>VXBO01001267.1:26106-37414 GCA_013400135.1 Rhinoptilus africanus | reverse complement strand
GTCACCATGGCTCCTGTGTCGGTCAACAGTGGGCCCACAGCTTCTCTGGTCTTCCTTTTTCCTCCAATGTACTTGAAGAAGCCCTTCCTGTTGAGCTTGACATCCCTTGCCAGGCTGAGTTCTAGGGCAGCCTTGGCTTTCCTCGTTTCATCCCTGCACGCTCTGGCGGCATTCTTATAGTCCTCCCAAGGGATTAGGTCATTCTTCCACTTAGTATAAACTTCCTTTTTCCATTTGAGCTTGTTGAGAAGCTCCCTGCTTAGCCAGGCAGGCCTCCTGCATCCCTTGGCCGATTTCTTGCTCTTAGGGATGCACCGATCTTGAGCTTGGAGGAAGTGGTCTTTGAACACCAGCCAGCTCTCGTGAGCCCCTTTGCCTTCCAGTGCCCTATCCCACGAGATCTCCCCAAGCAGCTTCCTGAAGAGATCAAAGTCTGCCCTCCTGAAGTCCAGGGTTTTTTAACAGAAAAAAGACAGGCTTCGTCTCAAAGGAGGGAAATTTCAGCCTGGTATAAGACAAAGATACAGAAACTGAGGTGCTAAACAGAGAAGGAACTGCAAAACAGTAATTTTTAAAGATCATACTGTTTTCTTCAAATCCTGCCTATCATCAAAGCTCACTGAGAAGTCTGGGGACAAGAGCTAGCATCTCATTTCCACAGGCATGCTGGAAATGAAAACCAGCAATACTGGGATCTCTAATATAAAGTGCCTCACTGTATATGAAATGTAGAAAAAGCAGACCTTCATACAAATTGCAGGGACTTGTTTGACAGCTGGAGAGAAAAAGGGCCTTGAATACAGGCCCTCTCTCACGCCATTTCCAATTTGGTTTAGGAGCTTGCATGCCGTTCTGTATGCAGCAGTTTGCAGTAATTTTCTGTAAGTGTAGTCTCCTTACTGTTGTATGTACAAATGTAGGCATCTGTTGTGGAACTGATAATGGAATAGCCAATGCAGTTGCTTAAACCACCCATACTTTAAACAGCCTTATTGCTGTTTTTCCTTAAGAGCAATTGTCACCTAGGGATGTTACAGTTTTGTCTTTAATTCATGGAAATAACTCAAGATGTGGATGGAAGCCTCAGTGGGACTTTCAAAAGCTGACATTTATCTTTAAAAAAATTAGACATGCAGAGTTTTTTGCAAGTTCTGCATAGGAATGTAATCTTTAGGTGCATAAATTCCTTTAAATACCAGCACCTTGATAAATATCAATATAGGCTTTCAGGGACATCCTTCCAGTAAGTAATAAGTCACCTTTGTAGAACAAAACTGATTTTTTTTTTCTTCTGTTTCTCTTATATACATGCTTACTAATTTAAACAACAAATAGGTAATATCAAACTACAGAGTGGGGAAAACAAAGAAATTGGTATGAGTGCAGATCTCTAGCAGATTATGTAGAAAAGAAAAACTATGTTTCAGAGGTGGTTTTACATCCAAGTACTTAAGCATGGCTAACAAATATAAATGATTAAAATGTGTATACTACCACTTCTTCAAATTAAAACAACGTGGCAGTATATGAAGAACATATAGAATTAAATTGTTTTATTTTTTTAACTCTTCCAAGAAGAAAAGCTCAGACTGAAATTTTTGACCAATATTTCTTTTAACTGTAGAATGGAAAGCTAATTGAATAAACAGCTCCCATCAAGTGAGAACTTTATTCCCACTTGTTGTCTTCGTGGGTCTGCAAAAAAATATTGCAATTTGTAGTCCATTTTGTCTCTCTGTAAAATTCTCCCCACATAATGTTCAAAAAGTTATGGTTTTGATATATTTTGTGTTTTAAACCCGCAAGTACTAATGTAATATTCAAAGCACTTGGAATGAATGATCATTTCCCAGTTTACCCCTAATACACTTGACATTGTTTTCACTTCAGTCACTAGTGTTACGCAATTCAATCACACACAGCAATCAGTAAAGGCACTCCCCTCTTGGTTATGTGTCTTACAAGGCAATATGTCCCTCTTCCTTCTTTTCCTCCTTTGCCCAAAACACAGGAATTTCCATGCAGCTTCCATTCTCAAGAGACCACCCATCCTCAAGCGCTGACAACAGTTACTACATACTTGCTGTGCATTTCCCAATAAGGAATGAAGCCAAATTCTTTGACCTTTCATTTAGCTTTCACAGTAGTTTTGTTCCACTGACAACGCATAGTCCTGCCCAGCTATGTTCTGCAAGACTGGCTGTAAAACCAGTTTTAACGACAAGCGTTTACAAACAGCATTGCCTACTCACTCGTTAACCTCTCAAACAGTCAGAATCCAGGAACTGAGTGTGGTAGCTCTGAGTTTAAAAATAAACAATTTGGATTATTAGCATGGTCCCACTGCCCCCTTCCCCTCTGCACCCTGCTTTCATGGAAATCACCATGGTGGCACAGTGTAAAGCCAGCAGCTGCCACGTGCTGAATTTTGTATGTAGCTTTGCACGCTCCGTATTGAAAAGCAGTAGGATAAGAAAAAGTTCACATAATCCCAGCAAAGCAGATGATCCACGAGCAGGAGTGGCATGGAGGTGGGAATATGTACACTGGAGGTTCTCGCTTTGGAAAAGGCTGAAAGGGACCCAGACAGCAGTCCCTAAAAATCACTAGGGACAGGGAAAAGGCAAGTAGGCAATGACTGTTGATTGCTTCTTCAAATACAAGAGTTAGGAAACATCTAACAAAACTCCGTTTTGGAGTTTGTGGCAACTTCAGCTTGAAAAAAAAGGAGGTAGGTTAGGCAACTTCTTGCCACAGGAAGTGGGGAAAGATGAGAATTTTAATGTATTCAAAAAGTGACCATACAAACAATGGTAGAAAAATTGATCAAGGGCTATTAAATATGCTGGAGGAGTCCTTGGAGTGACAGTTACGGGAGACGGTGACTTTTCTAGGAAAGTATTATTACTACGTGATGTTAGTATCCTCTGCCCTTATTTTAGGCATCCAATGTTGGTGGCCATTTCCTGCACACTCTTCACTACTCCAGTTGTTTTTGTGCTTCTTTGCAGATTTAAAAAGACAATACTGACACCACTTGTTTCTGTCTGTTTTTTTTTTTTAATTTCTGAAAGTATCACTGCATCTGTCATGGCAATTGCAGTGCTCTGTCACTGAAGGTATACTACATATCAAACTCTTTTCCAGACTGGAGGGATTCCCAACAGTGTAGGTGTGATTCACTCTAGCCTTTCGGCAATAGCCATCCTTGTGCCTCAGGATAACTGGGAAGTCCCCATTTCTCTCCCCATTTTGCTACACTCCAGTGATACTCTAAATTTGACTGCTTTATGCTAATCTAGCAAAATCAGTGAGGCAAGCCTCTCAGACAAGAATTGTCAGTTATGTAATAGCTTCCCTTCACAATAAATCGAGTCGAATTTCTTTAGCATATTTACTCTTACGCATTTTAGGGATTATTTAAAAGACTCCACGCAAGTAGCTATTTCTTTGTACATATTACATAGTGGGTACTCTCCCGTCTGCAGGCAGGGTGCAGCCAGAATTTGGCTCCTTGCTTCTTACTGGCAGCTTCCCCTCCTCTCGGGCTGGAGGACTGCAGCTTGAAACACTACTGTGGAGTTACGTCCACTTAAACTTGGTATTTATCGTGACCCTACTAATTTTTTTCTGCCAGGAAGGTTAAGTGAGCAGCTTTACAGTGAGCTACCATCTGTGGTAACCTGTGGTATATGCAGTATTGCAGCTTAACTATATATATGTATAGACCTGAAAATTTTCTTGCCTGAAGATCAGTGCTTTGACCTTTTGAAACAAAAGTGAATCCTACTTTTAAAATTATGTAACTTTTGTGCAATTCCACAGTTGCACTTTTCCCATTTTTCAAATTTTTTTTCTGCCATCTATGAACATGGTAATCAAGCAGATCACATAGTATTCGTGCTTTTTGGTTCTCCTGAGGATATGAGGAAAAAACGCACCAGCTAACTAACGTAAAGAGTGATCAAATCACTGTATCTGCCAGGGGGAAAGTCAGAAAAGCCTCCTTAAACTTTTTTGGTTATGAAAGGGATGAATTATTTTTTCCACATTTCTGTAAGTAGAGAGTAGTAGCACTCCTNGCTCCAGAGTTTTGATTTTGAACCTGCTCAAACTAACCTGAAACACTGAAAAGCCTTCTCATATACAGATTATTCTGTTCCTTTGATAAAGAAATATAAATAGAAATAAACAAACATAAACATAAATAAATACAGTAAAACTTCACCACCATTTATAGGTGCAGTTTATGATTCCAAAAGTAGCTGCAAGCAGATCCTCTAGAGCAGGCATATTTCCTAGAGGGCCGAAGCAAAATTCCTATGGTGTGATCACAAATCACCCCGTGCCTCAGAGTAACTTCCATGAAACTCTTTTTTTCAGCCTTGCTCCATTGTCAAGACACCCAGTCATGGGAAACGGCGATCAAAACCCTCCTCCTAACACATTATGGGAAGAGTCCTTTCAGTTGCTACCATGGCTACGAGATCTAAGCCAAGGTCACTGTTTGTTATTGTAGCTGTGCTGTGCTTGGTTGTTTTTTTCTTTTAATCAGCAGCTGTTGCATATCAGTTATTAAATTAAATTATGTTTGAGGCAGATATAAAGTGTAGCATTTTTCTAAGTCAGGTGAGGCATGCTGATATTTCTGTCTTCTCTGTGGTCTAATCTCTGATCTTTATTATCACTTTAAATACAGATTAACACCTCTATTTCAAAAGGATATCAGAATGTGTACCTTTATATGGATAATTTGAAATAAACTGATAGTTACAGATGTAAGTCTCAGTGCTTGCAAACTTTGCCATGTTTTAGAGATGCATTTTCTAAAACTAATGACATTGCTGGCAATCTGTATTTGTGCTTTATTTAAGTCGTATTATCCCCTGAATTAATCAGATTTATTCTGGGTAGATTTAGTATCAGCCATTCACAAGCAATTTCCAAAATAAGATCAACAAAGAGGCACAGTGTAAAAAAATAAGGACATTTCTCTTTTTAACTGTAAGATTGATTTGGCTATTTTTGATTATATTTTTAATTTAAAGAAGTTACTTTGAAGCATCTGGACTGTAAGAAAATCTGTCACGTATTTTAAATGAGGCCTCTCTACTAAGGACCACTTCCATATATATGTTTAAACCGTAGTGTAGGATGCAAGGAGCTGGTCCAATGCTACCTTCTTGTTTTTCAGACCCATTCAGGCAATAGCAGAGGTAAACCCCAATTCCTATGGTAAATTAAAGCAGATCCAGAATGGCTTTATTGTATATGAAGTGGGATTATTTTTTCAAGTAGCTCACTAGTGATTTAATGCTTATATTGGTTAATATTGCTGTAGTAGTCTAGCAAGGGTTTGATACAGAGCAGAAGCCAAGGCAGTAAATGTGACATGGTATGGTATTAGATAACAAACTAACTTATTTGGGGTAGTATTTCCTAAACATAATACAGAGAACTAAAATATAAAAGGCACAGTCAGGTAATACCTCACATTTTATTTGCTTTCTCTTTTTAAAAGATGCTTTAATGTGTAACTTTACAAAATACATGATGATAGTTTTGACAGGTATTTAGCACAAAAAAGAAATATTGCCAACAAGTATATTCCTCTGCAGAGAATTTTCCATACTTCTGCATTCTCCTTTAAAAATGGTCTAAAACAACATACTTGGGATCTCTGGTTTAGTCTCTAAACATCCACTTCCTTAAAAAAAAAAGATATAGATATACACACATATAATCAAAACTGTGCTTATCTTCCATTTCATGTGGACAGTTGTCTAACACATGTTCTTAAATGCATCCATGACCTTAGTTAAACCTTACAGTGCAGGCTCTTATTTTCCATCGTTTCCTTTCTGACAGTGTTGACAGTAAGCCAAGTGAGCAGAGAGGATTCCTATCTTGATATATAATGTAAGGTTGAGTAAATACATCTCTTTTCCATGACTGAATCACTCAGTTTCAGAAAGGCATATGAAATAGAATACTTCAGAAAGAACATCTAAATATTTATTATCTCTTTACTCTCAAGCCTTAGCATATTGCAATATTTCTGAATGTAAACAGACTGAGGATTTGTTAGTAGGGAGAATACTGTATGACAAATTCTTGGGTAAAATTATTTACAGGAAGATAGGAAGTGAGTCAGGAGTCTCAGGAAAAAATAGCTATCTTACAAGCATCTGAAAAAATGTCCAAAACTTTTTTTTTTTTTCAAATGGAGAAAGGAAGGGGAAATGTATCAATAGGACTTACAAATCACAAATTCCTAACTTCCTTCTTAGCTGCATTCCAGCTTTGTCTTAAATTTCTAGTGCTAGGCACCAATTGGTAAAACAGGCAAAGGAGAGGAAGTGTTTGTCTTTATTCTGTATATTAAATACTCCTTGATGCAGACACTGAATAGAACTTGAATAAGTAATTTTCTCTGCTTCTGAAATTCTTTGGAAATAATAGAACTGCACAGAAAAGGTTTCTAAAAGCTGCTTCAGGAGCTTTTCATATGCTATGCAGAATGCATTTTCATATGCTAAACAGAATAACAGAATAGTTGGTATGTAGTGACTAAAGTTTTACACACTAGGAGGAATCCAAAAGATGCATGAAAAGTTTTATCTCAGTAAATAAAATGCATAAAGAGAGTTAAAACTGTAGAAGCAAGTCTGAAGACTAGAAAAAAGACAACTTTATACTCTTTCCGTTTGCTCTAAGGAAGGCATTAGGGCACAAAATGACGAAGTAACACTGTTTAAACTTAGATATTTCAAAGAAATGGCTTCCTAGTTGAGGGAAAGAAGATTTAAAGAGCATCATCAGGAACATTATTTTGTGACGACCTGCCATTCACATGTGGCAGTACATGAGATGGATGTCTTCCTGTGTTCTCAGCTCTCTCCCTCTCCTTCTGGTCCAAGAGATACTAAAGAGATTGTGAGACTCTTGCTAAGATAAGTGGGAAAAGTTACTTTCTAGTCAGAAATTTCAGGTGGGTGAAGGACAGAGGAATACTGAAGATGCCTTTGACAGTGAATTTTTGCTTTGCTAAACAAGTGTGAGGAACTCTCACATGTAAGACTTAAGTTTGCAGATGACACCAAGTTGGGTGGGAGTGTTGGTCTCCTTGAGGGTAGGGTGACTCTACAGAGGGATCTGGACAGACTGGATCGATGGGCCAAGGACAATTGTATGAGATTCAACAAGGCCAAGTGCCAGATCCTTCACTTGGGTCACAACAACTCCATGCAAAGCTACAGGCTTAGGGAAGATTGGCTGAAAAGCTGCACTGTGTAGAAGGACCTGGGGATGTTGGTCAAGAGCCACCTGAATACAAGCCGACAGTGTGCCCAGGTGGTTAAGGTGGCCAATAGCATCCTGGCTTGTATCAGAAACAGCGTGGCAAGCAGGACTAGGGAAATGATTGACCACTGTACTTGGCACTTGTGAAGCCACATCTCAAGTACTGTATTCAGTTTTGGACATTGAGGTGCTGGAGTGTGTTCAAAGAAGACCAACAAAGCTGGTGAAGGGTCTAGAGCACAAGAAGCAGGTGAGGTAACTGGGTCTGTTTAGTGTGGAGAAAAGGAGGCCTAAGAGAAAACTGTGGGGGTCTCTTCTTCCAAGTAGCAGGCGATAGGACAAGAGGAAACAGCTTCAACTTGCACCAGGGCAGGTTTAGCTTAGATATTAGGAAAAATTTCTTCACTGAAAGGGCTGTCAAGAACTGGAACAGGCTGCCCAGGGAAGTGGTTGAGTCATCACCCCTGAAGGTATTTAAAAGGCATGTGGATGTGAAGCTGACATACCTGGTTTAGCGGTGGAGTTAACAGTGCTAGGTTAACGGTTGGACTTGATGATCTTAAGGATCTTCTCCAGACTAAATGATTCTATGATTCTCTGAATATGAAAAAGAGAGAAAAGGCTTTTTTTCCAGATAGTATAATTAAGTAAACCCCCCTCACATTTCATATCATCAAGTTTTACTACTGGCATAGTGGCAATAGAGTCATTACGGCCCTACAGAAAAGTTTGTCAGTTCCTCCATGTAGAGGAGCTTCCATGCTGCAGAGAGCAGCTGCCTTTAAGGTTTCTTCTCAGATTCAGAATATAGAAGAGGTGTGGATCTTTTTCAATTAAACTATTGTAATTCACTTTAAAAATCAACCTTTTGACAGAAATTATATAAGGCCTAACATCTTTATTTCCATTTTACCAGGTCAGCTTATAGCTCCACAGTTAACAATTCCACTCAATTAAATCAAATGGGGAACATCTCTTCCTCTTAGCCCCAACAGACCAAATACATCCACAGCTGTAAACCATTATTCTCAACAAAGCAAGCTCCTGGAAAAGGTGATGATTCCCTGACTACTCCAGTATCCAGAGAAATGAAGGTAGCCTGACCATGAGTTAATTCACACAGACTGAGAATGGATTGAGATATAATTGGAAAAAGAAGTACATGCCAAACAAATCTCACTTATAGAGGTCTTTTTCCCCAGAGTACCCATAACATATTTTTATTGTAATACTGAGGTACACATATGTCATCAGTAAAGAAGCCAGCTCAAATGTCAGTCGAGGCTTTAAACAACAATACATGTCTGTATATTAAGAAAATGCATACACAGATTAGTAATGAAGTCTGTGATTGTTTTCAACACAGGCCTGCTTACGTTACACTACTAAGATTATATTCACTACTGCTCCCTAAAAGCAACATCAATAATTGAGTTACATGCATATTTAAACCCAGAGCCTAAAATATCTCCAACTTTGATTGTGACAGAATAACTATCTTCCATTGTGCAATGATCCCAGATTGTGATTTGGCAAAACAAGCAGAGAATTACCTAATTGATCCTCTGTACTCTTCTTAGTTTATTTCAGTCTTTTCAAAACTACAAAAAATTATTTCAGGTATGTAACCTATACTTTAGATAGTATGTGTTCCTTCAGAAATATTATTCATTGAAAACAAGTACTTAGAGTATTTTCATATCAGAACAGCTCAATCCCTTCTTTTATAGTTCCCAGAATGGGTGATGATCACAAAATGAATAGCCAGCTGGTATTGATATGCTATCATTTGATGCAAGTCTTTGTGCATTATTTCCTGCCCATTATTGAAATTATATTTTACATTAAAAAAAAAAAGTTTTCTCCTAGATTTTCCTCCAGTGGTCTCATGATTTTAGGGTTTCTTTTAACATGATTTAATACCCTTCCAAGGTCCTGTGTCTATTTCCTCTTGTAAATTTTTAATATGACTATTTAATTCTTGAGTGCTTATTATCATTAACGACTTGCCTCTTGGTTGTTTATAAATGTTGCTTAATATCATCCTGTGAAGATAGTTGGTAGTTTTTCTAATTGGGGAGGTGGAGGAGAGTAGGAAAAAATTAAACTTAAAATTAGTTCAGAATAGACATTTTTATAATGCTTAACAGGTAGGTTTTTTCAGAACATTTAGCATGTAATAGATCATTGAAAAGTCAAACTCTTGTCTTCAACTGCAACAACCATTGTTCAAGTCTGCTGCAGATTGGATCCTATGTGTTTGAAGTTTAGCTCCCAGAATCCAAAAAATGCACAGCATTTGGGAAAATATGACTTGACCAGCATTGTTATCCACCTTTGATTACACGCAGTAAGTTATACAGCGAGACTCTAGATTTCTTATAGCTTGAAAGACTAACACAAGAATATGGTACTAGCAATGTAACATATGCACTATGCATTCTGGTACAGATTTACTATTTGTTGAATAAACATTTCAGATGTTGGTCTTTTTAGCTTTGGATAAAATTTATAAATTAATTCTGCTATTAGACAAGTTATTCATTACTGGAATCTATTTGAAAACTTTGACAACCCAATGCCTTCCTATGGATTACTAGCAATGTATGTTATTTTGATAACTGAGTTTGAATACCCTGACTTAAGCTTGCACCTCCTATTAGGTGATGCATGATTCCTAAATACTGAAAATGATTTAATGTATATTTGTATGTACATCTGGATGCAAATGCAATAGTATGGAGGCAAAGTCCCGGTCTCCAAAATACCTGTTTAAGCCAAGTATTTCACAAACTCTCCTCCTAAAATGAATGCCGTGGATTATGCTGTTCTTTCAGCCATGTAGCTGAAACAACAGTAGGTCTCATTCTTTAATTAATGAGAAGGAAAAGAAAGAAAGAATCAGCTTATCAGCAAATACATTCAAGAGTTTAATCATAATAAGGTGCTCTTACCACCATGTGAACTTTCAGGATACAGGATTGAGCACAATGGGTACAGCTTTCAGTTTAAAGGTCAGTTACTGTTGAAATTTCTCTTTCACAGAGAAGACAATTTATTTTGCCCTCTGAATTCTCACCAGGGTGAAACTTGTCAGCCAAATACAGTTCAACTCTCTGAGTTTCAGGCCTGCTGGTCCAATATGTATGCGTTTTTAACTGTTGATTAGTGAGAACCTACAGAGTTTTAGAATCATTTATCTAAAGCTCCTCTGAAACTGGATATTTTCCATGTATAACCATATTTCAGTCTTAATTGCTACAGGTGCCAGGCTTCTCTTTCCACCTTTAGACTGGGAGCATGTTAAGACAGCTAATCATCCCAACAACTGTGTACAGCTCAAAGATGGTGGCAAGGAGGGAAGGGGGAAGAGTGCTATATTGTAGTTTTAATTACATAAATAAGCACTAGCACAGTTTCCTGATTCATCTTTGCTTACAGCAGTGGGTTTTGAAATATTACAGTAGTATTTGAGGACTTCAAGCAGGACTGAGTTCTTATTCTGTTATAATTGTGCAGACATAGTGAGAAACAGTCTCTCCACTGAAAAACCTCTGGTCTAACCTGAAATATCACGAAGCCAAGATAAAAATTCATAGCAAAAAATATAAGATCTTATTTTCTCATAACCAGCTGTTATCATACTGTGTTTATATACTTCTGATTGGCTTAATTTTTATTTGTTGCAGACTTTGCCAATATGATAACACACAGAAGCCCAGACTGCACCATCTATATTACAGAGCCGTTACAGATCTTCTCTTGTCAGCAACGACTGTCAAAGAAACATCCCATAACATCCTCATAGGTAAGCGTAGGAAGTGTGGGTTAGATGAGTGGACAGTGAAGTGGATTGAGAACTGGCTGAATGGCAGAGCTCAGAGGGCTGTGATCAGCGGCGCAGAGTCCAGTTAGAGGCTTGTAATTAGCAGTGTTCCCCAGGGGTCAGTACAGGGTCCAGTGTTGTTCAATATATTCATCAATGACCTGAATGAGGAGACAGAGT
>VXBO01001265.1:126457-148985 GCA_013400135.1 Rhinoptilus africanus | reverse complement strand
ATATATGCCTATATGTAGAGCCTATGTGTGGAGCAGCAGGGAGAATCAGGGGTTTTTGGAGTTATATAAATTACCGTAGGAGCAAGTATGGTCATTTCTATCTTCTATTTTGTCAGACATTTTTCTCTTTAATGGTGGCTACTTTTGTAGCTCTGGAGTCTTTTTCTCTCATCTATATTCACAAATTGTTAGTATGAACAATAGGAATGTATTCAGAGTTCCAGAACGTCTGTTGAAGCTAGTTTGTTGAAAGTTTCTGAGGAGGAATTGGGTAGTGTTTGGGAGGGAAGACAATGTGGTAAGCTCTTTCTGCCAGCTTGCTAATTTTTTCCTTCATCTCTTTGGAGAGTCATGTCATCCTATGCTTAAATTTTCTTTAATGGGCTGGAAAAAAGCTGCTGTGCATGAGGGAAATCATGATGATCAACTTTTCAGTGTGAAACACTTTAAGGTGCTAAGCATGATCTGGCGCTACGGTAACATTCGTCAGACTTTCTTTCAAAGCTGTGCATTTGGCTGGGTAGCACTTTCCGAAATGCTCCAAGAGATCTGTATGGGAACCTCATTTCCTTATGAGCTAGAAGGGTTGGATCTTCTGAGAAATCAGCATGCTCTCTCTCTCACTTAGCATATAGTCTGATACTAGCAGCATTAGTTGTCAGCTTTTTCATTTTTAGCAGCTAGCCTCATGAAAAACTCTCTCTCCCAAGGAATTATCTAATTCCGTGAATTAGACAAAAGAAGAATTAAGTTGAAGGAAGAAGTTACCCTGCACGTGCAGCTTCTCGATTTGCAATTAGGTGCACCTTGAAAGCACTGCAGGAGGTAAAAGAAAAGCAAAAAAAAAAAATTATTAGCATATAGTTTTAACTAAGGAAAGCATCTTCCTTCTGCTTTGCAGGAATCTCCTAGTCAGTGGCTGGGTGCTATCAGCAATTAAAATATCCAACAGTAGGTGTCAATGTTGCTTGCTCTTCCCAACCGTCGCGGTGGAGTGTTTTTCTAGCAGTCTTCTGGTAACATTTCAGGAGGAAATGTTACTTGCAGGCCAGAAAGCTTTGTTGCTCCTCCTCTTTGTTTATTCACAAATAGAGATCTGAGATTAACAGGGCATTTTTTAGCACTTTCAAATAGATATTGAATGCTTCATTCTTGCTATAGAAAAATAACCAGGATAATGACTAAACTTTGTTCATGTAGTTCCGCCAGGGCTGTATAACCTACATAAGATATGACTATCTTAGAGTGAAAGAGAAGCTGTTAAAGACATCCATCCAAAAACTAGCCTAACCTTCCAACATTTCAGGATGCCTCTTAGGACATTATTAATTTTGTTGATATGCCCAGGAATCTCATTCCCTATACAAGAGCACCCCAGTGCCTTGTTAGGGTACTGATAAATCTATGCTTTTGGGCTATCTCAAATGTTTAAGCAGTCACCTGCTTATAGGTGTAACAAAGAATTTAGGCTCACTTTATTTCTCTTACACATTTCCTTACCAGCAAAGTCTTTATTGCAGGGCAAAATGGGCTTGAGTAGTCAGTTTAAAGACAAACTTTATTTCCCTGGGTCCATGTTATGTGTGTGCAGTCTGTGCAATATGCCTAGTTTTATTCAAAGGGCTTTGGGCAAAGCAGGCCTAAATTGTATGTGTCCTTGGCATATATCTCTTACTAATCTGATAGGAAAAGGAGATTTCGAACCATCTCGGGTGTGTTTATGGTTTCCAAACCTTTTCTTTCCATCGTGTGCTTTTCTTCTGTAGAGCAAACCCTGGTTTTCACACTAGCAAGACATGAGACAAAGCAGTCACTCCAGATTATTCACTCCAGTGATAAATGTTACATCCTGACAGCAGTTCAGCAGGTTCTCCTAACAGCTGCCTCGGTTTGCTCAAAGCTCAATATACTTGAGAAGCATTTTATCATGAAGATCAGAGCAGTCTTATCTACTCCTTCCTGGCAAACTACATCTAAATGCAGGCATCTCCATCCTGGACATGGTAAGCAGCTTCAGGCTCCTACCCAATGTTTGATCCTTTTGGAGTTCAGCTCATGCTCCAGAGCCTGTAAAAGAGAATGTACTTCTGCTGCCAGTACATGACAATGGCCTATACCACGGCCCTGCCCAAACTGGGCTGTGTCAAATATCAAACCTCTGGGAGCAGCGAAAAGCAAGCAGAACAAAATCAACAACCCCTTTGTACATAAATGCCTGCAGCAAGAAGTAACCCTTTATTTTCACTTAAAAGTGAGCGAGCTTTTGTGCTGTGATCAGGGCAGCATGATTCAACGGTGGTTTTACTTCTTACAAGGTCCGAGCTTTTATCTTGCCATCTTGGCAAAAGTTTACCTGCTTGACTTGGCTTAAAACCTAAAGGAGGAATATCAATGAATCACCGACTGCCACTTTCCATTGTGTTGCTTCCAATGCCCAGTCTGGGAGGTGTTAGGAGAAAACCTGTTCTCCTCCTCTTCCTTTGGTTTCTGCTTTAGATAGACAAATGGTGGAGTTTCTTCCTTTCAAAAGTGAGGTGAAAGGTATCAGGAGTCTAGTCATCCTGGACCTAAAGGAATGACTGGGAACATCTTTACTTTCAGCTTTAATGTTCCGCTTATCCTGAGGTTGGAGTTGAGCTGGAGGCAGGGGCAGGAATAGACTCTGCAAGCTGAAACTCAATTAGAAATGCATGAAGCATGATTAAGGTGACCTGTCTGGGTCTCCTACCAAGAGCTTTGGTGGTATTACTGTTCTCTCAATGGCTTAACAGCTTTTGATAGCTGCGCTTTAGTCGGTGGGCTGCTGACCTTCTTGGGAAACTGTCCCACTCTCTTCAGGAGTCTGATGGAGAATTACGAAAATATGGCCACAGTATCAGTGGCCAAACATGTGAAAGTCTGGCTGCGCATTCAGTTGAGTACGTATACACTCGCTTAAGTTACTGCCGCTATAACCTGATGCCTGTAAATGGAGTCCTGAAAAGGATCTGTCCTACCTCCATGTCATGTAACCCATGGATGTGTCCTTCGCTGTGCAGCACACAGAGCTGATGGTGGCCGCTGTAATAGTATCTGTGCAAGGAGGAGATCGCTGGAACGCCTGTGGGTCTGGCATCTGCTCAGCTGCCTGCTGAGAGCTTTGAGAGTAATTTGGGAGCTTTCCTGTTCCAAATCTCCTTCTGTTCTTCTAAACAGATCATTTGGTATAGCTGAAAGACTCATGTTGCTGCTGCCACGAGAACTATCCTGTTGGAAGCCCAGGATGAAGAGCCAGCACCACTACCTGCAGTGTAACATGGTCTATCTAGGAGCACATGACGTGCAGGAAATGTCTGGCATCTGTTCTTATTCACATTCACAGCAAGAAATTAGGAGCTTTAAAGCTTCTCAGATTCCCTCCTCCAAAAGATGATCACACTATGTAGGTCTTGGGAAGGGACTTTGCACAGACAGGCGTTCAGGGCACTTTGCCTATATAGGACAGCCAGGAGAGACTTGTATCTCTCTGATTCTTACGACACCAGTTCATTTGTTTAAAGGTCTCTATCTTTAAGCCTGTTTTCTCCAGTACTAACTCCTTGTTACAAGGGCTGGATCTGTTCTGCTTCACGCCTCCGTCCTCTGGCATTTGATTTCCCTTCTCTCCACAGTTCATTGAGTGGAACTAAAGAACTGCTGATTTTCAGATACCAACCATTCCCTGCCTCCCGGGGGAAATTCTTGCCTTCTGCATGTACATTCCCAGAAATATCATCTCTGACTCACTCTGATTACGAAATGCTGCAGCCATTTCCCCAGCTACTTCTACAGAGTGTCACCGTTTATTCACCTTTTGTCCCCAGGTATATTTTATAAGGACTTAGAAGAGTTCTTTTCATGAGGAATTTGATGCAGCACTGCAATTGCCCATTGCATATTCTTTCCTTACAGCACATCTTTCATCTTTCCTTATTCTCAGTTGGCACTAAACTGCTATAATTAGGCGCTGTAAACAGATCTCAAGCTTCTCTGATGTTGTGAAACACTCAAAATTGATTTCTGACCAGCCTGTTCCTCAAATAAACCTTGACTCTGCACTGCAGGCATCCTATTAACATTCCCTGGTGATCAGGATTGAGACAAGGTGTTCACCAGCTCTCTGTGGTGGTGGTGAACCCCAGGGAAAAGGGTGCTCACTGTGCCGAGGAACGGGCTGCAGATCCTTTCACCTATCCTTGTATCCAAGCGTTAGTTCCAAGCGTTATTTCCTGGTCTGTCAGCAAGTGAGAACAGGTCTTCAAAAGGGGGCGTGTGTGCATAGGAGACAGATTCACAAATTGCTCGCTTGCACATAAATATCTGTGCCTAAATGCAGGTGTGTGCAGGTGGGCAAAATGTTCTGCGAAAAGGTTATATATACAGGAATGAACATGCACATGGGTGTTACTTCAGCCAAGGAAATAGCACATGAAGAAGTGCTTTGTTTCAACTGCTCTGGATTTTTTCTTCCCTTTCTCTATTTTTATGCACCTATGTCATATGCAAATTTTTTATAGTCTGATCTTTTCACAAATTGGATTTATTAAAGCATGTAATCTTCAAAAATCCACTTAAGATTGATAATGCATATTAGAGCCTAAACTATTATTTAGAAAAATATCAGCACCGAGCATGCAGATCTTGAACTTGTCAAAGTCGGGATTCAAAGTGGCAGGTTCAATCAGGCTGCTCCATGAAACATGACCTGTTTTCCCCATCCATCTCACCCGGACAATCCCCATTATCTGCAAGGAAAGAATCAGATGCCCTGGACTGTGAGCTGAGACTAGCTCAGGGTATTGGATGCTAATCCGTCACCGAACGCTGCGGCCATCACAAACAGTGGAGGTGTTAGGAGGGAAAAAACCATGGCTTGTTCTCATGCTTTCTGGCAACCGCTTTCCTCGCCTCACAAGCCATGGGGCACTGGGCTTTCCAAGCCCTGTCAGCCTCCAGCCCATCTCCTCCACTTGATGCATCAACAGGCGCAAGAATCGCAAGAATCACAAATGTCCGGGGATTGCTCCTGCGGTGAAGGCGCCAGGAGGGAAAAAGGTGGCTTGTACTCATGCTCTCTGGGAATCGCTTTCCTTGCCACACAAGCGGTGGGCCACCGGGCTTTCCTAGCCCTGTCAGCCTCCAACCCACCTCCTCTACTCGCCGCAGCGCTGGGTGCAAGAATCGCAAACATCCAGGGATTGTGTGGCCATCTTCTTGCGTTTGCATCCAGTGTTCATGAGGTTTCCTCGTTACCAGTAACTGTCAGCAGGGCTACAGGAACTTCCTTTCGGGCTTGTCCTTTTTCCTCTGAACCCTTCAGAGGAGGCTTTGCCCCCATAAAAGCATCCCAGCTCATCTCATTACTTACTAAGCTCTTTTTCTGGTTAGCCGACATCTGCCCATTTCCAATTAATCCTTGTTCACAAGCTCAATAACCTGAGCCATCTGTATAGGTAAGAGAGATAAGCTTCCCATTAAACATTTACAGGACATAACAAGAGAGTATTGAAGCAACTGTTGCTGAGACAACCCAGGCGGGTGTCTGCGTGCGGGGGAGTAGCTGACCTGCTGTCTCAACTGCCACCCTGCAATCCAATGAGAAAAGTATACGGGGGTAAAAATGTATGGATGTGGCCCGTCACACACCCCCAAAAGGCTACGTGGTCCTCTCGCTTATGTCCATGAACATTCTTGCTACGTTCGCATGATAAAAGCTTTTAAAATAATTAAAAAGCATTTTGGGCCCAAGAAGTTCTAGCAACCAAATAGCCTTTAAATAAAACATTCACTACTTAAGCAGCGGCTGTAGATGCCCTTTCACCTCAAATGCTTAAAATAGCCCAGAGGTCAGTCTGACCCCCCATTCAGCTTTCCTGAACAGGGTGAAATGTGTCCTTAATTCTATCCGAAACATTATCTTTGTCTCCACGCTTCATCAGTTACTGTCCTTGTTTTGAAAGAACAATTCTGTTTCAAAATCTTGCTCAGATGGGGCTTTATCTCACAGAGCGCCTCCGTCCTTTTTCCCATTCAAGGTTTCCATCTCTGGGGCAGCCCAGAGAAGAAGATCCTTTGTCAATATATCCCATTCCCTCAGCAGCGATTAGTGCCAACAGAGGGGCAAAGTCTTGCCTAAAAACCTTGATGAAAACAAAGGGGTCTCAGCAACGAAGCCAGAGCACTGACAACTTTTCAAGCGTATCTCAAGATGCGGGGTGAGGGTTGCAAGATAATCACTTTTTAAGGGTGTGAAGTGTAGAAGGGGTGACGGTGACTCCGCTGCTTCCTCAGCGCCGAGCCGAAGCACAAGGCACGGCGGCAGGAAGCTTCTGGGCTGTGAATGAACTCCTCCAAGGCTCGGGGGACCAGAAGGGCCTTGGGGGACCAAAGGGACTTCGACGGCACAAGCACGGTGCTGGCCCCTTCCCGGTAATTCCCACATAGAGCCACGGGGGGGGTGCCACCGGCCCCGCTGCCGGCCGCGGCGCCCCCCACCGTGTGCCCCGCAATCGGATCTGCACTCTGCGAACTGATCCGTGCTGCCGGCTGGCCCAGCGCAAAATCCAGGGCAGGCGCATCCAGGGCTTGCGCATCCAGGGCAGGCACATCCAGGGCTTGCCCATCCAGGGCAGGCGCATCCAGGGCACGAATGTGGAGGGCGCACAAATTGAGGGCACAAACATCGAGGGGGTGTGTGGGTCAAGGACCTGAACATCGAGGTCGCACGCACATCGAGGGTGTATACATCGAGGGTGCACACCCATCAAGGGTGCACACACATTGTGTGGTCTTAAGCCCAGGTCCACAACGGCAGCACGAGTACCTCTGTGCTGTCTGGGAAATTGCTGCTTGTATAGTTAGCTTGAAGCTTGCTCGGGAGGGAGAGATGACCAGCTCTCCACCTCCATGTGGGGTTCGAGATGCTGGTGTAGTAAATACACAGGCCCACACCAGCACCCTTGAAAGAGCACTTAATTCTGTTAGCTAATGGCTACAGGAGGCTCCTGTCCCCAGTGCAGACCAGTCAAGATCTCTCCAATCTTACATTTGCATTAGTTACTTTTTTCCCTCTGGTGGTGCAGGCTGTCGATCTGGTTACCTGCTCAGAGCCTGAGCTTCAGTGGCAAGGGGATGTAGCTGCTCCTTGCTGTGCGAAGCTGCCTGCTTCGTGGGGGTGCTCTGCTGTTTGGAGTGTGGTGCTGAGCAGCAGAGATCTGGCGTTGCTGTCGGCAGGTCATGGGAGAATCTCTGTGTCCTGGGGACAGGAGACTGGGTGCTTCATCAGGGTATGTTGCTTCCAGCTTGGTACACTCTTGGCTCCTACAACGTAGGAGTTGTACTTCAGTCCAGGCACTGAAACGCCTCGTGCAGCCTGCTGTCTGCCCGCTCGTATCTAAAGACAGGCTGAATTTCACAAGCCCCAGTCTGTGCTGGCTGGTGTCACTCAGAGCAGATTCAGCAAATAATTCTGAATATTGCAGACGTGAGAGAAACCCCAGGTAGGCTAAGGACTGTGGCTAACTTGAAAGCAGTAAAAGTGAAATTCATCAAAGCAGATACCAATTACTTACTTCACTCAGGGACATGCTGCAGGGAAGGAAGGTTAGGTTTGTAGCGTGTGAATGCATTTCGGCGCAGCGCTTGCATGCTGGCCAGCCTGTTCAGTGGGGCGTGGGAGTGGGGAAGTTGGGAGTAAGGGCATTGTCCCAAGTTTAATCTTGTATTCCTATCTTTCAGTATGGGGACTCTCCTGGGGCTGATGTAGGGCAGAGAGAGCCTTGAAAGGCTGCCAGGTTGGTTTGGGGGGGTGTAGGAGGAAGTGGAAGTAGAAGCAGCTGTATAATAGTCTCTGGGAACCCCAGTCATTCCTCCTCATTGATCAGCCATGGCAAGGGAGTGTGCGAAGGGGCTTCCCTTCAGTTTGCTGACTCTTTCTTTTACCCACGGGGAAATGAACACACCCTTGTCCCACCCGTAGCTGGGACAGAGCCACCTCTCTGCGCAGAGCTGAGATGCTCTCTGTGCCTCTCTTCCTTGCCTTCCTCGCTTACAGGCTGGATGCAGTCATCCTTTCAAGCATCCAGGCACCGTCAACACTCTTCTCACCGTGAGCCTTTTGTTGCCATGCCAATCTCTATAAAAACTTTAAAATCTGCCGGTGCCCACCATAATACCGCAACCCCTGGCACTCCTGGCAGCGACACAGCAGGCTCTGGAGGCTGTCACCATGCTTTTGTTAGCAGGGGAAGCAGCGGGCGGGCTTTCCTTCTTTGGAAGCGTGGCTCTGCTCCACATCCCCACTCGGCTCCGTGCGGAGGGTTTAACCGTGCTGTGTGGCTGTCTCCTACGTCACATGTTTTTAAGAAGCTCTTGCCAGCTTCCTGCTGAGGACTTGATCCTGCTGACGTCTGCAGAGCAGGCCACGTCAGGCACGGCCGGGAAGGGAAATACAGTCCTTTTTTGGGTGCAGACTAGAGCAAAGTCTATCGGCCCCAGCAGAGAGGAGGGCTGAGGTTCAGGCACAGCTGGGCTCTGTCAGTAATTTAGCACTAGGAGCTTAAACAATACCCAGGATAAACACACTCCAGGACTGGCAGACCTCCCTCTTTTTCTCAGCTCAGCACAGTATTTTCCTTTCTCTTTTAAAAATTTCACTGCTGATAATTAATTTGAGCGGAATGCTTTTCCAGAGTTATATTTAGATTTTCTTCTCCAACAGCACTCCCCCATTCCAGCTTCTCTAATGCAGCTGTATAGCTCTGCTTTTTGAAATGGAAACCATAATTTGCCTTCCACAAAACTTAGCAGTTTCATTTCCCAAGGCAGCACCTGAACTGGGGCACTTTCAGGGATTCAGAAAGGCTGTGTTTGTGAAAAAAGAGAACTAGAGGAGCAAAGCAGAACCCCTCCATACCTCCAGCTTCAGTCTGGAGGCTTTCAAGTGCCTGGAAAAGCCTCCGTCCTAACAGCCGTGGATAACAGCCGTGAATCACAGCACACTTAAAGTGGCGTGTTATTCGGAGTAGGTTATATATATGCGCATGTATTTGGGAATTTGGAGAGTTTACAACAGGTCTTTAAGATAGGCTTAAGTCAAATCCCCACCTGACTGCCTCTCAGCTTCTGGGAAAACCCCAAGCTAGACACAAAATCCATCGCAAGGCAGCTTTCCCCAGCACACACGTCCTACCTGCCTGGCAAGGCTTTGCTTTCTTTGCTTTCTCTGCCTTCCCTGCAGCTCTGACATGGCTCTGCGCCGCAAAGTTCCTCCTTTCATGTGGGTGGTTGTGAGATAAGATAGCTCTGTTCTGCGCCTACGTGGCGTAGTTTAAAAAAAATAAATACATTAAAAAAAAAAAAAATCAGGCTACCAGGGTTACAGAGCCGTGAGAAGGAGCTCGTTAATCTGAGAACAGCTTTCCACCCTTGCATAAACAGCCCCAAATGAAGGACAATTACAGTGCTGCCATTGTGGGATACGCTGCTCATCTGGAAAGTCCCTGTATCCCCCCCTCCAACCCCAGCCCAGCCTGACCCCGGGGCCTCCCAGCGCTCTGGTTTAAGGAGTGTGTTGGCCATAAGTGAAGGTCACACCCAGGGCTCTAATCTTATCGGACAGCGGTGGAAACCTGTTCAGCAGGGTCATAGAGCAAGATGCAAAGTGGGTCCGTCGGGAATACTGGTGTCTTTCTCACGTTGGTCAAGACGTGGTCAGAATCTTTTCTATCCCATGTGTGATGCCTTTCTTTGCATAGTTAAAGCTGCATAAAGTGTCATTAGGCAGCCCCATATAATTAAGACAATTATGTACGGTAAGCACCCCACAGAGTAATTGTGGCCAATTTTTAGCATACCCAGGGGCACTTATAGGGCCCAAGGTGGCTCTTCAAATGATTTACCTGCTCACATGCCTCTAAAGCACTCATCTTAGGTGTGTCTTAGGTGACATCTTTGAAGTGGACATTATTGTTCTGCTTCTGCTGAGAAACAGCTGGCTGGAGAAGACGTACCCTTTTTTTTTCTTTCTTCCTTCTTGCAAAAGACAGAGTTTCAGATCTTGTTTCTGTTCTGAAGCAGCCTCAAACTGAGATGCTGGATGTGAGTGACCCAGATTCAGATGTGACCCACCAGAAGAAGGGCTTGACTTGGAGAGCTATCACTCCACAGGGGAAATAAGGGTTGCTCTACGCAGAGGCTCGCTTGCTCGCTCTCTTCCTCTCTTGCTTTTTGATGAGAAATTCCAGCCTGGTTCTGAGAATTCTTCCCAACAAAATGGTGCTGGCATGAAAAAGCTTCCTTGAAGTGTTTTGTTTGTAGTGGAAGGATATGTCAGTTCTCCTGCAAACACCATGAGATTCCTCCTTTAGATCCTCTGTTTTTCAGACAAAAGGCAGCTCTCTGCTTTCTTCTACCCTTTTACCAGGTTCCTGAAAGCCATCTTGTCCCTTCCCTGCCTGAAGATTGACCTCTGCTTAAGCAGCAAAATGCCTGAGGCAAGCCATGTCCTAATCTGCATCTCGGCTCTAAATCTGGAGTCACTCCGTCCTCTTCCAGAGAAATATGAGCCAGCATCTGGTTATGGTAACTGAACGTCAGCACCAATCCTAATACGGAAGGCAGTTGAGCACTAGGAAGGGCTGTGTTAAGATCCAGAGGCTGTAGGAAGTGGTAAATTGGAAAAAATTGTGTCATTGCCTACCCCCACTAGCCAGGAAGAGCCCTTCTTGCTGTGTGCTGTCTGTGCTTGGAGGAGGGGGCGTCATGAGCACAAAGGATCTTGTCTTGGAGTCAGCAGAGCTGCCCACAGGGCACCAGGTTGCTGGTGGGATGGACCAGATCCTCCTCGAGCTTGCCAGCAGCACATATGTTTACATCTGGGATGGTTTTTAATGGGTATGTTCCAGTCTGCGCAGGGCTCAGGCCTTCCCATTTCTGAAAATAAAGCTGAGAGAGCTCTGTGAGCGGCCCGGGGGTACAGCGGGGTGTGAGGAAAGGCTGAGTGGGGTGTGAGAACACCCCCCTCCCTCTACCTCACCCGGGCTCCTGCTCTGCTGCGCTGCTGTCCTTCCAAGGGAGCTCCAGAAAAGTCAGCGAATTTAGCGATTTTGATAGCTTCTGAGATGTTTAAAATTACAGTGGGTCTTCTACCTTCTCCCCACTCCAAAACACACTCAACGTTCAAAACAGGTATTTGATTTTATTATTTTTCTTCACCTCTTTCAGCTGGCTCACGTGTTTCAGACTCATGGATCTCCAGAGCCGGTTCGTGTTTTCAATTTTCTTCTTAGCAATAACCTTTTTTTAAATTAAAAGCTCACCCCTTGCAGGAGGGAAAGAAAAGCTTCAAACATGAGAAGACTTGTGATGAGATCTGGAGCGTTGGCAACTTTAAGCTGGAATTTCTAATGGTGGAACAGAACAGTTTGAGCACAATGTGGCCTTGCTAGAAAAAGGGAAACCAGCCATTTATGGCAGACAAATGTGTACAATTGCCACACAAGGGCCCTCCTGGGCTCCGGAGCAGGCAGGGTGAAGGGTGCATGAGTTATTATTAGCTGCTTTGTATGTTAAAGAGGCCCTTCAGTTGCCTGGTCTCTGCAAAAACTGCTTCACTCAGGAGTACTCTGGAGAATGAGGGAGTGGAAGGCAGGAATTTGAGACCCTTTTAAGGTCTGTTTACTCTTCCAGCCTCTGCAGATTTCAAGGGCATGTATATGAGGCAAATCTGAAAGGGTTATCACGGTGAGAGCTGCAGGCGCAGGAGGGAGCAGAGATCCCTGGAGCCCTGTCAGCCAGCTCACATGGGGATGTTTTCTTGCTCCACTGGGCCATTTCCGTGCTGATTGTCCATGATCCAGGTTGAGAACGGCCCCTCCACAGGGACCATAAAACAGTCCTGTCCCTTTTGTTTTCATATGGCTTGTTGCTACAGGGAAACTGGAAGGTGATTTTCCCCTTCCTTCCCCTCTTGCAGTGTTTTCTGTGGGTAGACCTTCACAGTATTCATCCTCTTTCTAGCAGGGGATCCCTGCGTTCCAAGCTCCTTCCACTCATCAGAAATGCACCTTTTCAGGTTTGTAAGTCTCCAGGTGCTTTTATAAAGGGAAGCGAGCCTCCATGCTCATAAGGAAACTGAGGCACATACTGAGAAAAAAGCGAGTTGCTTTTGCAAATACAGAGCGGGCAGGTGCCAGCAGCAGGATCAACCCCATCGCACTTGTTCAGCTGCTTTTCAGGCCAGCTGGGAGGAACGCGCTCCTAAGCACGCACAGCAGAGCTGGACGGCAAGGGATCCCAACCTGGCGACACACCTTGAGATGGGTAGCAGGGATATAGTTAACTTTTGGACTCTGTGAGCCTCCAACAGGCTGCCTCAGAGTGGAAAATCTTAATAGATGCCCACAGGGTCCCGTAGTGGAGGTTGCAGAAGCATGTGAGCTGTAACTCTTGTTTTACACTGCCGTAACATCTCCAATGCTGAGATACAGATTTCCCAAATGCTGGTGATCTCAGCCGCTGTTTTGGGCAGCTCTTTAACCATGAATATTAACTTTCAAATCCTGGGTTACCCAAGAAGATGTCACATCCGGACCCGAGTCTGGTCAGGGTGAGCAGACAGCTAGAATGTAGGCAGGAGATCTCAAACTCAGCGCAGCAGACAGGGCTCGTTCTGGTACCAGAGCTGCTGGGGATGCTGCGAACAAAAGATGTATGACCTGGTGCTTAAGAATCCGAGTTGTGGAGGGACATCTCAGTTCAATTCCTGGCTTCATTACAAACCTGCCCCAGGCATGCCATTGTGCTTTCCTGTGACTCAGTTTACCTCCTGGGAAATAGGGGCGAAGGGAAGAAACAGCACCCTACTTTGTGGGCTAATTTTAGGGATAGCTATATGAAAGACACTTCAGTCTTTCAGCCCTTGGGATATGCCGTGCAGGTGGGGGTGAGTTGCTGAGGGGTGCGGGGTGCCCAGGCAGGATGGTGCTGGCTGTGCCGGGAAGAAGCAGGATGCATCCTGCTCTAACAGAGGGGGTTCAATCCCTGCTTGGCACTTCTGGCCCCTTCCCTGGCCTATGCCGATGTCCTGGCTGCTGGCAGATTGGGTTGCGCTTTCCCAGCTGTGAGGAAGGTTTCCTGACACAATTCCTGTGTATAATTCACTCAGCATGGCCCCAGCCAAGGCTCAGTACAGGAAGGGGAAAGTGGGTTATTGTTGTCATTGTTTTTCCAAACCTCCTTTTGTTTTCTGAGGAATGTGGCTGCAAAGCCCTGCTGCCAAAGCCTCTCTTGAGAGTCCTGCTCGGAGGGTAGGTCTTCCTTCAGGTTTCTGTGCCCAATGGGGGAATTACGCCAGCAAGTGAGCTGCACGTTGTTTCTTTTACAGCCGAGTAGCTATTCCCCTTGTGACACAGCTCACCCCGCTCTCCATCCTCCCACGCACTGTGGCCATCACTGATCTTCAGTGTTTCCTTTTCCTCTGTCACCTCATGGGGAACAGTGTCCATGCGCTGGATTTCATCGTTGTTATTGGTATGTCTTAGCCACTGTCTTTGTTTTTTGGGTGCCTGCTCAAATTCCAGAGGTGCTAAGAGATCCCAGGCAGCTTTGCTGACCTCCCCGTGGGAGACAGGGACATAGCTGTCTGGGGTGGGAGTGGGACCATCCCTGCCATTACTGGTGGGTGGGGTGGGGCAGGGCTGTGGTATAACTGGGCTCCCAAGAGCATTAATTATAGTGTGAGATGATGATGGGGACAATCACTGCAAGGAACTCTGGGAAACTCTGGTCATCAGGGGTGGACTGAAGCAGCCCGGGCCAGGGTGGCTGGTCTCTCAGGATGATCTATGCTCTAGCAGAGTTCTTGGGGCCAGGTCTTTGACCATCGCATCCCTAGCGATGGTCAGGGGATCCCCTGTGAGATCCCCTGTGATCCCTCAGGAGACCCATGTGCAGGATACTGAAGTTACATTTAGCTTAAGCAGGTTTAAATGTGCCTGTTTCATTCCAAACCTAGCTTCTACATGAAGCTCCTGGGTTTTCGTAAAGCGAGACCAAAGTCCCGAGCAGAAATTGAGCAATAGATCGAGGCCTTGGGCAGGCACCAAAGTCTGACCTGAAAATGGCTCAGGAATCCAGCCCCCACCTCCTCTCCTCAAATGTACACAGATAAAATCATGACTCTCTTAATTCCTCTAAATATGAGTGGAAAAATGCCCCGAGAGACTCTGCTAAAGCCTTGGTTGTTGCTGAAATGCAGAAATACGAAGAGAGATTATGTGCTGCTTCTGTGAGTAATAGATGTGGCTCTGACCTGAAATTTGGCATCCAAACCCAGATGAACCCTATGTGCAATCCAAAGCCATGCCCAAACCCAGATTTTTGAGTAAATGACCCCTACTTTAATAACTAACCAAGTCTCTCCCTCCCTGGTTGCATACACCCTGGCAACGCAGGGCGAGTTCCATCTCTGAAGCCAGATATCTCTTCGGCTCCGGCCTCCCTGACGTTCTTGAGTAACAGAATTTTCTGTGGGACTTCTGAACAGGCAGAGCGAAGAAAACCACATCTGCTTCCTTTTGCTGGAGTCTGCAAGACAGCAAGCAAACGCGCGAATGCGGATACTGTGTCTGTCTTTGCTCTCATGCTCAACTGGCCTTTGGCGTCAGCTTCAAAGGAGCTGAGTTCTGGTTAGGGAGAGCGTGCTGGGCGCATGTGAAATTGTGGGTAGTGTGGAGGTTTGCAAAGCTCTGGAGGGTGGTGAGTGTGGTACACCCCGCGCCTGCCTCCCCCTGCCCAGGTGCAGCACCCAACCAAAAACCAATTAGCCGGCTTTGCCAGAGAGGGCGAGGAATCCTTGGGAACAGCCTAGAGCAGTCCTGCAGAGTCCACCTGCTACCCAGGAGGTATCTCTCCAAGCAGGGATCAGCCTGCCTCTTGGGAAAGGGCACCACCCAGATCTAAGCTCTTTGCAGGGTGTTGCCCTGCTTTATCTGGCCCGTCTTTGTGCACTAATTGATGTTTGCAGGGGCAGTGAGGTTTGCTGGGCTCTGGGAAGCAATGGCTTCTTTCATATTTGTGGGTGTAGCCTGAGAAGAACCACAATGACCTTCTCCCAGTGTCCCTTCTCTCCCACGCTGGAGCTTGGACCATCCACACGTTGCAGCTCTCGCTGTCTCTAAAACGAAAGTCACAAAGAATCACAGAATGGTTCGAGTTGGAAGGGACTTTAAAGATCATCTAGTTCCAGCCCTCCTGCCATGGGCAGGGACACCTCCCACTAGACCAGGCTGCTCACAGCCTCATTCCCCCCGTGGATTCGCAGTCTGGGCACACAGAGGGCACAGGGAGAGGGATGGATTGGGCAGAGCTTTGTCCGTAGAGCAACTACAGATTATGCCTGACATAATCCCTGCTGGGGAGTTGAGCTGGGGACCAAGAGGAGTACTGGTGGGGAGGGAGAGAAGGGGAAGCCGGATCCATATGGCCAGATCCATAGGCTATGACGGTAATGAGATTCTGGAGTTAGCCTTAACCAGGTCAGCTTGCCATAAACTAGACTGGCTGTGGTGTAACTGTGTAGGCCAAAATCTGGAAGTCCTAGAGCTCCTTGTCTTCTCTTTTGTTAAGCAACACCTGCTACACTAAGGCTTTGAAGTCTGTATGGGACTGGCTTGATCCCTTCAGCCTTGTGGAAAAACAGGACTTCCCAGAAAGATCCAATTTTCTGTTTGACACTGTACGTCCTATAAAACACTCAAGCAAAGGATGTGGTGGTGGTAACTCGGGTCTCTGGTGCTGTAATAGAAAATTGCTTTAATCTGTAACCATCTTCTGCTCTTCTCCTCTAAAGCGTGGTTAAATCAACTGATCTTCACAGGCTCTCAAAGAACACATTGAAGCCCAGCAGAGATCCCCACTCAGTGCCGAGATGTCATGTGGCTCTGAACAGGGTCAGGAAACTCACTCACCAGCTGCTACGGTGCCTTTGGTGCTCTTGCCCTTATTTTTTTGCCGATGATTGGGGTTGCCATGGCGCTACAACGCACGTTACCCTGCATTAATGCTTTATAAGCAATAAACTCAGATTTCGGCAATGTGCTGCTCTGGCAGCTCGTCACAGCCTTGCTCCCTGGCTGAGCTAGAGTTTGGCAGACAAGTCACATTCTCACCACCTAAAAATTCCTGTCTTGTGATTTCAGCCAGAGGGCGGGGTTTGTTTAAACTTCTCATTTCTAAGAAAAGAAAAATCCCTTTTTCGTAGCATGGCTGCATGTCAGTGAAGTGTGAAATCCCTATATATAACCCTTCAGCCTTAGAAGGAAAGGTGTGAGATAGACCCAAAGAGGGAGGTTTGCTTGAAAAGCACTGGCTGGGGGGGAGAAATACTGGCCCCTTACCCCACCAAGCTGCAGCACCAGTGCAGCTCCTGGGCAGGGCCCTGTGTCTTGCCTCTGCTTTGTGGCTTGGAACAAGACACAGCATCTCTTAGGCTCAGTTTTCTGCTGTGCTGTTTGTCTGTCTCTCCTACTTTAGACCGTAACGCCCCAGCCCGTGTGGTTGTTCATGTGTGTCTTTTGCGGTGCTGAGGAAGATTTGGCTCCCGGTGTCCTGTGTTGTTGGTGTGTTGGTCACCCAGGTTAGTGGTGGGTTTGCCTGTTCCCAGTTGTGGGGAGGGAAATCATGTTTTGACTGGAGCCAGTATTTATTTGGGGACTTTCTAGAAGGGAAAAGAGCAGAGCTTGGGTAAGCAGACACACCCCAGGGTGCTGCGATAAGGGAGGACTGCCAAGGGGCAATTTGCCCCGGCGCCCATCTGTGTCTCACACGTGCTGTTGACCTGTGCAGGCCAGGACTGGGAGAAGTAGTTATCTCCAAGGGCTGGTGAAGGGCAGAAGGGGTGGAGCAGGATGAGGGGCTGTTCAGGAGCACATCTTACTGCAGTGCCTTGCTCCTGGAGTCCTACAGCTTCTTGCTCCATTTCTGAGATGGAGACAGGGCTCTGTATTCTTTTTTTATCTCATAAACTAGTAAGCCTGTTCCAGGCTTTACAGCTGACAACTTTCTCTGGATCTGACTGTGCAAACACCTCCATCCCCACACTGCTCTGTGTCTGCTGCCTTGGTGAGCGCTCCTCTGGACCTTTGCTATTGTCTCTTTCTACCTTCTCAAGCTTTGTTCGACAGGAACAGAGATAGGCATCCTGCAGAGAGGATGTGGAAAAAAACAATAACCAAATGCAAAGAACAGGAAACCATCTCTGAAATCAGCGTGAGGTCATCTGCACACCTTCCCCAACGAAGCAGCTTCATGAGGAACTGTAGTCTGAGGCTTCGTCTCTGGCCGACAATATTGAGCTTGGAACAAATGCCTTCTTACACAAGACGCTGTCAGCGTGGGTTCAGCAAGAAGCTAGTAAGGCCAAGGAGAAAACCCCAGAATGCACTGAAGGCAGCTGGAGCCAGCGAGTGCTCAGCACCATTGGAAAACTAGGTCCAAAGTCCTAAGGAGTTTGAAGAAAAAACAAGTCTTTCTGCTTGCGGCTCCCTTGAGTACAGCAATGTTTGCTTCCTAAAATACTTCTGAACAGATGTGACATTCGCAGTGGGTCAGATAGGTTGTTTTCCATGAGGAAACATGGCATGCAGTAAGAAAAGTGGAGCAGAGGGAGGGTGTTCTGTGAAAGACAGCTCCTAGGAACTACGTGGCCCCTTGCTGAAGCCCTGGGCTTGGGTCGCAAAAGCCACCGTGTTCAAATGCCATGGGGGAGAGCATCCAGCTCTCAGTCCATGTACAAATCCATTCAGAAGCAGAGGGGAATATTTCCTGATAGTCTATGAGTGAAACTGCCCAGACATGCCCAAAATGTGTCCTGACATGTCCTGTCCGCAAATCCCAAGGCACTCGGAGCTGCCGTGGGGAGTCAGGTTACTGGTCACACAGACAGAACAAAGGACCAAGCTGACAAAAGAGAGTCAGGCACCAAAATAGGTGGTGAAGTGCTTAGCAAAGCCCAGCGCCATGGAGTCATGCGGGATGATAAGCTTCTAGGAGCTCGGCCTGCCTTGGAGATGCTACGTGCTTGTCCTGGCTGTGGTCTAGACTGCCGGGAATCGATACGTGCCGTAAGACATGGTCTGATCTAGCAGCTAACAGGTTAAAAAGGCTTTGTTTTCTGTCCATGGCCCCCCTCCCCCCCCCCCCCCAGTTGCATTTCACACGGTTCAGTCACAGTCTTATTTCACAACTGTGTGTTTTGAAAGGACTTATTAGCTCTAAGTGTAGGCTGGGCTTAAGGCTCTTGCTTTATTGTTTACCCTGCCTGCTAGGCCTGTTTCTGGGGTCAGACCCAGGTTACCAATTACAGCTGCGATTAAACATACTAGCCCAGCTTACCCCTGGGCTTTTTTCCCCTTAAATTCCCAGTGATTGTGCTTAACTGGTGTTAGCAACCAGGTGGCTGCTGGCACTGCCCGTCAGGATTGTCTGTGTCTTCTCCGGCAGAGCCAGACAATGAGATTTGAACGAGGCCACTACATCTATTATTTCTTACAGTTCAGAATTGTTCCCAGAAACGTTTTTTTAAAAAATTTTATTTTTCGCAATGTAACAAAGGGCAGCCCTTGGCTTCCCAATCTACAGATAATTTTAAAATCCTTCTCAAATGCTAGGGTAATTGGGAGGGACTCACCTGGGAGAAGTGACGGCTAATTTAGCAATCTGTGGGATGCGTATAATCGGGAGGATTTGAATGTTAATTTTGTGTAACTATTTTACTGCTGATAACAGGGGGTGCGGATTCACACTGTGGCTGTTTGACTGGCAGCTGACTCCAATGGTATTCAAGGGCAGCCTGAAATTGGCATTTTGTGTCTCACGCTTTCCGAACTTCAGCCCAGCAGACTAAAAAAGGTGTCGTCACCCCCCCATAAAAAGGTAACAAGTCAAAGCGTAGCGTGGGAACAGTTGCCTTTTAGGTGTACATAAAACACCCCGAGTCGCTGACTCTTGAAAGGCATAACTCTGTGTGAGCAGCTTGGTCTGACCGTGCTGAGTTTTAACCCTTGATTGAAAGCCAAATGTTCCCCTTTTATTGTAAAATTTCCAGCTCAACTGGTTTGGAACCTCAGCTGGATAAACAGGGCCACAGTGTTTGAAAGCCTATCTGAACTTCTAATTCCTGTCAGACCAGTTACAAACCTTGTCTGGCCAATTGCTATGGAGAGGTTTATTGTTTTTTGTTCTTTTTTTTTTTTTTTTTTTTTTTTTTTTTTTTTTTTTAATTGAAATCTAAATGCTCTCAGCCATTTCCAGCTAAACACAGGGCGGAAACTAATCTAGCCAGAACAGCATTAAAAACAGCTCTAACTTCTCTTTTTAAAATGAATTTTATTTTCTAATTGTTTGTTTACTCTGTAACTCCTCAAAGCAATTTGAAAGCATGTATTAAGTCTTACGCCTTGTCTTTAAGACTGCAGTCTTCTTGTAACAGGGCCAGAAATTATGGGCACATAACCCGCTTAGAGATCCTTGAGCTCCACAGGAAATCTCTTATTGGAAGGGCTTAATGAAGACAATCTGATTTCGGAGCCCAGGGCCTGTGTCAGACCATATCAACAACCCTAAGATGGGTGAAGGGAGCCTTCAGAATCGCGATCATTAAGAATAAATGGAGGATCTGAATTTGGAGAATGGTGCCACCACTTACTTCAGCCACTTGCGGAGCAGGGGGGACCAGGGGAACCTGCTTGCCGAGGTTAGATCATCAGCAGCACTTAACGAACACTGTTAGCCCTAATGGCAACGAAGCCCGAGCTTGCTATTAGTGCTATTCTTGGCAGGCTGGAGGACAGAGAACCTCTTGCTACAATTATTGCCCGGTGACTCAGGACTGGATGATACCATCCAAGTACTTTTTCATGTCATCCTTCTGTTGGATGGGGGAAACAAGCCCTTTTCCCTGCTCTCAGCTTGTCTAGTTAGATCGCAAACTCTGCTCAGGCCTCCTGGGCTTTACTACAGCAGAAAAGTCAAGGGTTTATTTTTGCTTTGGCTTTTACTGATATTTGTCTAAAGGGATCTTCTCCCAGGATGCTTCCTCATTTTCTGCTGATTATGACTGTACCCACGCGCGGTGAGCGTGTCTGCGGGCTGACGGTACAGGTGTGTTTAAAGCAATGGAGCTGTGCACGGACAGGCTCGCACCGGCTGTTTATGCGGCCTCTTCCAGGGGCCTCTGGCTGCTGCTGCAGTATAAATACCCCCCCCACACACATTCTGCTGCGCTCGGGGTTTCACATGCACCCATGTGCTCTTTCATGTGTGTTGCTGACTTGAAAAAAAAAAAAAAGTCCTTAGACTTTAATCCTTGGGTTTATTTCAAAGCTTACAAAGGCAAATCTGGTTTATAGCAAGAGATTTGCTTGATTCCTTGTGCTCTGCGGATGAATGGAGGAGCAGATGGAGCGGGGAGGGGAGGACTTGGGGACCCCTTGGCTCTATCTTCTTGCTAGCTTGACCCCCAAGTGCTTTCTTTTAAGCTGTGTGGAACACGAAATGGGGTCAGTACAGACCCCTGCTCCGGCAGGGTCTGTTCTATCCACCTCTTCTGTGATTTCCAAAGCTATTTTCTTACTCTTTGCTCTGGCTCGTTGGTTACGCGTTGCTACAGAGCCATGGTCTTGTGCTTCAGAAGGTGTGAAATCCCATGCACAGTGTGCACGTAGGAATGACAGAAATGTAAATAAAATGAGCTGCAGACTCTGGAAGCAGCAGGCCTCAAAAAATCCTGCTTTGCCCTTGAGTCATGGGAAATAATTGGAGTGTTGAGCCCTGCTGAATAAAGGGGTGTTGGAAAGCCTCCCCCCAGCCTCCCACACGACATCCCCTCTGTTGAGGGGGACAGGCAGGGTGATGCTCTCGCTGCCCCTTGCCAAGAGCAGTCCCCAGGTGAGACATACCCTGAGCGGTTCGATAAGAGCCGTGATAAGGTGGCGGGGCGCTGGCGGGCTGCGTGCCGGCAGACGCACTCTCCTCCTTATCAGGGAGCGCCGCGGCGAAAGCGCTGTGCCAGCAACGGGAGCGGCACTGTGGGAACCGGCGATGGCTCAGCCTCCGCGGGGCTGCTCCCCAGGCAGAGGCAAACCCAGATGATCTAATTCTCTGCCTCAGTTTTCTCCAGCTGCACCCACTGCTTGCGGAGATGCCGAATGAGGCCCCGGCCATAGGAGGAGAACGCATTTTCGCTGGGGATCACATCAGAGCTGTGGCTTCAGATCCTCCCCCGGTGCACGCCAAGGGAGGCATGTGGGGCTGCGAGACAATGGCTCTAAACAATCCCGGTTCTCTGCCAGGGAATATTCATTCAGCAATCCCATCCTGTTTTGATACTAGCTCTCTCATGGTTGATCAAAGCAAAGACAAGAAAAGAGCTTGGCCTCCTACTGTTGCTTTAGCTTGGGGCCAGTTTCAGCAGAAGCTGGGCCAGTGCCTTTATCCTGGCCAGCGTGGCTGGCAGCTGGGCCAGCTGGTGCAGCTCCCCGTTTTGTAGTGGCTTTGAGGTGCTGCCTGCATCTCGCTAAGCATCAAGGGCTGTGCACCGCTTGCTCCGGTTCCCCTCTCCCCTCCTGCTGGGCTGGACGGAGGCAACTGAGGACGCTTGGTTCTGCTCCACACTTGCCTTGGCTTGTTCTCCCTGCGCCGTGATTGGACACGTCCCCTGCGCTTGCAGCCACCTCCTCCTGGATCCCGTTCTTCCTCCAGCCCGGCTTTTGGCTGGAGGGAGGCACCGGGTCCTGGGGTGTCTGCTCTGGCTGGCTCCTCGCCCCAAACCTTCCTAAGGCAGAGACAAAAGTGGCTATTGTCATGTCCCCCCTCATCTCCCTCACTTGTCTATGACAGTGCAGGTGATGGCAAGTTCCCCCAGCACGCTTCAGGGACCTTTGGAAAGGATTTGGCCTTCTCCAGGGAACAAGGATCTGTGATGTTTCTTGGGGAAGGATATTTGGTGATGAAAACCTGCTGGGGAGAGGAGACCCCATCTGCAGGGGCCAGACCCCATCTCATACTGAAGCCGGGAGGGCAGGAAGGGCCAGACGCTGGGGCTGGGTCACTGTCGCAGTCAGCACTGGGGGACTGGTCCGTGTCATTCCAGGTCAGCAGAAACGCTGCTCCGCCGATGCCGATCCAGCACCCGGTGCCCGTGGTGGCCGATACCCCCCAGCAGAAGCACGCAGGACCCCGGGGCTGCCGGCTGTCAGGGACACCCTTCCCCTGGCACCAGCTCCCGTCGGTGCCACTCCTTCACTCCCTTGCGTTTCAGTAAGTGACTTGCCAGTGTCTTGGTGGGGACGAGCCTTGGCTCTACCCTTCCGAGGCATCGTGTTCCTTACTGGAATTGGCCCACGGACTCACCCGCTGGCTGGCAGGGTTGGGAACCCGACCCTGGTGGTTCCTGTGCCCTGGGGCTCGCTGCAGCGAGCTGGGGAGGCTGGGCGTCGGGGGGGGGGGGGCA
>VXBO01001265.1:94918-110709 GCA_013400135.1 Rhinoptilus africanus | reverse complement strand
GAGGTAGTGGGGAGGGGGGTGTTTGTAGGGAGACCCCAGCCCCTTCGGCTCCTGCAGGCTGGTGTTGATTTGGGAAGGGATGCGGATGCTCTGAGGCAAAAACCCCACCCTGGGAACAAGGAGCAGCGTGTGCCGGGGCAGCTCCCGAGCACGGGGAGGAGGGTGGTGCTCGGGTGGTTTGTAGATGGATCCTGGGAGCATCCTCCCTCGCTGCTTTTGAAGAGCATGGAGACGTGCCGTGGGCTTGGGTGCTCGCGGTCCTGTCCCTATCCCCCTCCCGCCTGGCCGGCTGGGTGTGCCACAGGGCAGGAGGAGGACACTGGGCTGTGGCGCCTGTCCTGGGGGCTGGTGGCAAAAAGCTTGGAGCTGGTCCCAGATGCCAACAGACACCTGCACTGGAGCCAACCGGCTGCGTGTCTGGGGGGGGTCTGGAGCATCCTCCCTCTCCACAGAGCCCGCTCCCCCCATGCTGCCCCCCTGCCAGCCTTGGAGGGACCCTGGCACAAGCAGCGCTCGCCTCTCGCTATCTCGGAAGCAGGGTCAGGTTTGCCTCCCTCTGAGCCCTTTTTTCCCTGGATGGAGCTGGGTTTCAACCCATGTCTCAGCCCAGCCTTGCCCAAGAGAGTCCCGGCTGTGGGGGCACCCCTGGGTGCAGGGCAGCTCCCAGAGCTGGGTGCTGCTCTCTGGGGACATAAACTTGGGGAAGGAAAGCCAGGGCCAGCCTGGGCAGGGCCACAAGTGACAGCCAACGCCGACATCTAGTGACAGCCCTGGGGTCCTTGCCCTTGGTGGTCCCCTTGGGTCTGGGTCCTTGCTCCAGGAGGATTTGCGGCTCCGCAGGGAGCGGGGTTTGGCTGTGGGAGGTCGCGATGAGGTTGTGTGTGTCCTTTTGCTGCCCTGGGGTGTGGGACAAGATGAGGAAGGGGACAGAACGGGGTCGTCTCGCCTCTCCTCCTGCAGGAGCCTTGGCTGGATCTGGGGGGGCTGTCCCTGGCTGGGATCGGGGCCATTTGGGGAAGGGCAGTGGGGAAACCCACCTCCTGCATCCCTGCCTGGCACCAACCCCAAGCCCAGCGAGCCCCCGCTGTGCAGCAGAGAGTCCACAGGCTGGGAAATGGCACCTTCTGTGCAACTCCGGGGCTGTAAAAATCCTACCCGTGGGAATTTTTTTTTTTCCCCAAGCACCCTCCAGCTTAGCTGTTTAAAAATAAGCAGGGATGAAGACTGGAGAAGATGAAAGCATCTGGAAAATAACGACCAGTGTTTCTGTGCCAGTACCACCGCCATCCCTTCCCTCTCTCAACTGACGCTTTTCCGTGTGTATTTTTTCCTTCTATAAACGTCCTCGCATGGGCCCCATCTGGGATGTGCTGGAGCAGCAGCTCCTCAGTGCGGAGAAGGGGATGTACGCACATGCCGTGTCTGGTACAACCACTAGACGGCAAATCCAGCCCGGATTATGTCTGGGAGAAAGATCTGGTCAGCAAGAGGGGAGGTTACAGCGCTCGGAGCAGCCCAGACGCTCAGTCGCTGCGGTTGGGATTCCTCGGACACGTTTTGTGCAGTTAGAGAAAAGGCTTTATTCGTCGGTATATCTACAGTTCATGCGTCAGTGATAGTACAGGTTTTTTTGGGTTTTTGTTTCTATAGTGTTAGCATGCAGTTTAAACGCGGAGGGTCTGGGTGACCTCTTCAGCTTTGCAGGTCATCCCCAAAGCTCAGCTGCCCCTTTGGTTCTCAAACTAAACCGTCCAAGGAACCAAGTCGGGTCTTTTTGGCTTTTGGCGAATTCAGGTGTGCTGCGGGTGCATGTGTCACTGCAATTTATTTTTTAAAATTTTTTTTTTTTTTTTTAGTTGAGAGACCCCGGTTGCCGGGCAGGGAGGGAGCTCGGAGCCAAGCTGGTGGGTGGGATGGAGCTGGGCGTGCGGGGGCTCTCGAGGAGCCAGGGGTGAGAGCACCGGGAATTGCTCCATGGCTCACCCCCAGTCCTGCCCTCAACCAGGGATCTGGGAGGAAGATTTGAGACCCCCCCCTTCTAGCTACGGCCGCAGCCAGGCTGTTTCTCAGGATGTTTCTCTCCAACCTCAGGAGCCAACAGCCCCTCGGCAGCAGCAGGAAAGCTTTCTCTCCTTTATCTCTGGAGCAAGAGGCTGATGGAAAGGGGGAAAAATAGAGAGGAAAGAGTGGATTTGCTCTTCCCCATCCTACACTGGGGGATGTTGGCAGCCAGGAAATCTTTAACCCTTTACTCATGTAGCTCCCAACCTCCCGGATGCTCCTCCCAGTGACCGATGGCACCTGACCCAGGGTGAGTCACTTTAAATCCGCTGGTTGTGCAGGACCCACACCTGAACCGCTCCTCGCTGGGGTGGGATGCTCAGTGCCACCTTTCAGAGGTGGAGTGAGCTCTCTCCTGTCCCTGCTGGATCCCACCCGGACCAGGGGAGAAGGTGAATGGGGGTGCAGCACTTCGGGGGGTGGCCGCGGTGGGGTCAGAGGAGGAATGGTGCTGGGATCTGTCCCACCCTGCGTGGCCAGAGAGCCGGGAAGTGGGAACGTTTGGGGACAAATGGCTCTTTCCCACCCGCGTGGGCTGGTGTTGGAGTACCCTTATTGCACTATTGCGAAGCCAAGACAAACTGTCAAGCTGCATTAAAATGGGAATGAATGTCTCCCCAGGAAAGGGGGAGCCAAGTCCTGAGGATGGGGAAGGGGCTGGGGTGGGGGGAAGGCCGGGCTAGATCTCGATGATGGTGGCACGTCGCAGGCACAGCGGGGCGTCGGGGGGCACTGCGTTTCGCTTGATCTCGTTGCCATCGAGCCGCAGGACCTGGAGCCTGGAGTAGTTCATGACGTCCACCACGGTGCAGAAGCTGCTGATGGAGAACTCTGCGGGGGGGGGGGGGGGGGAGAGGAGACAGAGCTGAGCACCAGTTTCAACCCTGGCTCTATTTTGCCTTCCTGATGTGACTGATCTTTGGGGAACGATGTGAGAAATGTCAAGGAGCGGCTGCCCCGGAGATGGGCCTGAGAGTGCTGACCTCTGAGAGCTGGATTATGTCAAGGTGGGGAGGAAAAGAAATGAAAGCACCCACAAATCACCAATTATTCCTGAAAATTTGGACTTGACACCCCCAGCTCTTAAGCTAAAAGGGTAACTGGTGCTCCTGGCTGCAGGCAGAAGGAGCCTGTGAGTTTGTGCCTATTTCAGGGTTTGGAAGCGGCGGCAGTGCTGCCTTTGCCCAGCCTGGCTGGAGCGCTCGTAGGGAAAAAGCCAGGTGGAGTCAGATGGAAAACAGTGCTTTTTATCAGGAATTGCCTTTGCAACCGCTTTAGAGAGGCTTCAAAGGCTGCAGCCTCCAGCCCTTGGCTCCCCCTGGCCACCCCCCATGGGATCAGTGTGACCGGGAGAGGGGACATCCCTGTCACTGTCCCCATCCCATGCCTACAGACATCCCCTCTCTCTTCATCCACCGCTGCCAGCACCAGGCAGGGAAACTCCGGCCCTGCTCGGGCTGGATTTGGAGGCAGAAGATGGAGCAAACTCCAAAAATAATTTTGTGCAGGATTTGGGAGAGAAGCCACCGACTAGGTGGCAGCAAAGCTCCAGGCCGGGATGCTGCTGGGGAAGGCAGTGGGATGCTGAGGGTCCCCTGTGCCCACAGGCTGGGGGGGCTGGGGGGGCTGCGAGCCCCACGGTGTGTGGGGTGGCAAGCGGGGACCTCCCGGGGCCACCGGAGGGTCATGACCCCGGCCTTGGTACCCCGTGGGGTGGGATGTGCCCCCCCAAAAGGGGTCGGTTCTGCACGCCTGGCCCCCGCAGCCCCCAGCTCCTGGGGATGCTTTAAAGGTCAGCGGCAAAACCTGCAGCCGGAGGAGAAACTGCAGCAAAGCCTGAACGGCTCCGCCGCGGTTTCGTGGCATTTGTGGACAGACGTTAACAGCTACAGAATTTTGAAAGCAAACATTTGGGAATCTGTTCTTGTTTTTGTGTTTCTATCGGCTCCTCGGTGCGGGGTTGTGTGTTTCCTCTGCAACAGCCGATGGCTGCACCGACGCATCCCCGTCCCTATCCCAGGCTTGCTCAGGGGCTCCGGCACCGCTCCCAGAGGGTCCTGCCCTCAGGGGCTTACAGGTGAGAGGAGCAAGCCTGGATTTTTCCAGGAGATTGCTTGCTTGGTTGGTTGTTTATTTTTTTCTAGCTTATTTTTATAAATAGCAGCCCCAGAACAATCTGCTCCTTTTATTTGTTTGTGTATTAAGTGGAGTGAATTTTAGTCCTGGCAGAAGATGCTGCGTTGACGGCTCTAATCTAAGAGCTCCCGTCTGCCCCTGCCCCAGCAAGGATGTGCCCCTCGGCTGCAGACCGTGACCCTTGGGGGGCTCTGGGGCCATGGGCTGTGCTGGTGCCCTGAGAGGTGGGGAGGGAGGTGGGCAGAAAGGGCTGGAGAAAGGGGCTGTGCTGGCACCATGGGACATCCCTGTCCCCTGCATTGGCGCTGGCGAGGGCAGTGTGCGCTCCCACGCACGACCATGGCGGTGGGGACCCCTCCACCTCTATCCACTCTGTCGGTGACCCCTCAGCCTGCCTGCAAGGCTAGATTAAAGCCGTAGACCCCTCCCCAGGTTGTGCATCACCGTCTACCTGCGGCTGGTTTCTGGCATCTCTCACCAGAAGATGCTCAGGCTTCTGCTAATTGCCCAGTAAAACCAGTGCAGTGGCTTCGTGGGTCACACGGGAGCATTCGGAGCTGGGAGCCTCCTGGCTCCAGGTGTGTTGGGACACAACAGGCCCCATTCCTGCCTCGCTGAGGGCCACCTAGAAGTCTCCCAAATTCCAGCTGCCTGCTCAAACCATTAGCCCAGGTAGTCTCCCCCAGGGCGGCACAGGTTCTGCATCCCCATCTCCTCATCCCTCTATTGCACCACCGCGTTTTGGTTGACGTGTTTCCGCTCACCATTGATTTGGTTCCCTTGAAGGTAGAGGTTCTCCAGGTTGGTGCTGACCCGGGGGATCTTCTGGAGCCTGTTGTAAGAGAGGTCCAGCTCGAGGATGCTGCTGCTGTTGAAAGTGTTGGTAGAGAGACCTTGATTTGTCAGGCTGTTGTGGGACATCCGTACATAGAGCAGCTTGGGAGAGACCTTGAAATAGTCATCAGGGATGGTGTTGATGTAATTGTACTCTAGGTAGAGTTGTTCCAAAGCCATTGGGAGTCCATCAGGGACTTTCCTGAGGTGATTGTAGCTCAGATCAGCAAGGATCAAGGACTTGAGCCCTTTGAGGGATGCTCCCATCTCAAAAATGTAGTTGTGGCTGAGGTACAGGGCTGTGAGGTTCTCCAGGCCCTCCAGAGCGTTGGAAGGGACCTTGGAGATCTGATTGTAAGACAAGTGGAGCTCTCTCAGGGAGCGGGGCAATGGGCTGGGCATCTTGGTTAGATTGTTGTTGTTCATGTACAGCCTCTCCAGGTTGTTGAGTTTGGCAAAGACCCTCTTGCCCATCTTCTCACTGGTGATCTGGTTGTTGTGCAGTGCGAGCCACTCCAGCTCCGTGGCGTTGTCAAAAGCCCCTTCTTGGATGGCGGTGATCTGGTTGTTCTGGAAGTAGACGTATTTCATCCGGGAAGGCACGAAGGGCAGGTACCTCAGGTTGCGGGTGTCACAGTACATGGCTGATGAGAAGTTAGGGGGGCAATCACACTCTTGGGGACATTGCCAGGAAGGGGCTTGCTGAGGTTCAGGGCCGGGCTCTGCCTCCGTGTCTGGAGCTGGGAGGTAAGAGTACACGTAAGGGGTGTTCTCATCCTCGTAGTAGGGCATGTAGTTATAGGAGGACATACGGGACTGTCGCATGTAGTACTGTAACCAAGCCATGTCTTCTTCTTCATTGTACTGGCCCAGGGAGGCTCCGCACAGCCCCGCAATGATCAGGACGGTGGCCCAGTGCATGGTGCTGGTGCTGGAGGGACCTGGGGTTGGGGGGAGAAACGGAGGGGGGAAACCATCAGCAGTGTCAGGTTTGATGTAAGGGCTGGAGGCAGGCGAGCTGCACCCCATGGCCTTGGGATGCAGTGGGGTTGGATGCGGTCACAGCCCTGGTGGCAGCTGGAGAACCGGGGGGCCTGAGGGAATCCTACCCCAAAAAATGTGGCTGCAGCCATGTCCCCTGTTTGAAGCTACCCGATCTCCGCCCCCCCTCACCTCACGCTTGTTGGAAACCTCCATCCTAGTGCATATTTGCTTGCAAAAGCTTTACTTATGGGTATTTCTGTTACAACTGAGCAGAGGATGGAGATACAGGCACGTGGTCCGAATTTGCATAAGGTGATCCTTACGAGGAACGACTGAGGGAACTGGGGTTGTTCAGCCTGGAGAAGAGGAGGCTGAGGGGAGCCCTCATCCCCCTCTACAACTCCCTGAAAGGAGGGGGTAGAGAGATGGGGGCTGAGCTCTTCTCCCTGGGGACAAGGGACAGGACAAGAGGAAATGGGTTCAAGTTGTGTCAGGGCAGGTTTAGATTGGATATCAGGAAACATTTTTTCACGGAAAGGGTTATTAACCATTGGAAGAGGCTGCCCAGGGAGGGGGTGGATTCCCCACCCCTGGAGGTGTTTAAGAAAAGGGGAGATGAGGTGCTGAGGGACATGGTTTAGAAGGGGTTTTTGTCAGGGCAGGTTAATGGTTGGACTTGATGATCTTAAAGGTCCCTTCCAACCTCAGCGATTCCATGATTCTATGATCCAGCTCTGCCCCGAGATGCCCGGGACTGGCCTGTGCTGGCCTTGCATGGGGGGGGAGGAGAAAGGACCCATCCACTCTCCGGCCAAGCGGAGGAGAGCGGTAGCTGCAGGAACAGGTTGATGGAGCTCAAGACGTGTTTCGATGGAGCTATATTTATGCTACACTCGCTGGCGACATGATTTCGCTGTGGGTTTCATCCAGCTCTCCCTTCCCCCACAGACACGCAGGATGCTCCGGCTGCTCGGGACTGATGTAAATCCTGGTAAACAAGTTCTGGCTTATTTTTGAAACGAAACCGCTTTCAAGCTCAGATTTCCCGAACTCAGCCCCGATGCAAAAAGGGGCAGCATCCGCCGGCCCCTCGAGGCCAGTGTGGCCAGGGAGAGAGGGACCCACCACCAGACACGGTGCTTGGACCCTGAATTTCAGCCTGCTGGGGGCTGATGTCCAGAAGAGAGCGGGGCTGAGGGCTTAGAGCATGACAAACCTGTCCCCGAGCCCCTTGGCTTGGCGTGGGCTTCGCAGCCGCCCTGTGCCGTGCCCCGGGCGGTGTGTGGCACACCGCGGCGCTGGCGGCAGGAGGACTCCAGCCATGGCCGTTCATCCCGACTCCTCGTCTCGGTGCTAAAGGCAGAGAGGCCTGGAGCGAAGCGGCTTGAAATGCCTCCAGGAAATACTCGGGACCGCGTAGCTTGGAGGGGGAGAGGAGCCGCTCCTGCCTGCTGGCTCCTATAGACGTGGCTGGGAGCGCGGAGCTGTCGGGGCACGGCTGCCAGCGCCGCTCCGGCAGCCGCCATGTGGGCAAGGTGCGAGCACGGGCCAGTTTCCCCCCTGGCCGTGCCAGGGGGGTGGCCGGAGGGTCTCCTGACAAAACCTCGCTGTGTCCCCACCTTGCAGCGAGGAGGGGACGTCTCTCCCGGCACACAAAGAGGGCACAGTTTGCTGCGCGGCAGCGGCTGCCCTGCCACCGAGGCGCCCTGGCAGGCTGCTGGGGCTGGAAGAAAAGAGGGATTGAGAGGACGGCGGGCAGGCATGGCTCCCTCGCTTTCTCCTTCTCTCCCCCGTGCTCCTACAGCTGAGGGGCAGATGAGACGTGGTCCTTTGGGATGCTGCGAGCATCCCCCTCCGGGGGAGCTTGGCAGTGACAGAGGAGTTTCTTCTCCTCCTCCCTCCTGCTCCAGGGCACTCTGCCTGCTGAAATACCACAGCCCTGCTCCATGCAGGGGCTTCTCCGCCCATGCAGAGCTGCTTGGCACCCCATTCCCAGGGGTCCCCTCTGCAGGACAGGACCCCATCCGTGGGGTCCCTCCACTTTTCCTAGTGTCCTTCAACAGACTGGTAACCCCAGAGCCTGTCCTCAGCAGGCACCGCTGCTCCCCCACCTCATTTGAAGGTTGCTTCTCCCCTCCCCGGTGGGCTTCAGCCCTGGTTTTGGGGTGGGATCTGAGCTGAGTGTGCCGGTGTCGTCTCCCAGTCCCCACACTCCCATGCCAGAGGCTGCCAGGCTGATGGGGTCAGCTCCTCACCCCGAGAGGGAGCAGGTTTGGAAGCAAGGGGCTTCCCGCTCTGTGGCCATCCATGGAGTTGGCCCATGGACTGTGCCGGGCATGAAACCAGGTCCCCCTTCCCCTGCACCCCGGCAGAGGGGACGGGCAGAGCTGTGCTGGGCAGGGGGGCGGCGAGCGGGCACTGCCCGCACCTGGGTGTCGATGGCTGTAGGTTCCCAGCTCCCGGCCAAGTGGGCGAGGAGGTGCCAGAGGGGCAAGAGACGTGGCTGGGGAGTGCTGGCGTTCAAGCCGTGCCACCCATGTCGCTGGCATGTGCTTCGCGTGGTGGCAGCCGCCCGCCCGCCCGCCGAGGCAAGAGTATGGAAATCAGGCTTCAAAAAAAAAAAAAAAATCATAATAAATATGGAGAAGGACTTACCAGGCTAAGAGCCTCCTTTCCAAAGCCTCGCTGCTCTTCGCCGGGAGCTCCCGTGTGTCAAGCAGCATGTGAGTGTGTCTCCCGATTTGCAAAGGCTGGTGCCCGCCCTAGATCCCAGATCAAATATTGTGCTTGCAGGTCACGGGCTCGGCAGGGTTTTTTTTGGGGGAGTGACCTCCCAGCAGCAGCCAGTTTGCAGGAGAGACTGAAGAGACCCTAATGCTGCCTGGCGTTATAAATAACCTGCTTTTTCTTTCCTCCCTCTCCCTCTCTCTCTCTCTCTCTCCCGTCTTTTCTCATAGGAGTGTTGGCACTTTTCAGGCTCTCTCTGTTTAACGAGTTAGTGGAATCGGGGATGTTGTTTTTAAAAGGGCTGTTGTTAGGTCTCCTGTGTTTCTCATCACGAAGCGATGAGGAGGCCTCTGGCCAGATTAAAAAATATCTGATTTTGAGGTGCTGAGGATGTGATTCTTAGGGAGAAGGGAGAAAGTGTCTTTAACTTTTGCCATACGAGGGGAAGAGCCATTAGTGCCTGCTCTGGCTGCAGCCTGGGCTTCTTCCCCAGGAAGCCTCGGTTTATGCAGTCCTGGTATTAAATATTTAGGATAAACATTTCCATGAACGATAAGGCTGCAGCATCCAAGGTAAATAAGTTGCCTACCAAAGGGCCACTGTGACAGCAGGAACTTGTCTTCAGCTTGGCAGGAGAGAGATGCCAAGCTGGCATTCCTGCAGGCTGTGCCCATCCACCCGGGATGGGGGTGTCTGTCCCCCCCTGAGGCTGACCCGGGGGTGGGTGCAGGGGGGCTGGGCAGGGGGCCATGTGCTGAGGGTGACCCACGGTTGGGCAGAGCTGGGAGAGCTCGCAGCTCTCCCTGCTGCAAGGCTCATCGCTCCCAGTGCCAGCCTTGCCCTGGGAGGGGGGGCCCTGCAAAGCAGGGGAGCGGTGGGTGCTGTCACAGCCCCCCCAGTCCCCATCCTGGCTCTCCATGCACTTCAGCTTTGGAGTCAACTCTTCCAGCGCTATCGAAGCATTTCCTCCACTAGGAAAGGAAAGGAGGAGCCCCGACCGCCCATCGCCATCCCCTGCCTGGCTCCAGCAGCACGCCCAGGTCCTCCCGGAGCCTGGAATTACTTAGTGAAGCTCAGCAGGTGCCAGACTCCCTCCGGGCTTGCTTTCTCCTTGCTTTCCATCGAAATTTCCCAGCCAAAACATCCTCTTCCCCCTGGGGAGCCTTGCAAAGATCTTTATCGCTCCGAGGCCCTTGTTGTAAGGAGGAGGAATGCGCAGGGCGGTTGGCGGCCGGGGTTGCGAGGGACACGCTGTACAGTGGGGACTTTGCCAGAAAGCCGGTCTATTTGGGAAGGAAGAGTGTGCCTGGAAAGCACAGCTCCCTGCACCGCAGCGCGGGGCTGGGATCTGCAAGGAGGGAGGATTCAGAGAAAGCCTTGCCTTTGAGTGGGAAAGGCGGACAGGGCGGGTTGTGCTGTCTAAAAGGAGGTAAAACTCTAGGAAATTGGGGTGGGAGCTTTCATTCAACCGGTAGCATCTCTTCGTCCCCGTCGAGCATTGCCATGGCAGCCTGCAGCCGTGCGGGGCAGCTGGAGAAGGGCTCTCACCGTGGGCAGAGGGGTGGTTCAAGGCTTTGGGCTGACGCGGAGAATGACCCCGCTTGGAGGGATTTGTTCCTGCTGCCAGGGAGCTCTGTTCCAGGGAAAATGGTGGGGAGGGTGGTGGCAGCCAGTAACATCTGCTGCTCGGCGCTCGGATGGTGTCAACCAACGTCACATCTCTGGCAGCTCGAGGTGTCCTGGTGGCCAACAGCTCGGAGGCTTTTTGCAGGGCTTGGATGTTTTTCTGGAAAAGCAAATTGTCCCCAGCTATGTTAGATAAGGAGTCTGGTCTCTCCGTCTTCTGGAAGTTAAAAATATTCATGACCCAGGATGTGCATCCTTTTGGGGGAGGCCATTCTGCAGCCCCCGCTGGGGTCGAGCACCCGCTGTGGTCCCCCAGGGGATGCTGAGGAGCCCTCCACACATGAGCTGGCTCCAAATGGTGCCATTCCCCATGGCTACATCCCCCTTTCCCAGCCTAAACCAGAAAATAATGACATGTTTAAGCTCAGTTTGTACATTCCCCACAGTCACCAGGACTTTCTGTTGAATCTCATCCTGACCAGTTTAGGACTATCTCAGGCAAGTGAAAATTTACCGTCTAAAGAACCATGTATGTCTTTTTTTCCCCATCTAACCTTGAAATCTCATGCTCCAGGTGTCCAGCATCTCCTGATCTGCCAGCAGGGCTCTCCTGCTTGGTCCATTTGCCTGGTGTGAAGTGGGTGTTGATAAAACCTCAGTGCTACTTCTCATTTCAGGCCAGTGCAACACAGCTCCTCTCCATTTCCGAGTGACTTCTATGAAACTTTTTCAACATCTCCTCCTATAAACCCCTCTTCCCTGTTGCTGACAGTTCAGAGAAAGCCCTGAACTGGTGACAGGAGCTGGGAACATGCTGTCCTGCTTGATTGAAGCCAATGGTCCCTTATCGCTGCATAATCTCATCCGGAGCAGTTACTCCGACGATCGCGTTCTGCACCTCACCAGGGGCAGACAGATGCCTGTATTGGTTTGCTTTGGTTTTCTAAACCAAACTGATGTGAACAGTGTCTGTTTTGGTTGGGTTTGCTCCAGTTGTTTTGATCAAATGCTCTTGAGCTTTCGTATTTGCAACCACCGAATCTGGCCCGGAATTTGCCTTTAATTTGCAAATCCCGCACTCGGGGCCGGGAGCGCTGTCTCCTCCGCGGATGGACGTGGGTTTGTCAGGAGGCTTTTGGCATGGGGACCGCATGCTTCACACCGTAACTAAGAAACAAAACTCTCTGATGCTCCTGCTCAGGCTAAAGCTCGTTCTGCCTGGAGGAAGGGAGAACTGTTAAACCTACCGCGGGCATCCAAACCCAGCGACTGTCAGAAGCACGGCTACTTCTGAGCAGCTTCCCTTTTTACTCAGGAAAATGTTATTTCTGCCTCTTCCACATTTCCAAGAAGTTTCAGCTCTGCTGGAGCTGTTGGCTGCTCTGTCCTCCCACTCACGCTATTTTCTTTAATTTTCATGGCCTTCCCCATCCTGGGAGGGGGTTCTGAGTCCCGCCGGGCTCAGGGTGCTTGGAGACAGGGCTGCTTGTGTTGGGATCTCACCGTGCCCTGCCCTGGCTGCTGGGCAGGTCCTGCAGGTCCTTTCCTAGACCTTGTCTTTAAAGGCAGATCCCTGAAGGATGAAGGTCCCAGCCGCCCTTTTAAGGGACTCCAGTGACAAGAGTCCAAGCAAGAGCCAAGGAGGTCTTGTCCCTCGGCATCCCCAGCCTTGCTCAGGCGGGGGCGGTGGAAAGGCGTGGGGCATCGCCTGCGTGGTGGAGGGACCCGTGAAGCCACGATCCGGAGCCCCTTCTTTGTGTCAGACCTCCTGACAAGGCTCGTGCTGCAAACACCTGAGCAGGAAGGCTCTGGAGCCAGTGCCCGGAGAACCATGGCTCCCAGGTTTGCGTGGATGTTTGCAACCTAAACCTCCTCTTCCTCGCTAGTCACAGCTCTTTCTAAAGCACAGAGATATTTCTTGTGCAGACGCTGGCAGCGGGTGCCCTTCTCCAGGTACCTCGGCATCCTTCCATCCCACTGTGCTGAGCAGGGAAACCTCTCCTTCCTCCCACCCTGGAGCCAGAGCTGGTGTCTGTGGGGCGGCTTGGGCTCCCCTGTGCCCGGGGGGGAGCAGCCCCATGGCTTTCAGAGCAGTTATCATCTCTGATGGGCCCCCCAGGGCTGTGCTGCTCCTTTTCAAAGGGCTCTGCTGCAAACAAACTCACCTGGAAGCCCACACTTCGTTTCTGAGGATGACCGCAATACGAGCAGGCGGGGGGGGTGTGCAGGCAGCGGGCTGGGGGGAGCAGGGCTCATCGGGTCCCTTTGGGCTCAATCTTGGCCGAGCTGGGTGGAAGGAACACGCTCAACATCTGGCAAATGTCTGCAGCAGGCGGCTGCAGCCTCCGCTCCCAAAACGCAAAGGGCAGCATGGAAGGGCAGGGCGAACTCTCCCTCGACCTCCCTTCTCACCCCGGCCTCCCTTTTCCCTTTTTTCTTTTTTAGTGATACATTCTTCAGCCCAAACAACATTCTTGAATCGAGATTTGAGGCAATCTGGAGGGATTTGGTCACTGGGAGACGGCGCGAATGCCGAGCGAGCCCTGGGCTTTGCTGGAAACTCTGACTCGGGCGCAGGCTGTCGGGGCGATGCTCTCACCACGGCTCCCGTGTGTCAGCACGGACCGATGCTCCCAGGGCTCCCAAGGTCACCCTGTTTCCGTGGAAAGGGCTTCAAAGCTTCTCTTGTACACAGAAAGGGCTCAGGCCAGGCTTTCCCTGGCTTGAAATGGGATGAGAGGCAGCCCTTGGCTGGGAATCCTCGCCTGCTCTCTGCTCCCCTCCCGCGGGACAACCGGCATTGGGAAATCCGTGGCTGCAGCCCCGCTCGCTCCCTCACATCCCGCATCCCAGCCCCGGCTGCTCCGTGCCATGAGGTTCCAAAAAGGAGCCTGCACCGATGAGGCACCTTGGCACTAAAGAGAAGGAGGTTGCCAGCTCCCGGCCCCGACCCGTGTCCCCTTGCTGCTGTCCCCTGCCCTGGGCATGCTATGGGGACCTGGTGCCACCCCCAAGTGCCCCCCCCTTTGCCCTGTGCAGAGCAGCCCCACAGCTCCCTTCCCCACGTCCCCGTCCATCCATCCCGTTGTGGTCCAGCAGTGAGCCGGGCTGGGCTGTGCAGTAGCCACAGGCAGCTCCTATTTGCCTCCACGTCTCTTGGTGGGGAGAGATCCCCCCAAAAACCCAAAATTCCCCCTTGCCCTCCCCAGCCACTGGCTTGGCACGGCTGCCAGTGCTGGGAAATGCTGGTTTGGCTGGGGAAAACTTTGCCCCATCCCACCGTAATTACAGGCTGCCTTTGGGGCTCTGGAGCCTCATGTAATAACTCCCTGGTCTCTCGGGGTCTGCGGGTTATTATGGGGTGGACTCAACCCTCCCGGCACCCAGACCCAGGAATGTCCCTGCAGCCCGTCCCACAGCTCCCAGCCCCACAGATTTGGCTCTGGAGACCCAGGAATGTCCCTGAAGCCCGTCCCACAGCTCCCAGCCCCACAGATGTGGCTCTGCAGGCCCAGGAATGTCCCTGCAGCCCATCCCGCAGCTTCCAGCCTCACAGACGTGGCTCTGGATACCCAATGGTCTCAGCGTGTGCACTCTCATCCCCCTCCCTGCAAGCCCAAGACGCTGGATTTCTTAAATCTCCATCTACGGGCTCTGGTGCCTCTCCCCTCGCAGCGTGGCTGGTGCCCTGGGCTGTGCTGGGAGAGGATGTCTCAGCACAAGGAGGGTGAGAGCTTATTGCAACCACTGTAAAACGTGTTTGAAAAGGTTAAGTGCTTAATTTGGAACAGAGCTGGAAACTATGAAGCGTTTCCTCATCCAGTCGCTCCCTCGCCTGTCCCTGGACGTATGCTTTACCCTGCGAACATCTCCATGGCTGACGGAGGCTGGTTACGAGCACGCAGTGAAATACCTTTGAGAGTCTCTGGGTTTTGCAGAGGAGCCAGAGGAGCAGTTTGCAGAGGATTAGCCAAGTGCAAATCCCCACTCCGGAGGACAGCTGCAGAGCTCACAGAGTCCCATCAGGTGTCATGGGCTCTGCTGCCGCTGTGATTTATTGCCCGTGCCCAGGCTTGTGATGCAGATGTTGGCCCACAGCTGGGTGGGTATCGCTGGGTTCTGCTTGTGCGTATCATAAAGGTGTTAGGACCGGACCTGGCAGGATGCTGGAATCCTCCCACCCCCGTTTCTGGGACCTGATCCACTGCAGCCTGGCCCAGGACATGGCCCTGCTCCCCAGGGTGGTGGGTGTCCAAACCCAGAGCCCCCGCGCTCGGCCATCGCAGGGCAGAGCGGCTCCGCTGGGAGGTGGCAGCAGCTCCCAGCCCCTTGCCGGACCTCAGGAGGGGACAGGAGCATGGGAAGCCCCAGGACATTTGCCGGCGGTGATTGCTCTGTGGTTTGAGGCTGAGGAAGGTGTCCCAGCAGGACCTGTCTGCCTCCCCCCTTCTCTCCCCATCACCAAGGTAGCTCTGAAGGCTGCCAGGCGCTGGCTGCAGCAGCCCAAGGAGCAGAAGGAAAAAACGCAGCGTTTCCTTGCTCAGAGCCTTCAATTCATGTTTTCAAAGGCCCTTTGAACACTTGGCTCCTCTCTGAAGCCTCGCAGCTCTCCTGAACAAACAGCAGGAGGGAACAGGTTCATTCCAGCCCATTGACAGAGGCTCCTGGATGGGGAAAATCTCACGTCATGTTTCCTACAAGCAGGGAGCCTCGGAGCCCTCTTGCAAAGCACTGAGCCCATGAGACACATCTCTGCCTGTCCCCAAACCTGTCCCCAAACCCGTCCCCCAGCCCCAGGTCTCTTCTCTCCAGCTTTGAGGGCTCGGTGCAAACCTCCTCGGCTGCCAAGGTGAGCTTGGTACCTAAACCTCTCTGCAAACAGGGTTGCAGACACAGTGGGAGCCAAATATAGACCTGTGTTGAGATGAATGAATTATAACCAGTGGTTTTCAGGCAGCAAACAGGGAGAGGGTCCTGGGGCACGGAGCTGCGCTGCCGGGGGTCCCTCCCGGCTCAGCAGGAACAGTCAGGGAGGAGCAGGACGAACGTCCCCTGTGCCAGGGTGCCTTTGAAACCACTCATCTATCATCGCTGCTGACCGATGCTGAGTCTCTTAAAACGCCCAGCCTCCCAAATCCCCTCCCCTGCTAGTGAAATACGGCCAGCTCTGGGGTGGGGGCGGCAGAGCTGGGGGGGAGAGGCGGCGTGGGGAAAGGCAGGGCCCGATCCTGTCCCGCAGCAGCCCCAGGATGGGCACCCGAGCTCTGCTGTCCCGTGGCGTGCTCAGCCCTTCCCCAGCGCCTCGTGGTTCCCCCCTCCCCGGCTTCCCACATGCCCCCGGCTCAGGGAAGGTCACGGCACTGAATTCCCCTCCCAAATGGTGCGAGGGCTGTTTTTCTCTCTAAAGCATCTGAAATATGGAA
>VXBO01001265.1:77519-87873 GCA_013400135.1 Rhinoptilus africanus | reverse complement strand
CTGTGGGATGCTGGGGATGGGCGAGGGGAGCAAGGGGCCGGGGGGGCGAGGGCAGGGTGGCCGTGGCCATGCAGCCGCCGGGGTTGCTGGCAGGGGCCGGGCTGCTGGCGAGACGCAGCTGGATGGCTCCGCTTTTTTCCAGGCCTGTGTCTCAGTTTCTCTTTATTTTATGTGTTTTTATTTCCTATTAAAAGCACGCTGTCTCATTTCCTCCGTGAAAAACAAGGCTCTTTCAGGGAGATGAATTCCTCCAGCTCCAGCAAAGCCCCAGTCTGCACCGAAAAAATAAACAGGCTGTGCGGGATGCAGCCACCTTCTCCCCACGGCCCTCGCTGCCCCACGGCCCCCGCTGATGGGGTCGGGTCCGGGCAGAGATGCTGAACCCCCTCCCCGGGGGCAGAGGGACGGTGTCTGACACCCATCGGGCCAGCGCCGTTTGCTGCCCTGTGCGTCCCCTTCCTTCCCAGGGACCTGCCTTGTTTCAGGCAGGGTTTGGCAGTGGCTAAAGGAACCAGTGACACTTTTCTGGGCTGCTGCGTCCCCTTGTCATGTTGGGAAGATGCTGGGGACCACAGGAGAGGGCCTGGAGCCCTCTCGGACCTCGGCATCTGCAACCCTCCGCCCACAGGAGAGACAGATCCTCGGAGGCTATGGGAGCAGCTACCAGAGCATCTGCCTCAGCTGGAAGCAGCGGCTCAGATGCCTTCAAGATGAAAACACTTCCTCTGCCGCTCCACCTCCACCTGACATTTGGGAAAGCAGAGCCGCAGCTCCCTGGAGCTTTCCGGCTCTTTTAATTGGAGCCATTACACACGCTGCTCATCGCGCCGAAAGGCGTGAAGCGGCGGCGTGGGGCAGCGCTGGCTCCGGCAGGGAGCTTGGAGAGGAGTCATCCCCTGCTGTTGTCCGGGGAACGGGGTGTTTATCCCAGCCGGCAGTGCCCGACCGGACCTGGGTGGATTTTCTGCGGGCTGGGATGTGGCTGGCCTGCTGGGGGACAGGCTCCATGGGTGCACTGAGTTGGTGGGTCCTCAGCACTTGTTCTCGATGGCTCTGATGGTGACCGCGGGCTGCGTCACCCATGGGAGAGGTCTCTGGTGAATGCCTCGAGCAGCTGATCTGTTGCAATAAGCCGGCCCTTGCGAGGGCCGAGCTGAGCTGCCTGGCACTGGATCCCAGTCCAGCCACCTTCCCCGAGCCCGGAGACACCAGGCTGGTGCCTCCATGGGGGCAGCCCTGCCGGTCCCTGCATCGGCTGCAGCTCAGCTCCGACAGAGACCCTCAGGGCTGCAGATTTTCACCAATTTGGGGATAATATTTTTTTGGCCATGCTGCAATTTAACATCCACCCTGGCGAGCAGAAGGCAGCCTTTCCGGATGGTGCTGCCACAGCGGGAAGATGCTGGGGGGTGTGATGCCCCCCAGCTTGGCTGCTCTGCCCTCCAGAGCTGCCTGTGCTTTGCTCCGGCTCAGCTCCAGCCTGTCCCTCCATGGCAAACGCGGTGGTGGGCACAGCCGGAGGACGATCGCTTCTGGGAAGGCTCCTGACAGCTGATTTTACAGTGTTGGCAGCTTGGCTCAGCCTTCCGTCCGCTTCAAAATAAATGTGCAATATTAAAGTGTTTGAGCCGAACTCCCCGGGCAGAGAGAAACAGAAAGATGTTTATTTTCCAGCCCTGAGCTATGTATTTATTATGAAATGGCGGTGCTTGTCGGGGTGGAAGGCCTGGCAGGGCTCTGCAGCCGCAGCTTCTCAGCCACGGTGCCCACAGCCCACAGGCTCCTCGGGGAGAGGCGTCAGGCTGCGATGGCCACAGCAGGGACTGTCCCTTAAGAAGGAAGGCAAAAAAGAAAGGGAATAAATGAGATGAGGCTGGGGCATGTTGCTTTGCCAACTTCCCAAGGTTTCCTTTGGAGTCTGAGGGCCACGGGAACAAACTCTCCCTGGGGATGGGGCTTCCCCGTGGCCAGGCGTGATGCTGGGAGAGGGGAAGGGGGCCAGGGAGGGTAACAGGGGCTGGAAAAAATGATGCGAGCTGCCAGCGCGTCTGGCTGAGGTCTGAGACATCAAAGGAAAGGCGCAGTGATACCCAGAGCCGGCATTGCCTGCAAACACCAGACCTCCGAGCAACGTCTGGGGTGAGAACCCAGGTGTGGGGTGAGAAGCAGCTGCAATTACTGAGTGCAAGTGATTGCGTTGGCCGAGGAGTTATCAAATGCCCCGAGCTGCTGGCAAGCAGCTCGGATACTTCTGGATGGAGGAATGAAGGTTTGTACCTTCAGCCAGTAATTCCAGCCAGTTTTCGAGCCTGGGGGAGCTGCGGAGGCATCGGGGGGATGAGCCGGCGAAAGTCATGCTTTCCACACCAGGCTGGTGGATGCTCGGGCCCGTGGTGAACTGCATCAGGTGGGGTTTGGTGTCTTGCACAGAGGTTTTTAGCCGTGGCCGGCAGATGTTCGGGGTTCATGGACTTGAATTTGCTGTGGAAATGTTTGTGTTCTCAGCTGAGGATTTTCAGGACTCTGCAAGTTAGAGAAGATTGAAAGTGCAGGTCCGGTGGTGGTCCGCGGGGACTGGCTGTGTTTACTGGGCTTCGGGAGGGAGGAAATAACACATGCACAAAATCCTCCGAGGATGTAGAACTGGGAGGATTTGCAAATACCAGAGAGGACAGAGAGGTTAGAAAAATCTGCCGGAAACGCAAAGGCCCAGTTGGGAAAATGCAAAGCAAATCCATCTGGAGGGGAGCGGGGAATGGCAGCAGGGCGTCGCAGATGCTGTGAGCTCCTCGGGGCAGCGGGGATGGGAAAGGTCTTCAGGAGGTGCCTGCGCCAGTGTCTCTCTCTTTTAGGAAGAGGTTAGAGGGGCTCCATCAGCTTTAATCCCTGGTAGCTGCATTGTCCAAACTGCTCAGCTCCCGCCTGAGCAAGCAGCCAGGGTTTTGGCTGTGTAAGACCCAGGAGCGGGGGCTGGCAGGAGCCCGTCGAGCTGACCCACGTCTCTGGCCGCAGCCTCGAGCTCTTGCAGCTGCTTTATCCCAAGGGGGCCAGCCGGGATTGCAATCCCTGGGCTGAAAATGTTCCGTTCGGCTGCAGGGTGCTCTCCCCAGGCTCCCATCCCAGCCCCATGGCCACCAAGGCGCCCCAGGGGTGCAGTGGTTGCTGCCCGTCCATCACTGTCCCCCTGCTAAACTGCTGTAACTGTCCCGAGGTGCAAAGGCAGCACGAGGGGCAGGGAGTGTGGATAATAATCAGGCAGTGAAATGCTACAGGGAAATAATTTCAGCTCTTGGCAATGGGGACAAGCTGGGGGGACCTGCTTTTGCACTGGCACCCCTGGGCAAAAGCCCAATTCACTTTGGGTGTGCGGGATGAGGTGCTGCACGGCTCCGCTCCTCTGGTTTCTGATGTGTGACCCGTTCCACTGCCCTACAAACCCCGTGGGGGCTCAGTCCTCCTCCCTGATCCCTTGTGTGCTGCAGAGTCCCTGATTCACGAGCAGAAACTCCTGCCTCTGCTGCTGGTCTGTGAGAGCCGGGGGATGCCAGCGGTGGGGATGGTTAAAGGATGCTCCTGGATCATCCCCACCCCTTCCAGCAGCTCCCGGGGAAGCACCCCCTCGCCTGGGATGTCCCAAACAGGACAGCAGGAGCAGGGATGCTTTATGCCGCATGGAGGCTGCAGGGGGATTAAAGGCAGGTTGATTGGGCCTTAATAGCTCTGCTGTAAATTCCTTCTCCAAATGCTGTTTGAGAGCAGTGAAACCCCGGTGTTCCCAGAGCTCCCTTGCTTATTAAACAACCTAATGAAGTGATTTGATTAAATGCAGGGAAGTCTTTCTGGCTGCCCCGGTGCTTTGTAGCAGCCTGGGATTATTGAAACTGTTACTTGGGAGATGCCGTGCTTGAAGATGTGCCTTGTTAACTACAGCTCGTTTCTGATTTTGCAGTGGTTAATTGCCGCGGTTGTTGTTTGTCACTTGGCTTGTGGGAGCGCAGCAGAGCCCCGGCTGCGTGCCCCGATGCCCAGCCACGGCAATGGGCTCGAAACTAGAGAGGCAAAGGGCTGTGCTTCTCCGTCTTGTGAGTCTCATAGCTCAGGGGTTAAGTGACATTGTGGAAAATAAGATCCAGGGCCCCGAAGGCAGGGTTTTTTCTACAGAAATGCTGCTCTTTGGGCCTGAGCTGCAACCGCGGAGCAGAGAGCGATGGGTGCCTCATCCCGGGAGGAGCGAGGAAGATGAAATGAGAAGGGCAAGCAGCGACTGCGAAGGCTCCAGCACTGACTGCTGCTCTGCCTGCGATGGGGATCAGCTCCCAGCGGGATGGGCAGCCGCTGCTGGGGGCTCCTCTGATACCAGTAATGAATAGCAATGTTAGTAAAAAGAGCTGGTGAGTTTAAGAAGAGGAAAGTCCAGGCTGCAGAGGGAGAGTGGGAAGGAGCAGCATGAGTAACAGACAGAAAAAGAGAGGAGGCAATGTGACCTCTGCAGATACACAAATTACTCAGCTCCTTCTGGCTGCATCAAAGATTTTCTGACTCACCAGCCCAGGGATTTAACCCCTGGATCTCAGGCTGTGCTGGCAGACGACTGGCAGAATGCAGAGGCTGCTCCTGTTTCTTGTCCATGCGGGAGCGTGGCAGGATTCCCCCATCCTCTTTGGGATGAGGAAGGCTCCAGGTGCCCCCCGGGCTTTCGGGGGCAGGGTGGGTTTGCATGGGGACCCCAGGACTGAAGAAGGTGGGGGGATAAGGATGGAGGTGAAGGGAGGAGGTCCATCCCTTCCAGCTGCTCCCAGACTCTGCAAATGCACCTTGTTTGCCCCCTCTGCTCCCTCCCCAGAGCCTTGGGAACTCCCTGGAGCTGACTAGGTCCTGGGGGTGTCCAAGCAACCATGGGGAGATCTGCCTTCCCAGATTCTCCATGCAAAGCTCTGGAAAATCCCTGTTTTAGCCCAGCTTCACCTTCCACATCCCTGGCCCCACTGGGGATGGAGGGCTCGGATGCAGCCTCCAGCCAGCCCCCTCCTCCCCTGCTCCCCCTCCTCAAAGGGGTTAAACCCTTCCAGGTTTAGAGTTGTTGTTCCCTTACACCCGTCTGGGGAAATAATTGGAAGCAGGTTGCTGCTGAGCGGAGCTACTTGGTTGGAGAGTGTCTGAACTGCTTCATCCCTGGTTGAACCCGGCCTGAAAAGATGGGAAAGAGCCTGGGATGCTGATGGGCATCGGAGCCTGCCGCCCCTATTCTGAGAGCAGGAAGGGCAGGTCTGGAGGAATACCAGCGTCAGAAACTTTCTGCTCCTTCTCACCCCAGATCACCTGGAAAAACAGGAAAGGAAAGAGGAGAAAGATATTCCAGTTGCAGGAGGCAACGTAAAGGCTGTGCCCATGGAGCTGCGCCAGGGAATGGCTGGAAACAGGCTGGGAGTGAGCAGGGAGAGACAGGGAGATAAGGGATGGAGCCCAGCTAGGTGGAAAATACGGGAGGAGCTTAATTTATCTGCTGTTTCCCTTCATCTCCTTTTCTTCCAGTTTTCATCATGGAGTTTATCTGGAAGCTTGTGCAATGACTGGACAGGGTCCACGCAGAAACAGGTCCAGAGCAAAACCATTGCCAGCAAAACAAACCTGGAGCCTGACCTGGGCCGTGATGGATAATCTTGACTGTCGGGGTGTCTGGAGTTTGTTTAAACCAAGCTGAGATTTTCACCAAGACAACTTCCATTAGGAGATATCCTGTGCTGCCAGGAGAGGTAGAAATCTCGTCACAGCAGCCTCGCCGGGTGCGTTGCCTTTTCCATTTCTCGGCCGTGGTTGATCCCAGTTTAAAAGAAGGAGTGGTGACTGCAGCTGGACAGGAGCGGGGGTTTCAGTTTCACTGGAAAGGCCCTATATTCTGCTTTTCTTTCCACTCCAAAATAATACAAAAACAAAAATAAGACTTTTCCCGTAATACAGAACTGTTGGAAAAGTCTCCCTTGGACTTGAAGGAAACATTTTTTTTTCTTCTTAATACAATCAAAATATTTCACTCCTATTTTTACCTTCAGTAAAGCCCTTAATGGGAAATTGAGATGCCATGGGATGTTTTTAGGGATGCGATTTCACCTGCTTTTGATAGTTTTTGCAGTGTTTGGCTGCTGCGGCCGTTTCCCTTCCCTGGGGGTGATGCAAACGGGGAGCTGCGGGGTCTCAGGGTGCTTGGACAAACTCTGTTCCCCTGAAGCTGCTGCCCAATTTTGAGGCAAAGGCTAGGGCTGGAGGAAGGGAACAGAGGGATGTTACCCATGGGAAATCGGAGCCATGAGCCCAAGACCCAAAGGCAACATTCCTGGTGCCGCTCCTTCCATGCGGGAGATGCTGAATGCCCCATCCAGGATGGGATTCGGTGACCACTTTCCCTTGCGAGCGGCTGAACAGATTTCTGCTCCATCCCTTTGCACAACAAGCTCTTTGCACAACCAAGCTTCAAATATTTGGGAATGAGCGGCCAGATGAAGCCAGGGGAAGGGCTGGGTGATGACTCCATGTTCTGGATGATTCCCAGCTTTGCCAAGCTTGGGGTTGATCCCGGGTTAATTACAGCCTTGCTCTTCCCCAAGGTGGAAGGAAAGTGTTTATGGGGAGAGGGGTGTGAGGATATGGCGCTTGGAGGACCGCTGCTGGAATAGTTTTGGAAATCTGATGCTGCCTTTGATGCTTCCCTGCTCTAGAGCTGACCCATGTGCAGCGCCTGGGAGGAAGAGTTAACTCTTCCCTGCAAGCACCGAGCATCCTGCTGGAGGGGAAGGGAGAGGGGTGGATTCACCCCTGCTCCTGGTTGGACATAGCCAAGTGTGAGAATGAAATATCCCCGCTCAGGAAAGGGGGGAAAACCCCCACCAGGCATTTTCTGGGGAGGGAAGAGACCTGTTTCCTGTGGAATCTTTATTCCTTGAAAGGGGCCGTGAGGAGGAAAATGGAGCATTTGCTCACAAAGGGGAAAGCGGGAGAAAGGATGCTGGGCAGAGCAGATGGGTTTTGGTTTCGTGGCGTGAGGAAGGGAGGCAGAAAGGGTGAGGGACCGGCTGCTGCAGCCGGAGCGTGTCGGAATAGCACCAACACCCCTGCAAACGCGGCTGCGGGTCTGGAGGGAGGGGGGTAACCCAGCAGGAGGGGCAATGTTGTGAGGGCAGATCCTGGGGGCTGAGGGTGGGAAAGCAGGGATGGGACGGGATGGGATGCTGCCCAGGGTGGGGATAGCTCTGCCAGCCGGGCAGGATGTGGGCAGACAGAATCCGTGACACAGGACCCGGGCGAGGAGCTGCGGAGGGACGGGTGCCTGCAGGGGTCTCCACAAAGGTTAGGGAGAGATGGGTTAAGTCAAAGCCCCGTGGCAGCTCTTAGCTGTTAGAAAAATGAGCTGAATTTATAGCTGTAATATTTGGAGCAGTTTCTGAATATCTCTGGGGCTTTGACAGAGCCTGTTTTCTCCTCGTGTGCTGCCAAGCAATATAGGCAAATCCGCACCGGGTGTAATATGCAAGAATAGAACAGGGCCGTGGAGATTACTCCCCAGATCAGGCCCGTGCATCCATCATCCTGAGTCCCTCCGGCCCATCTGTGCTTTCTGGTTTTGCCTCCCCATCGTGCACACGAGGAGGGGGACACTGGCGTGGGGACCTCGGGGACCGCCACCACCGCCCCGTGCTGCCGGGGCAGCCCAGGTCCCTTGTACTCGACGTGGTCCACACGAAGGAGATCTCCCCACCCAGGGGGAGACACATCTCGATTTTTTTTGGCTGAAAATGCTTTTGGAGGGGACTGTCTCCAGGCTGGAGTTTTCCTGGGGACAGCTGAGCGGGCAAGAGGCTCGCTGTAAGAGCTCCTGTGGCTGCAGGAACACTGTTGGGTTTCCAGCAGGGTAACGTGCTGCTATATTACCTTGCTGTAGAATTTTCTCCGTGGTGTTTCACTCTTGCGCAGGAGGAGAATATTTATTAATAGAAAAAAGCAATTACAAGGATCATCCCTTCTCCAGTGGGGGCTGCCAGCCAGGACAGGGCTGGTTTTACCATAATGGTCTGTGAGCCGTAAATCACAGCGCTCCAATTAATTTCTCCAAGGAGGAGCAGCCCCATGGATCGGGACCCCCGGGGCTGTGCCTTGTCCCCAGCCACGGTGGTGGGTGTCCCCTGCCCGGGGGATGCAGTCGGGCTCCCGAAGTGGCTGATGTCAAGTGAGGAAAGCATCTAGCTGGCTCCTGCCTTCGGAGAGGAAAAATACTGGCCCAGGAGGAGGAGGAGGTGGCGAGGATGAAGGCCAAACCCAAGGGAGGACTAGACACGACTCAGGTGTTTCCATTGCAAACAGCAGCTCGGTGGCAAAGCCCAGACAGTTTGAGGGAGGTGATGGAGGTCCTCGGCTTGGGGCACCACTGCAGCGGCCGGGCAGCCCGAGGGCTTGGGGCATCTGTGCGTGGGGCACCCCCTGCTTCCACCCCCACAGGGGCTCCCCAGGGGCACAGCAAGGCCTGCCCGGCCGTGACAGATGTATGTCACCCAGGAAGGCAGGGCAGATGCCCATGGCACCTTGGTGACTCCTCTTCTCCTCCATCCCCGGCGCCTTTTGGATTGCCCAAGTCTGTCCTCTTTGACTGCTGCCACCCCAGTGTCCCCAGTCTCCCTGCGTGTGGGCAGTCCTTGGTGTATTTTATTATGCATTTATTTAAAACCATACTAAACCCTTGGCCTGAGCGGCATCTTGTGGTGATGGGTCCCACCGGCTAATTGTGTTTGTGGCTTGAAATGTTTGCCTTCATGGTTTCCAGCGCGCTTCATTCGGAGTTTCATTGAATCACCCCCTTGTTCCTGTTCTAACCAACGCTGGCAGCTCTTCCCACTGCTGAGCTGACACCAAGAACCCTTCCACCACTGCAAGTGCTGTCGTGGCTGGAGGAAGCCTTGCCAGCGCGGTACCCCCCATCCCTGCCTCCTGCGTGATCTGAAGCGTTCTGTGCCTGGCTGAGCCCGTGGGAGACGTGCCGGGTGGATGTAGCTACCTCTTGTCCTGCGTGAATAGCGAGGAGGAGAAGGGAAAGCTCTCCTCTCTTTTGCTTAAAAGCTAAATAACGTGTGGCTGGTGGCGGGCATCCAGCTGCAGAGCCCGGGGTGCCAGCGCAGGGCCATCTGCAAAGCGCTGCAAGAGAGCAAGAAGCGAGCAAAGCCTTGCGCGAAGTGACCGGGGCCATGGCATGGCGTGTGCTCTTCCCTCTTCCCTCAGCCCTGTGGGGCAGGCAGGGCTGTGCGTGGGGTTTGGGGGGGGCTGGTGGTCCCTTCCCCGTGTTGAGGGGCACCGAGGAGCTGTTGGTTGGAGTTTTCAGCCCCATCCCCATGTGGGGCAGGATGGAGGGGGTCACCCTTGGTGCCCTGTCCATGAGAAGGGCAAAGTGGGTTGTGAAGAGGATCCCTAGATTGGCACTGTTTACCCCTAGGGGTAAATTGCTCCCCTGGGGATTTAAGGGGGTCTGTGGCTGGAACAACCAGGGGTGGCAAAGGCAATCCCAGCCCTGCTGGAGCTGCAGCCCCTGGCTGGGAGGTGATGGATGTGCTGGTCCCATCCAGGATCCCTCCCCAGCTCCTCGGGGGGGCTGGCAGGGGCACCCCCGGCTCCTGGCCGTGCTGGGGATGGGGCAGCGGCTCTGCTGCTGCTTCGTGCTGGGGCGAGGGAAGCCAGCAGCCAGGAATGCTCCTTCACTCAGCTCCAAAATGTTTCATTCCCAGCATGATGTTCTGCTGAACCCGGCACTGATAGGAACTGGTTCAGTGACAGGTCAAACCGCCGGAGCTAATAAGGAGCGGGGAGAGGACGTCCTCGCTTTCCAAGGGCTGGAGCGAAGCGGCTGGCGCTGGGGGAGCTGGATGTGCTGGAGCTTGCTGGGTTTCTTGCAGACCCTGGGGGAGGGTGGGCGCAGGAGGCCGCTTTCTTGCTCCCAAATCGGTTCCCTGGGCGTGTGCCTCAGTTTCCCCTTCCGCGAAGTAGGTGGCAGGGTGCTGAAGGCAGCTTTGGGGTGCAAGTATCTGTTTCTGAGAGAACAGCCCCACGGTGAAACACAAGCCCTGGGAGCCTCCTTGGGGAGCTTGGGGTCACTTTATCTTTGCTGATTTAAAATGTCAGCCCAAATTTTCCATTAGTAGAAAGCCGAGACTTTCCACAGCGTTTCCGCACCGTGCCCGGAGCTGCCCAGCTGGGGTGTAACGGGGGGGCTCTTCTCTGGGGGTACGTGGTGTACCAGTACCAGTCTGGGTGTTGCTGGGATTTGCTGCCTCTGAGCTGGGGGGCTGCAGTGACAGCAGTGGGGGGGGGGGGGGGGGGG
>VXBO01001265.1:54820-68365 GCA_013400135.1 Rhinoptilus africanus | reverse complement strand
CAGGGTGCTGGGTGTCCCTGCTCCCCTGGGGAAGGCGGGGGGACGAGGGGCTGAGTGTTTTCACCTGGGAAGAGATAAAAGTGCAGCTGTGGGAGGTTTCCTTTGCCCTGGGGAAGCGGTGGGAGGGAGGGATGAGGCTGATAAGGCATCAGAGCAGTTTCCCAGCCTCGGAGGAAGCAGAGGTGGGGGGACCAAGCCGAGGTATCCACTTGGAGGGGAGGAGGGTGTGCGTGGGGGGCCGGCTCGGGGGCCAGGCTGTGGTCGCTTTGGCAATATTTTCTCCCATGATTTTCTTTTGTCTGTGTCCAGCCAGTTCCACTGTGTGTGGCAAAGGGATCTGCGGGGGGGCTGTGCCGGGAGCAGCCCTGGGAAGGGTCGGGACATGCAGGGAGGGAGGGAGGAGGAGGAAGAGGAAGGAGGAATTGCTGACACAGAGAAGGCAGCAGAAAGGTGTTTTCTGCCAGGGCTGTCTTCCCACGGGCCCTGCTGCTGGAGGAGGTTGCTGAAGGGAGCAGAGAACACGATGAGCCTTTCGCAACGAGTCTGGTGACTGTGGTACAGTGAGGAAACGCTCCTGGCACGCAGAGGGATGTGCGGGAGACGTGCGTTGCCGTCCCCGTGTCTTGCAGCCCTAGGGCTGAGCCCAAAAGTGTTGCTCGAGGGCCCGGGAGCGTGTCTGAGCTCCTCAGACACCCATCCCCTGGGTGGACACAGCGATGTCCCTGCAGGAAGAGCCGCAGCGGGGGGCTGAGCCCCTGTGGCTGCCCACGGCTCCGCTTCTCCCTGGGAAAGCGCCGGGAAAGGGCGAGAAGAGCGGGCTGTTGCATCAGGGCTCTGCTCCCCAGGGGACCCTGGGGACGCCTGGGTGACAGCGTGTCTGCCCTCCCCTCGGAGGACAGGCTTGCGCTGTGTTTAGCCCTCTTCCACCATTCCCAGCTCTCCAGCGCCGCTGGATAAAGAGCTCCCTGTTTTGGTTCCAGCTGATCAGACCCAGGCTCTTGCAGAGACGCGAACCAGCTGTTGGCCGCCGAGGGAAGCCGATGAGGGAGATTTGCTGGCTCCTTTGGGTTATTTTTAGCTTGCTCTTCATGTTCTGCTCCAACATGCAGGTTCCCAGGCTGGGTGGGAACGTTTTTCCAGCCTAGGGGCTGCAGGGATGACAGGAATTGGGGATCCCAGTGGGAAAGCTGTGGAGGGAGCTGGCAGGGTTATGGGCAACAGGCTGGAAAGGATCCCTGGTCCAGCTGTCTAGTTTTTCCCCTCTCCTCCCGAAGTTAAAAGCTCCCTTTATCCCTCCCAGCCCCTCTGGAGGAGCAGGGATCCCCCATGGATCCGTGATAGCTATCCAGAGCCGGCTGCTGCTCTCTGCACATCTAACTGCTGCGAGGGGAGGCTGGGAGGGCAGGAGGCACCCCAAGGGAGAGGGTTGGGACTTCTGCCCGTGACAAATCCCCCCATGACCTTTACATAGCTCTCTCTTGCCCCGGAGGCTGCAGTTTTTCCCTGTCCTTGGCACCAGTCGCGGGGCTGGCGGTGAGCACCCCTTGGGAGCCGTGGGCTAGCGAGACACAGGGAAGATAAACTATGTGGAAATCAAACACCAGTGGCATTCGGGGCTGGAATTTCCAGCTGTTGTGCCGAGTTTTTGTCAACTGTAATGGGATGACCGAGGGAGCAGCTGCCTCTTTCTGGGAAAAACCTTGGGCTGGCATCTGTTGGGTGCCTTGGTCTTGCACCCAGGCCAAGCTGCTCAGCCCAGGAGGTGTCGGAACCGTTTTTGTCCATGAATCGAGCCTTTTCTCCACACCAGGCAGTTGGTTTCCTGAATGCATTCATTGCTTCATGACTCAACTTTATTCCAGTTGCATGGATTCCTTGCGGGTGCCCAGGATCCGAGCTGTCCCGTCCATCGGGGAGTGGTGGGAAAGGTCGAGCGGAGCATTTGCGGAGCAGGCTCTGGCCGTGGATTCGGCAGCCGGGGCTCGTGCGGAGTGAGGGTGTGGGGTTTTGAAATCTGGCTTCTTGCGTTCACGCCAGTAAATTCAACTGCATGAAACTGGATGGAGAACAGACTGCCGACTGTGTCGGGTCCAGGCAGAGCTGGCTTTGAACCTTCCAGCCTGTTGGAGGCAATCGTAAAGCTTGCGGTGGCCTCAGGCTTCTTGCATCCCTGCTATTCTGGATACAGGGCTGTTGGGGGGACGGCTGGCTGCGAGCTGCTTTCCTGCAGATTGTTTGGAAGTGGGTCCTGCTTTCCCCGAGCAGGCTGGAGAGCAGCGGGGAGAGGCTGGAGGGGGACCGGCAGAGGAGGAGGATGGTGGCGGCGCTGCCAGCCCGGCTGCGATGGGCAGAGGGGCTGTGACAGTCCCCGCGGGGATGCAGGAGAGGGTTGCAGGCGGTCCAGGGGATAAAAGAGGCTGCATCTGCCTCCTGACACTTCCCTTCTGTGCTGACAAATGCCACACGATGCCGCCTCCCTCCAGCTGGAATTTCTGTCTGGCTGACTCTTTCTGCTGTATGCCGAGTCCCTAAACATCTGCAGCCTTGAAGCCTCATGCGAGGGGACTGCGCAGGGTGATCCTGGAAGGGCCGAGAGCTCAGCCAGCTCCAGACACCAACAGGGTGGCAACTCCGCCGCGGTCCCCACCCTCCCTGTGACATTGCCCGGGGCGGCTGCTGGGTGGCCCGAGCTGAGCATCGCCCTGCGAGCGGAGGGAGCCAAACGCCCGGATCGCAGCATGTACTGGCTGGAAGACCGTGTCCCAGTTGCCTCCTCCCTTCTACAACGGGCCAAACACAGACCTCAGCCCCTGCCGCTCCCCCGGGGCGTTGTGGGTGTTAAAATCCAGGTCTGAGTTTTTGGAGCGGAGGCAAAAATCCCGTGGAAAAGGTCTGGGACAAGGTCGGGGTGGGGGGAGAGCCACGTGCAGGGAGGAACGTGGCTGGGAAAGGAGCGGGGTGCTGCAGGGCCAGGGAGGGGACTGCACGTAGAGCAGCTCCCTGTCACGAGTTTGTCCGTCCTCTGCAGCCCGCCGTTGAATCTGAGCTCTAGCAGCACAGAAGCACGCACGTACATCCCCGAAGGGGACTTGCTGCGGCACTGCTGAGCTGAATATTTGGCAGAGTTTGGGCCCCATTGCTTCCCCCCCAACCCCGTTCCTCCCTTCCCCCCCAGCGAGATGCCAGAGCTCTGATTGAAAACAGCAGGCATGTGAGGCTTGTAGGGTTAAACAGAGCCAGATGGGAGCAGAGCGAGACAAAAAGGAAAGTAAGAGGCTGGGCCTGGAGGGGGGGGCTGAGAACAGGATCTGTTCTTGGAGAAAGTCAATTACTTGGAGCCCCAGGAATGCCTGGGATCGCTTCAAAGGGAGCTGGGCTGGTGAAGCGCTGGGAGCAGCGGCACATCCAGGCACCCGAAGGGCATCCCTGGGTGGGATGTGGACTCGGTGGGAAGCTGTAACCAAAAAGGGGGGTCGGTGTGGCAGGGGCTACCCGGGCTGTGTTGTTCTGTGCTGCTTGCTGGTCGCATGAGGGCTGAGGACGTTTCCCTGCTGATGCCCAAAGGCAAAGGTGATGTGCCGGGCTCAGTCCTGCCTGTTTGGAGCTCCCACTGGGCATCTGAGGGGGGCTGGCTGTGCCCACATTGCCAGTGACCCCCCCAGGCATGGCAGCAGCTCTGTGCACCAGCAAGAAGCCAGCTCAGCCCCATCATGTTGCATGGGGGAGAGCAACAAGCCCGGAGAGACCAATTTCTCCCCAGCATCACCATTGCTCCAGTCCCTGCAGCACTGGCTCCCACGGCAGGTGCTCCCTTTCCCCAGGAGATCCATCTTCCTCTGAGTTTCCTCATCTTCCTTCCCATCTTTCTCCCGATCTCATCTCACTTGATTCTCTTTCCCACCCTGCCTCTGCTGAGCTCCTCCATCTGCCTTGCTGTGCATCCAGCTCGGCTCTGTTCCCGTTGGGGTGACAAATGCCGCCAGGAAAAGCCTGGTGAACACCCCCGAGGTATCTGCTGCCTGCCCAGGAAGCCCACAGCCTGGTCTGCTCCAGCTGGCCCCGGGGAGTGGCGGAGCAGCCAAAGCACCTTCTGCATGGGGCTTTCTGGAGAGCTCATCTGCAGCAAGCTGGATCCCTCCGTCCTCCAAGGCATCAGCTGGAGAGCCACCAGGAACGGGCTTGCAGGGACCATCACTGCTGTTCCAGGCAGCAGCAGAGAGGGCAGAAATGGGACAGGCAGCCTCCATGGGCTCGATGATGACCCAGGGAAGAGGGAGAAATGATAAGTGTAAGGTGTTGGGCTGGTGTCCAGGAGAAAACTGGCTAGTGTCAAACAGAAACCTCACCAGATCCCTCCAGATCTCCCTCTTCTACAACCATTCTCCCCAAATAACCAGTCCAGCCCAGCACCCTCCAGTGGGACTGGAGGTGGTGGATTGGTTATGTGGGCAGCACAGGGAGCTGTATAGCCAAAAGCCTTCAGTATTGCCCAGGCGTAATCTTGCAAATGCCCTTTTTATCACACAGCCTTGAAAATGGGCTGTCCTGCATTAAAGCCTTGTCCCTGAAGCACGGGACCATCCATCTTTTCTGCCCCGCTAACTGCTGCCGGCCTCCTGATACCATCGCTCAGCCAATTTGCTACTGATTCATTGATTTTCTGGCTCAAGTGCAAAATTAAGCCTAATCCATCAAGGCCTCTGAAGGGGTAATCCATCCTCTGGGGAGAGGCCACAGGGATGTTGGGGCTCCCCGGGGGGGCCAGGCTCTGTTGGGCAGTGTTGGGGGTGGCGTGCGAAAAAAAACCCCAAGCTAAATTAAAAAAAAAAAGAAACCAAACACAATCTCCCTCATGGCATAAAGCTGAGCCAGAGGGAGGGGATCTCAGTGACTCATGTTCCAGAGAGGGGTTGGATTTAAAGATAACTTCCAAGGGGAAGGAGAGAAAATAGCAGGGTACTGATAGGGATGTGGGGTAAATTCCTGCATGTCGGAGACTGCCGTGATGGGGGAGATGGGAGATGATGTGGTACCTAAATCAGGCATTTCCTAACCCATCTCTCCTCCTTGCCTCCCTCAGGGAAACATCTGGACCATGAAGGTGGCCTTCAGATTGCTTTTCCCGCTTGTTCTTGTGCTGATCTCGGAGGTGAGCGGGCAGCGGAGGAAGCCTCCTCGGAAACCCACCCGGCCGCCTCCCGAGTTCGTTGAGCCCGTTGAGCCCACGGAGCTGCCCCCACCCCTGCCGCCAGGTCCTCCCTCCATCTTCCCTGACTGCCCCCGAGAATGCTACTGCCCCCCAGACTTCCCCTCTGCCCTCTACTGTGACAGCCGCAACCTGCGGAAGGTCCCCATCATCCCATCCCGCATCCACTACCTCTACCTCCAGAACAACTTCATCGACGACCTCCCGGAGGAGTCCTTCAGGAATGCCACGGGGCTGAAATGGGTCAACCTAGACAACAATCGCATCCGGAAGGTAGACAGGCGGGTCCTGGAGAAGCTGGAAAACCTCATCTTCCTCTACATGGAGAAGAACCAGCTCAAGGAGGTGCCTGCCTTCCTGCCGCCCAACCTGGAGCAGCTGCGTCTGAGCAGGAACCAGATCTCCAAGATCCCTGCTGGGGTCTTCAACAAGCTGGAGAACCTGGTGCTCTTGGACCTGCACCACAACAAGCTAAGCGATGGGGTCTTCAATAAAAACACCTTCAAGGGACTCAAGAACCTCATGCAACTCAACCTCGCCCACAACATCCTGAGGAAAATGCCCCCCGGGGTGCCCAGTGCCATCCACCAGCTCTTTTTAGACAGGAACAACATTGAAGACATCCCCAGTGACTACTTCAAGGAGTTCCCCAACCTGGCGTTCATCCGGCTCAACTACAACCAGATCTCTGACAAGGGGCTGCCCAAGAACTCCTTCAACCTCACCAACTTGCTGGTGTTGCACTTGGCCCACAACAAGCTCACCAACGTCCCTTTCATCAGCCCCAAGCTGGAGCACCTCTACCTGAATAACAACTCCATCGAAAGTGAGTTGTGCTGGCCCGTTGGGAGCCACGGCGAGGTCTGGGGTTGGGGATGGAAAGCGTTTCATTGAAAAAGGGTATTTTTCACCCAGTGGGATGTGAACTCTTCAAAGGCGGGTGCAGTGGTGAGAGGAGCTGGGGGCTCGTTGTAGGTGAACAAGTCCCTACAGGGGATGGATTTGCACATAGAATCATAGGGTTGGAAGGGCCCTCTGGAGATGATCCAGTCCCAACCCCTGCCAGAGCAGGGTCACCCAGAGCAGGGGGCACAGGAACGCCTCCAGGCGGGTTTGGGATGTCTCCAGAGATGGAGACTCCCCCACCTCCCTGGGCAGCCTGGGCCAGGGCTCTGCCACCCTCAAGGGAAAGAAGTTCCTCCTCAGGTTTAGGTGGAACTTCCCATGGTCAAGTTTGTGCCCGTTCCCCCTTGTCCTGTCCCTGGGCACCACTGAAAAGAGCCCGGCCCCATCCTCCTGACACCCCCCCTTTAATTATTTGTAAACATTGATAAGGTCCCCCCTCAGTTGCCTTTTTTCTAGACTAAAGAGACCCAAATCTCTCAGCCTTTCTTCCTCAGAGAGGTGTTCCAGTCCCCTAATAACTTTTGTAGCCCTACATGGGGAAGAATGGCCCAAGGACAAGGGTGGCAGCTGAGGGCCAAGGCTAAATTCCCCCTGGCACTGCAGGGATTTTCTTGTTCGTTGTCATGGGCAGCTCTTCTTCGGGGCCACCTGCCATCTAAAGAGTTACTTCCCCGGCAGGGCTCAGAAATAGGGATATTTAAAAAGGAGAGTCTGCGCACATATTTTAAGAACAGATGCCAAATCCGCAGTCAAGATGGTTAGAAATAACCCAGCTTAGCTCTCGAGCTGAGCCTCGCAGAGGAAGGAATAGGGAGAACAAGGCTGCGATGGAGGTTGCCTTGGCAAACCAACCGGGACCGTTTCACACCGTTCCAGGCAAAGCACTGCAATTCCATGGGAGAGGTGCTGGCCTGTGAAATGTATAAACGTAGCTAGCACATTCGAGATGAAGACAGAGACCCATTCCTGGTCAACCCAGAGGTTTCTGCTATTAGAGGTCCAGCGACCTGCTCCCCTTGCTACCTGCAGGGGAGCAAGAATGCGGCGCTCCTGCTGGAGACCCCCCATGTGCCCCGGGAAAAGTGTGCTGGGCTCTTCTATTTCTGGTTGTGGTGGGGTGTGTGGGGGCTGCAGGACCCACCCGGGGCATTACTCACCTGTAAAGCAGCCGCCGGGCAGGACACTGGTCCCCAGGAGTGGTGGAGCACAAGGACTTGCACGCGGCAGCGTTAATTGTGCGGTGATGGTGTGTGGCTTTGTACGCAAAAGCGATCGACTGCTGAAGAGGGGCTGCAAAATCACAGCGGAGCTTTAGCGTAAGATCTGAATGTGAGCCAGGAAGGGACGAGCAAGGAAGATGCTCTTTGCAGGCGAGCACTGATGGTGCTGTGGGACACGATGCCAGGGAGGGGAGCAAAACCCTCACAAAGCCACATCCCTTCTCTCAGGGGTCACCGGAGTCGGTTTCCAGGGAATAATGACACAGTGATGAATGTCTGGTTCAAATGCCAGTTAATCTACATTTTATTTAAACACCAACAAAGCGGAGCCAAGGAGGACCTTGGGGTGAAGGCGGTAACTGCTGCTGGCTCCACGTACGCTGGTACCCAGGTCCTGCCAGGGCTTTCCATGGAGAGAGGACACCTGGCTGTGCGCGTCACATCCCAGCTTGTCTTTCTTATAAGGTTTCAGTCTCTGGAGTTGGGTAACGACATAAGAATCCCTGGGTTTATTTTCTGTAACTCAGGCCCCAGGGCGAGGAGAAACATGTGGAAATCCAGAAGCGAGCAACGAGCCGGTTATTGACGTTATCTTCAGCGTAGCGGTGCTGGAGTGTGTTTCCTCGATGGTTTTTTTTCTGAAGGCTTAGGGCTGGCGTGTTTGAAATAATCCCTCTTCTCTTCCACATGACACTGCATCCCTCACCGCGCTTTGTGCTGAACGTGACCTACTTCACTTCTGAACAAAAGCAAGATTTTCCTCTCACTGGGGCTGTGCCGTGTCCTGGGGGAGCCCAGGGATTCTCCCCCTCAGTGGCAAAGCAATCCCGCTCGGGGGTTCAACAGGCAGGCAGGAAGGGGGGTCTCTAGCATCCCTCTCTGCCTTCCCTTTCCTCTAACCTGCATCCCGCTTTTCCTCTCCTCCCCGCAGAAATCAACGGGACGCAGATCTGCCCCACCTCGCTGATGTCCATCCAGGACTTCTCCCCCTCCGACCTGGACAGCGTGCCCCGGCTCCGGTACCTGCGGCTGGATGGGAACCTCCTGAAACCCCCCATCCCCTTGGACCTCATGATGTGTTTCCGTCTCCTGCAGTCCGTGGTTTTCTAGCCCTGCCTGGCAATGCGCCTCTCCCAGGACTTGGCTTTGCACAGAGACTCGACCCCCATCAGTGTTTGACGCGTGGGACCCTCTTTGCCTCCCTCTCCCCCCTCCTCACACCCCGCCTCCACCCCTCCAGCCTTTCCCCCTTTCCTCCCCTGCAGTGGCCATGGACACGTGTGGTGTGGGCATCCTTGGGGACCACTGTCTGCAGGACAGCACCGCGTCGCAGCAGCCGTCCCAGGTCGCAGCATCAGCCCCAGGGTGGCTGCCACGCTCATCCCAGTTCCCTGCCTGTGGGCTCTGCCCTCACCCAGGCCAGCCCTGGACCTGGCTCCATCTCTCCCCTTCCACCCGGCAGAGTTTCAGGAGGTTGGATTTAGTCCAAGCCAAAGGCATCTCCGGATGGAGCTGACGAGGGAGCCCAAGGGGCCACCTCGCTGCCGGGACTTGGGTCGTATCATTGCCCTGGGAGAGTCCACGATGTCTCTGGGGACAAATGCCCAGTGATGGAGGTGGAGCAGGGATGAGCCCCCTCGGGTGCTGCTGGCCGGGGGAGCGGGATCCCTGCGGGCGGAGGGTGGCCGGCAGGACCGGCAACGGCACCTCGTGGCCAAGAGCCACGGCCCGGGGTGAGGGACATGCTCCTTCCGCCTGCACCCCCCCGGCGGGGTTTCGGCCTTGGCTCCGCATTGCTCTGGGGGCCGAGGGGCTCCTTCCCTCGCGGTGGTGTGAATTTGGCAGGAGGGAGGTTGGTGGTGGTGATGGGAAGGGGAGGGTCTGGTCCCTGGAGCTGGGCTCTCCTGCGCCCTGGCTGGGTTGCACCTTCCCTGCGGCAATACACTGTGCACCCTCCTTCGCAAGACCAGCCCCCTCCCCACCTCTTACCCCTCCCGGGCTGCCCCCCGTCTCCCCACAGCAGCATCGGTCCAGGGTGCCGCGTCCTGCATCCTCCCACTGCCCCGGGATTGCGGGACTCAGCGCCTTGGCCGCACGCTGCTGCTTCCAGCTTAAATCCTGCCCTCCCCGATTCAAGCCCCAAAATCTGCGTGACCCCAATGCCATCGACATGCCCTGGGCATGGGACATCCCCCCCCCGGGGGCAGAGCAGAGCCAGCTGCTTTGTAGCGATGCCAGCGGGACTCTTGCTCTCATATTTAGGTACCAGGGGCCAGATGCTGATGTGGGTGTAAACCAGGGGCTGGGTTGAGCCACGAAATCTCCGCTCTGCTCTCACAGTCCCTCTGCCCTCTCGCCTCGACTCCCATCTCCTGGAAGTTTTACTCTCTCTTCCTTTCTTGAACCAAACACACAGGAGTGGTTTTGCCTTCTTTTTTAGAAAAAAGGAAAGAAAATGAAAAGGAAAGATTTACTCTTTTTGGAAAGGCTATTTTTTATTCCCCCTTCTCCCTGTTTTCACATGTATCGCTTCCCTCTGTGATAGCTGTACCTGCATATATAGGGTGTCCGGGTTTAGGGGGGGTTATACTCTTTTATTCTTCCTGATTCTCAGGATTTAGATTTAAGGTTGAGCATTAGAAGAAAAAAAAAAATCCAACTTAAATAAGCATTAAAGCAATAAACCAAAGAAGCCGGCCATTACCTCCTTTGTCTTCAGCCACCAAAACTGACCCTTCTCCAAGATGGACATGGATGGGCACCGTGTCCCGCTCCCTGGGAATGGGACAGGGATGCTCCCTACAGCCTGGGGACACCCCAGTGACCCTGCAAGTTGGGTGCTCCCCCCTTCCCAGGGCTAGAAGGTTGATTAAACCCCTGTGCTAATTCAGGCTCGTTTTTCTCATGATAAAAGTCTCTTCTCCAAATTGTCTTCCAGTGGGCTTTATTGGGTTCGACAGGTTTCAACCTTAAACCCGGAGACCCTATGTATATATTTATATATAATGTGTATATATACTGGTAGACTGTACAGATATATCTAGAGACATATGTAGTTCTCGACTGATTTCAACTTAATGGTATTTTCACTCCTACTCTCCGCAGCAGTGAAAATAAAATGATTCACAAGGGACCCAGCACCACGGTCGGACCTGCCTCTCTCATCCATCCTCATCTTCCTCGCTGCGTGGGAGCTGCCGCCGCTTCATTCAGGACAAGATTTCCTCCCTTGGGGCCAACTTTCCCAGCAGTGGGAGCTCGGGAGACCCCGGGGGTCCCGGCAGCCGGAGGCTGGCAGGCTCGGGGGTCATTTGTGGTGCATTCCCTCTCTCGAATTGATGCTGGGTTGGACCCACGAGCAGCACCACCATCAAAGCAGCAGGGTTTTAGAGCCTGTCTTAATGAGCATCTCTGCTGATTAAGAAAGCCTAACTTTGGCTGCAGCTCCCAGGTTCGTGGCTGCAGCTGATGGGTGTCATCATCCCTGCAAGCTGGCTGGGAGAAGCTGGTGGCTGCGCGTTGGGGCAGGTTGTGCGAACTCGGGCTCAGCTGTCCCCATGTCACCTTGGTGCTCCCAGGAAAACTGGACAAAGGTCCCCAGGGTGAGTTTTCCCCAGGGGGGCAGCATTGAGGGGCTCCAGGGCTTGCGTGGGAGCAGCCGTGGGGGGGAGGCATCTCTCCCACCCCCAGCAATGAGCCTGGATCCATCCCCGTGGCTGCAGTCGTGGGGGGTGCGTGCGTGTTTTTCACACGAGCAGAACGGGTGTAGGCAGCGCCTTAATTCCTCTGCCCATCGCTAGCAGCTTCAAAAAGCTCTCCTCTTGCTGCTGCTGCTCTCTCCCCACGTGAATCATGAGGGGAGAGGGAGGACGGCCGTGGGCGCGGGTGCGAACGCATGGGCTGCGGCGGGGGGCTGCTCACGGGAGCGTGAGCGCCGGCAGGAGGGGATGCGTGTGTGTGTGTGCGGAGCAGGCACAAGGCAGCGAGATCCTCTTATGGTTTTGTGCCGGAGAAGAAAATCTCTGTATTTTTTGATCGAGGCATGAATCGTGCACTCCTGGGTGTGCACTCACTCGCTGCCTCCCCGGGCAAGTCAGCCCCGTCTCCTGGGGGAGCCGAGCGCTGTAAAAACAGAGTGGGGGGGGTGTCATTTCTTCTCTCTGCACACAGCTGCGGGAAGCCCCCCCCCCGCCGTGGGGTCATGGGCAAGGCTGGAACCCCCTCGTTGGTGGGGGCTGAGTGGGGCTGCCAGGGTGGGCATCGGAGGGGGCTCCCCGGTACAACACGTGCTGATCTTTCTGGTGGTGGGGAGAAGGCGATGGGCCTGTTGGGGAGCAGGTAGATACGGTGAGAGGCAGTTTGGAGAAGGATGAGGGGGTTCAAATCAAGCCCCCTTGCAGCCGGTGATGCCCCCAGCCCATTTATGGGAGCCCGAGCGGGGCCCTCCCCTGCTGTGAGGGTTTGCACTGACCCTTTGGGCGATGCCATCCACTCAGATATTTCTGCCGCTGCCTCTGTGGACAAGGGAAAAGTGGGCACAAGGATGGATGCCGGCTGCTTCTCTAGGGCAGCAAAGCAGCTGCCCCACAGACACCGCTGCCCCCGGGGACCTTCGCCAGCCCCAGCCCAGGGTTTTGCTTTACGGTCTCCCCCGTGCTGGGCTGCCGGGCAGGAGCTGGGCCCCCATCGCCCCCCAGGGCTGGAGCAGAAGGTGCCATCTGAAAGCTGGGTCCTCTCTGTCCGCACTGGACCNCGCCAGAGCCCGTGGGGCTGTCGGGCACACCGTGCCCATCCTGGGGTGTCCCAACCCCACAGGACACCTCCCTGGCACTGACATCCTCACTGGCAGTGACATCCTCCCCGCCTCTGAGGATGAAGCAGGGCCGCAGCCCTCCCAGCTGAGCCCTAAATGGAGGGTATCAAGCAGCCCCCCTGCCCCAGGGCATACGGGTGCACACAGGGGGAGATGGGGCACATGTCCCATCTCACCCCCGTGGGGGGAGCAGCATCGCCTCCCCCATCCACGTCAGCTCCCCCTCCCCAAACCGTCCCCATGTTTCCAAAGCAACCGTGCGCAGAGGGGCGAGCGGCGCTGAGCCCCGCGGGAGGCGAGGGGGGCGGACGAGCCGAATACCACCAGCCATCTGGCTGCTGGGGTGGGCCTGTGCAGACCCCCCCCAAGCCCTGGGGAGCAGCAGGTTCTCCCACATCCTCCCCAGGGCTGGGGTGCTAGCCGGGCCCCAGGGTCCCACCCAACTGAAACCCAGATCAGCAAGGGGGAGACTGCTCCTGGTGCTTTGCCATTCCTCCATCCTTGGCATGGCCACAGCTGGAAATCGCTCTATGGCTTGGCGGAACCTGGGATGTTTGGGGCAGGGATGAAGCTGGTTCTGTCTCCTTTGCCCAGGGCTTTGTGTCCCCATCGTCCATGGGGATACCAGGGCAGGGAGCACAACCTGCTCCCCATCCCGTCCCATCCCGTCCCCCCACAGCCCCAGACGCGAGCCTGGGCTGTTGGAGGACAGCCACCATTGGGGCTGGCTCACCCCTGGGGACAATATAATGTCCCAGTGGGGGGCTGCCAGCTTGATTGGCTGATCCTGCCTCTCCCTGTGCCAAGTCCCTCTGTGTAGTGCCCCCCTCCTATGCATTAAAAGCCTGGCAGCCCTTCNGTCTCCCCCGTGCTGGGCTGCTGGGCAGAGCTGGGCCCCCATCTCCCCCCAGGGCTGGAGCAGAAGGTGCCATCTGAAAGCTGGGTCCTCTCTGTCCGCGCTGGACCGAAGCCCCCGCTCCCCGGGGAGGGGACAACCCAGCAGCCGACCCCGGAGAAGCGCCCGCAGCCCCTCCGAGGAGCAGAGGCACCAGGTCAGCCGTAGTGCCACCCCCAGCTGCCACATCGCCTCCATCACGGTGGCCGACGAGCCGCCTAATGAGAGGCTTAATGAAGATTAGCAGCGGCCCTTTGCTCTGCTCCGTGCAGAGCGGGGCTGGGGCTGCCCTGGCAGGGGGGACACTGCGGGCTGGGGGCGAGGGGGCTGCGGGTGGGTGACCAAGACCCATCCCCACTGTTGGGGGAGGGGGGGCCAGGGTGTCCACACCTGCCCAGCAAGCACCAGCAGATGGGTGCGATGTCTCGGGTGGGTGAGCGCGTGGGCTGCGAGCTGCCTGCGGGAGAGAGGAACATTTTTACGGCAGTGGGTGGCTGCGTGTGCA
>VXBO01001265.1:20276-44156 GCA_013400135.1 Rhinoptilus africanus | reverse complement strand
GAAGCACCTCTCCCAGGGAGATGTGGTTGGTCTGGAGGATGCTTGAGCCAGGGGTGTGTGATGTCCCTGTTGCGGCCGGGAGTGACAGTGTCACCTCCTTGGGGGGCTGAAAGCTGCTTGGTGTCTCCCCAAAACGGGGGCATTTCCACCCTGGTGCAGCTCCCAGCCTAGGGGGGACTGGCTCCTGCCCCCCAGCAGCCCTGGCCTGTTGCTGCTGAGGGAAGAGTCTCCCCAGCGTCATTTCCAAGGTGACTCTCTGGTCCTGCGCTGGCTCCCATCCGCCGGCTGCGCACGCCAAGCCGTCTGACCGGGGAGAAATGATGAAATGGGGAAAAATGACAATAAATATGGCTCTTCCACGCTGCCACCTTTTCCAGAGCCGCTGGGACCAGGATCAGTGTCCTGCTGGGCATGTGGGTCTCCCTGAGTAGGGATTCATTCCCCAGCTCACGGCTTCCTCACTCCTAGCTTTAGTTTTTTTATTGGTTTTTTTTTTCAGTTGACTCGAAGCCAAGTTCTTTCAAGCGTGAATTGGGCGGCCACAGGTTGGTTTAGGGGTGATGCATCCCTAGGGAAGAGCTCGGCATGGCAGCAGCCGGCGTGTCGATGTGCCATGGACCCGGAGCGGGAGGAGGAGAGCCGAGCTTGGCAACCCTGATTGATCGCCGTCTTTTAAAATAACCAGCCGGAGCCTGGATCTTCCGTTTCTGTAGGATGTGGAAAACCTGGAGAGGGGGAAGAGAGAAACAGCTTTGAGAGAGCGAGTGCAAGTATTGCTAATTTATGATCAGAGAAATATATGTTTGAGTTTGGAGATTACAGGGAAAGGGCCTGGTGTTCAGCCGATGATAAATCTGTTTTATCGGGGGGTTGTGAAAAGGCTTCCCCGCGGGGAAAATTGCGGGAACGCAGAACGTAATTACCCCACATTCCAATTTGAGTAATTATTTCTACCTACCTGGTGCTCCCCTGGTGCTTTCAGATGGATGGAGAGGTTTTGCTTTCCCTCACCTCTCTGCCGAAGAGCCGAAGGCATTGTGTGGCACCGCTGGGCTCTCCGAAGAGCTGGGCCAGCCCTGCGTGTCGGGGGGGCACATACCTGCGGGGCTTTGGGGCTCGTTCCATCCCACCCCAGCCCTGGAGCTGCCTTTTTCCCTGGTTGCTGGGTGGGGGCTTTCTGCCGCATTTGCCCCCGGGCAGGGAGGAGGCGGTGGACCAGCGTGGTGGGAAATTGGGTGGCCGCTTCCCAGGATGTCCTTGCCCTCGTGGAGAGGACAAGCATCCTTCTTGGGTGGCGGGGACCCATGGTGAGAGCCCCTGCATGCAGCCAGGGATTTTTTTTCCCCTGTGTCCATCCCTGCGATGGATGGATGTTGGAGGGATGCTGGGGATGTCCAGCCCCGTGCCCGCTCCCCCCGTCCCCCCTGGGCTCCGCGCCGTGGCGGTGAGGTAATCGAGGGTTTTACTGCAGTGGGCCGTGGACAGCTTTTCTAAGCATCGTCTCCTAATGCTTCCCCAAAGAGCCCGGCAGGCTACTGGCCGCATTAGGAATCGATGCACATCGCAAATGGATCGCCTGCGCTCTCTCCTCCACCTCTCCATGCTCTCCGGCTGCCTCCCGGCTTGTCCCCTCCCCAGCGTGGCCAGGGCTTCACCAGCTCTGCCCTCCCGGGGTCACCCAGCTGATGCCGGGGGGGGCACCAGGGATGCTTCCCCCCACTTCAAGGCTGCAGAGGCAGCTCCGTCCCCATCCTGGTCCCACCAGGATGGACCACCAGGTCTAGGTGAAGCAGCCAGGCTGCACCCCCTCGCCTTTTCCCCCTCCCCGGGGACTCGCAGCAGACAGGCGCTGCCGTTGGAGCGGGTGACAAGCGTCTGCACGGGCCAGCCAAGCGGAGAGGGAAAAAAAATGACCCCGGCGAGAGCGGGGATGGGCTCTGCATCTCAAGTGGTTCCCTGAGAGACGCCAGACGGTCCCTCCTGTGAGGACCAGGGCCCCGTCGCCTCCCGAAGCCTGTGTCTGCCGAGAGGGAAGTAACAGCAAGGACAGCACAGCGAGTTCAACTGCAGAAGGCAGAAGCGGTTGGAAAAGTGGTTGCTTTGCCCGCAGGGATGTGGACCCACCCTGGGGGGAACGGACTGCGGGTGGGCTTGTCTCTCGTGGGAGTTTCCTCCAGCTCCATCAACAGATTATTCTGATTTATCCCCTTGTTAGTGAAAGGAGAATTGGATCCTAGGAGAGCTCTGAAACGAGCTGGTCACACCCCCAAACCTGGGGCTCCCGGCCTTGGTCCCTCTCACTCCAGTTCTCAGCACCCATGTCAAAGAGGGGGTGAGATAGGTGAGGGAAACTGAGGCACAGAGTGAAAGGGGCATCTCCCAAGGATTCCGTGAGCCACAGGAGAGGACACCAGTCCCTCGCACCCTTCTACAGCCTCAGTTTCCCCCCAACCAAGAAATCACCCGTGATGATGCACAGGGTCGGAGAGCCCTGGATGGGGGTTTGGGGTCCTCCATGGGAGAGGAGTGGTGGGGGCTGCGGAGCCAGGATGGGGGTGACATGGGTCAAGTCGGTATGTTAAATGCTCTTTTGTCTGCTCAACCACAAATTATTCCATTTCCCTGTGAACCTCCTGCCTGGATCCAGACTGCTTTGTGTCTGCTGAAGAGACGGAGGACGTGCGTGACGGTGGCTGGGGACGGAGAGACTCCTCGGATGGACGGACAGAGCCGCAGCGGGGCATCCCTTAGGTAAGCAGGCAGAGAAGCATCAGAGGGAGCTGGTCTCTGGCAGGTCATTAGGTGGCTTTGCCAAGGAGCTAATTAGGCTGGGAGAATCCCTGGGGTGGCAAAGCTGGCTTTGCCATTCCCCGGCTGGCTGCTCCGCACGCCACCGCCGGCTCCGTGCGTGGCCATGCCCGGGCCTGGCGGGGGCTCACGTGATTGCGCTGATAAAACTTGCATGAGGACATGGGCAAAAATCGATGGCTGTGCTTATGAATTAATGATCGCTGAGCGGATCGATGCCTGCCCCGCGCGGGCTGTATTGCTAATGAACACCAGCAGTGGGAGCGCGGGAAGGGCCAGCCACTCACTGCTGCAGCGCCTTCCAAGCTCTATTTAAGCGTGTTTTAAGCGTATTTATTTAACGTTTGCTCCCAGAGCTACTTTAAGCCGGGGATTTCCACGGAAGGGACCTGTATGCTGTGGGCAGGGGACTGCTGCTTTTTCAAGAGGGGGACATTGGAAAGGGCCGATGGCTCTGGGCTCCTGCTGGAAGGGGTTGAATCAGCGGCAGGCTCTGTAAATATGTACGTGGGTAATTTCTAATTGAACACCACAGCTCTCTGTGCTGGCATGTGTCACTCCCATGGCATTGGGGCTGCAATTAGAGCTTTTTTTTTGGTTTTTGTTTTTTTTTTCCCCCACAATTGCATAAGAACCTCTCGGTGACTCACCGGGTTTGGGGGGAGAGAGGCGAATCGGAGGCGGCCGTCTGCGTCTGCACGCGTGTGAGGTGTGAAAATCAGCTGCTCAGGTGCTCTCTGGTTTCCAACTTGCTCCCGAGCGAACCTCCCAACTCCGCCGCCCTCCCTGGAGTCACCGCCAGCACCCTGCTTTGGGGACACTTGTCTGTCCCCCTGCCCGCGAGCTCCCCGTCCGCCCAGCATCGCCTTCTGCCAGGGGTTTATTTTTGTCCTTGTCATCGTGGCTCTGTTTGTGTGTTGATGACCCTTTGGCGCCCATAATAGCGTGTTTGGGATCCCTGATTAAAGCCGCTGCAGTGTCAGAATCAATAAACATTGGCAGCTGAGACCATAATAAGTATAATAATTCCCATTAGGGCAACAAATGGGGGGAGAGAGAGTGCAGGGCTGCTAATACGGCAGTGCCATGAATCTAATTCCATCAGCTGGAGCTGCAGCATCCTCCCCGTGACGGGCAGGGACCATGGATGGCTCGATATTTGCCATCCCCAGCATTGGCAGAGCCCCCGCTTCTGGCTGCCGTAACGCTTTGCCTGCCCCAGCCTGGAAACTTGGCTGTGCACCATTAATTACTGGGTTTTTGGTAATGGTGTCCCCAGCGTGGGAGAGGGGCCAGGGCTCGGTGCAGCCGGGGGAATTTCTTATCCTGCCCCAAAGCTTAAAGACAATTTAAAGACTGAGATTATCGAGCAGGGGAAATTCCTGCTCTGATCCATCCCGCTGATTTGTCTTGCAGAGCTCGAGTGTGGTGAGGGCCGGGAGGGAAGGGAATGCCACTGGCGTGAAAGTAGCTGCCTCGGAAAACAAAAAAACCCAACAAATCAATGTGTAATTGTGGCCCCATCGATCCGTGGCTCCGCCGCTGCGGCTCTCCGCTGCGCTTTGATCAGCTTTCACCCTCGCAGATGAGAGTGTCCCAGCAGCTGGGGGTATTAAATGATGCCAAACACTTTTCAGGTGGAAACTATAGATTTTTTTTTTTTCCTTAAATAAAACTAAAACAGAATAGCAGCTGTTGGGACGGGGGACCCGGAGCAGCCATGGGGCTGGGAATGCTCTTCGTAGGAGGGATGCTGTTGACTCCCTGATGGGATTTCCCTGAGAAGCTGGAACGATGCTCCTTGCCCGTGACTGATGCTTCATCCCCTCCGACTGCAAAAACCACCTCCGACGCTCAAAAAGCTTCTGGCCAAACCCTGGAAATGTCCATGGAAAAGCCCATGGCAATGGAAATGCCTCCAACCATGGGGCTGTGCATATTTGGGGGGCAATATCTACCCATATGCCTTGGGAGTGAGACCAGTCCCAGGCAGAACCTGTTGGTAATTTTTAGACAAATTGTTTTTGCTTAAAAAGTGGAGGGTTTGTTGAAACCCCACATGTTTATAGAAAAACATTGATTTCAACAGATTTCTGTTTCAACACGTTTTTTGGAAGAAAAAGGAAAGCTTTCCAAATTGCCAAAAGACCCCAGTTGAACACTTTCTCAGCAGAGCATAATCCATTTCTCAGCTCCAAATTACTTTTCATTTTGCAATGTAAGTAAATGTATTGCAAAATCCCCTCTTGAAAGGGGGCTGAAATCCTTCTGAAATGGTTGGGGAGGGCCTCGGCAACAGACGGGGATTAACTCGTTCCAGCCAGGGGTCTGTATTTTTCCAACCATGTCCTTTCTCCTTTTTTGTTGTTGATGGTTTTTCATCCCGCTGCAGGATGGTTAATACCAGCAATTCCTTCCTGGTGCGGAAATTGCTTCATCTACAGGCACCAAATATTAAGGGGCTGGCAGGGGACCTTACGTGGGGACAGAATAGCTCTTTTTTGTACTGTTTTTCTCTGGTTTTATCCTACTTCTGCAGTATTTTTCCTGCCCTCGGTCAGGGAGAGGATGCCGGTGGATGGTCTAATCCACTGCAGGCGTTTCTCCTGTACCAACGGGTGATGTTTTGTGGCCAAACCACTCGAAAATCTTGTCACACTGATCCAACAATAATTCCTTTCAATGGAGCATGGGATGGCATCTCCAATAGGGAGCTCCTCCATCCGTATGAGTCTGCATCTTATCCGAGCTATTGCAATTGTAGGTTGGAAATGCAGCCTCCGGAGCGGGGAGCCCAGGGCACTGCGGTGATTTTCCCTGGGAGCCTTGCTGATCCCGAGAGCAACTCTCCATGGATTTTTACAGCTTTCTCTGCCCCTTAAGTATTAGTCAAACTAATAATTTAATTCCGGATTTTAGTTTTCCCAGTGAGGGAGCCCAGTCCATGGGCTGCACCCGGCTGAGGGAGATGCTGGGGCAGAGTGAGGGCTCCCTGAATTCACAGTGGGATGCAGCCGGAGCTGCGGGGATGCAGGAGGATCTGGAGAAATCTCTGGATTGGCTCTGGACTCAAAGAACTCTTTGGAAGGGTTCTGCCCAGGGAAGTGGTTGAGTCACCATCCCTGGAGGTATTTAAATGACGTGGAGGTGTGCGGGACGTGGTTTAGTGGCGGGCTTGGCAGTGTTACGCTTATGGTTGGGCTCAATGGTTTTAAAGGTCTTTTGCAACCTAAATGATTCTATGATGCTAAAATAGCCCCCTCCTCCACTCCACAAGATTTTCCAGGCACAGGAGGTGTTTGGGTTTGGGAAGATGGAGAGGAATTGGGTCTGGGAACCCCCAAACAGCGTCGGGTTCCCATTGGGCGTTGCGTTAATGACTCGACTTGACTTAGCGAAATGCTGGCCGTGTCGGTGAGCGGCCAAAATCTGACCAGTTTTTCCTCTCTGTGACATCTGCTTGTAGATCACGTGCAGCTTTTTAGTCGAGTGTTTCAATGCCTCTGTAGAGCTGGAAAGGATTCGGAGAATGCGGTTGGATTGTTTGCAAACTTCTTCAGGCTGCAAGGTGTGCTCCAAGCTTTCCTTTCTTCAAGAAAAAAGGGAACTGAAGCCGGGTTTAGGGGTGTTTGGGCTGGGTCCTGGAATGGTGCAGGGATTTACAGGAAAGCTCAGGGGCATGGGGAAGGGGACATCACCTCCTCCTGAGCCTGGTGGCATTCACGGCCTGGGCCATTTATAGCTGACCTAGGGCTGGGTTTTGGTGTCCACGTGGAATTCAGTGGCTTTGGGTCTGATGCTTCCCTTGCAATCAGATAGAAACCTGCAATTATAACAAGCCCATAAAAGCATCTGTTAGAGAGCCTGGGATGGGCTGGGATATCCAGTTCCCAGCCAGGGAAGGTCTGAGGAGGGTGGAGGGATGCAGGGAAGAGCCAGGAGCTATTTCAGCTCCCTGTGCCACCCCCTTCCATCCTGCTGCTCCAACTTGAGTGCGAACAAATGCTTTGCAGGGAGCTGTGCCAGCGATGCTCGGCGCTCGCAGCACGAGAGCGGATCATCGCCCTGCCCCGCGCGGGGAAATCCCTTTGATGCTAAAGTGGCTGCAGGGGGAAGGAAGAGGAGTGGGCACAAACGCATCCCGCTCGGAGCGACGGGGCTGGTTCATTGAGCAGAGCCCTGGCAGGCTCCGCCACATCCTCCTTCTGCCGCTTTTCAGCGATAGCTGTCGGGTTTGAGAATCGCAGCCGGCTGGCTTTCTGCCTTCTTGCTGGAAAAGCACTGTCTTGCTCCATGCCTCTGGGCACCCACAGCAAGATGGGTCTCCCGTGGCTGGGGGAGGAGGGATGGTGCATCCCTGGCCTCGGGAGCACGAAGGGGATATCGATATCCTCCGATACTGGAGGATAAACCCTGTAGTGGGGCAAAGATGCTCAGCACTTGGGATGCAGCTGGAAAAAGGGGCAGAGTGGGCAAATCCCAGGGTTTTACAAGCGTTCTGTTGTGCTCCCTGTTTTCCCCCTTCCTCCTGCCTTCGCAGGCGAGGGGAAGCGCTGGCAGCCTGACAAGGCTCGAGTGGCCTCTGGTAGCCGCTAGGGTATTTTCCAGCAGCAGGGAGGGTCTGAGCAGTGATGCTGAGGCCATTTGGTGTTGTCATCCGTGACGCAGAAGTGTTACCGTCCCCTGGGGTCCCCATATAACAGCTTGTGCCAGCTCCTGCCGTCGCGACAGTCTCTGACTCCACAAGCGCAGGCACCTGGGGCAGGAGCGTCTGTGCCGGCAGCAGGAAGCTGGCCACAGTGCCCGGCTGTCCTGGGAAGGGCTGCGGTCATGTCCCGGGGAAGAAAATCCCTGCCTGGCCCTGAAGGACTCCGGGGAGGCGGGGGAGGACATGCCTTCCCCCTTAGATGCCCCTCTGTCAGCGTGAAGTTAGATGCTGAGAGCACGGAAATTCGGTGCTGATGCAAAGCTCGCCTCTCCCTGGGTTTTGCCAGGAAGGAGGCAAGGGATGAATCTGGGGGAGCAGAAAGACCAGGGCCTGTCGCCTTTCCCAAACCCTCCTGGGAAATCCAGGGGAAAAAACATGGACCTGGAGTTAAAAGCCCAGACCCAAGGTCTCAGCAGATGGAGCGTCTCCCCCAGCTTTGACTTGGCCCACGCTGCGGCCAGGGACAAATCCCTTCACCTTCCCGTCACTCCCTCACACAAGTGTGTCCCTGTGTCCGCAAACACCTGGGGACACCCGTGATCGCATCCTGGCACTTCTGCCTGGCAGAGCATCCCTGGTGCCAGCCCCAGCTCCAAATGCCATCAGAGATTTTTCATGGGAAGGCAACGGCTCTGCCACCACCACTGGGATGCTGCTCCCCTCCACGGCGGTTCTCTCCCCTTCTCCCAGGGTTGTCTCTCTCCCACGTTATCCCCCAGACCCACCGGGCTGGATCCCCACCGCATCTTGGTCCTCAGCATTTCCCAGGCCCGGGTCACTGCCAGGGGTTTCCCCAGGGACCTCGCTCCTGCCTTTCTGTGGAAGGTTCCCTGCGAAACCGCTTTCCTAAGAACTCCGGGATTAAAAAAAAGAAAGAAGAAACAGCCCCCTTGTTCTGCTGCGATGAACTGGCTTTTTTTTCCAGTCACAAGGGCGAGCTGAAGCAAAACTTTCCATACTGAGCAGGAACAGAAAGAGAGAGGGAGAAGTATGAACTCTCCTTTAAAAAAAAAAAAAAAGGAAAGAAAAGAAAAAAACAAAACCAAAAAACCCCAGCAAAACACAAAAGCCGGCAAAGCCGAGCACTGTCTTTCTCCCATCGCCCTCCTTTTTGGAACAAGGCAGCGAGTTTGCAGAAGCGTGTTTTAAGCAGGAGCAGATGCCGGAGTTCCTCGGGCCGGGAAGGGTGAGCTGAGCCCAGGAGGGATGGGGAGATAGAAACCAGATTGCAGCAAATATTTGTGTTTTTAATTGCTGCGCAGGACGGTGGTGCGAGGGGTGCTGGGAACCAGCTCTCGTGCATCCAGCGCCTCGAAATAAGGGGGTTTAAGGGGTTTTATCGCCCAGTTCTGTGTGAGATTCCTGGCTGCTTTTGGGGGCCAGAGAGCCAGAAATGTGGTTTAAAAGCTGAAGGTCCCCGGGAAACCTTAGGATGCCGGGATGTGGGGCTGTGTTGAAACACTGAGTGTGAGAGATGGGTATCAGGTGCTGCCTTTTGGGCTGGGAAATGGTCTGAGAGCTGCCAGCAGAGCCTGAAGCTTTGCAGAGGGAGGCAGGGATGCTCGGATCTAGAATCTTTTTGGGTGCTCGGCGGGGACTCAGGAGGGGTCAGGTCCCTGCAGGATGCTGGCCAATGATCTCTGCAAGTGGTGGTCCTGGCTATCGGCAGCCCTTTTCCCCGCATAGTGGTAGGAACCAGAGGTCCCAAGGAATCACGGCCCGCAGGGGTAAGGCTCTGGATGCACGTGGGGGTGACAGTCCCCGTCCCGCAGCGCTGGCTCCCCACACACCATGGAAGCCAGGAGACGCTCACCCCGGGGCAGACTAGCTCCAGGGCACCCCGTGGAGCTATGAAGAGCTCTCAGTTTCTTGAACGTAAGTTTTTTTTAGGATGCATCCTTGAATTCACTTTTTGGTGAAGCCTTTTCCGGTGCAGAAGTGCCCATTAACAGCACCCAAAAAAAAAAAAAAGCCCAATGGAAGCCACGTGGCTGGTTAATACAAAACCAGCTCCAACAGCCCAACGCCAGCGTCTGCCCATTGCTGCTGCTGCTCCCTAAATACCTCTGGGGTCCTCAGCCCGGAGAAACACCAGCCTGACTCCTAGAAATTCACTAAGTCTGAGCAAGGGAAAAGGGATCAGAAGGAAAACTGGGCCATAGAAGTAGTGCCGGTGTCCTGGCACGCCGGGATATCAGCCAAGAGGCTAGCAGAGCACTGGGATCTTCTGGGATCGGCCTGGCTTCCTCCAGTGTCAATCAGCTTTCACGATGAACCTGTTCCTCCCAAAATCTCGGCTATAGGTTCCTCCCATTAGCAGTGCCCTCCGTCCGCTTCTGCTAAATGATTCATCCCGAGCACTCTCGTTATTGCTCCCATTAGTCACGCTGACATAAATTCTTCTTTGACAAAAACGCTATATGTTTCTCATCAACTCTGCCCAGCCCCGATGACTCGCGCCCTTAAAACCTGATCCAAATTATGTGACTTTTCCGCAAACCCCCTCCATCCCAGTAATTTTAAAATGATGTACCTGCTTTTGCTTTTTAGCCCATGAAAGGGAAAAAGAAATAAAACCGGGTAAGAGCAGCCGAGCCTCTGCGAGCCTGTCCCTAAGGAGCTGGGGGACCCTGTCTATGTGTTCAGCGGCGGCAGCGGGCTGGATCCCAGCCTCCCAGTGCCAAATCCTTCAGGATGGCTTCAGGAAGCAGCGCGTGGCGTGATGAGCTAGCCTGGCTCAAGACCCTCATTTCCAAAGGTCATCCAAAAACCTCGTCCTGGAAGGAACCATCTCCTTTGAAGGTTCGTATCTGGCTACATCACCCCTCGCCCTCTGCGAGGGACAGGTTTGGGATGCAAGAGGCAGCAAAGGGGGCTTCTCCGCCCCAGCCTGCTCTCCTGCGGGGGGGTTGGTGTCGCTGGGGCCAGGGGGGGGCTTTGCCCGAGGGTGCAGGAGGTGTCTGGTTGGGGACAGCCTTGCACGTTAGCTGCCCAGCTCAGCCAGAGTGGGGGGCACGCAGCCGCCCTCCTCCTGGAGCCGGTCCCAGCCCTGCAGCGTGGGCAGCTCTGGGGACAACAGCGACAGCCTTAAAAGGGGTGACAAGAGCAGCAGCCCAGCTCTTGCGTGACCGGCTCGGGCTCAGGAGGAGCCCCACGCTGGGAGGAGAGGCAGGGAGGCTCCAACAGTGACAATTCCCCACAGATTTCCTCCTTTCACCACCTCTTTCCCAGCGTCACCATCCCATACCGGCTTGGGGGCATCTCCATTGCTGGAAGCAGGGTGACGTGACTCGTGCGGAGCGGGGATGCTGCTGCTCCGCTCAGGCTGTCCCTGGCCACCGCGGCTCCGCTGGCATGCTCGGAGCAGGGAAATGTGCTGGCCGCAATACCAGCAGCCGCCCAAAATCCTCCTGCCAGCTTTCTCAGGAAGGTTAGATGAAGTTTGCGAAGATGATGTGGGAAAGATGAAAATCCCCCCCCCTCCCCTCGCGGCGACCCTCCCCTGGGGAAGCGGCGCTCGCTGGGAGCTGACTCCTGTCGTTTCTGGAAAGCAGCGCTTTGAGCAAACTATTTTTAAACTGAGTTTTCTTTAACTCCTGAAACTGAGCCATAACTTCAGACAAACAGAAAAAAAAAAAAAAAAGAGAGATGCAGGCAAATAAATGCAGGCAAAAATAAATATACAAGCAGCCTAAATTTGCAAAGCAACTAGTAATTCTGGGAAGAGCTGGGATTTGGAGACTTCTGCAACAGGGCTGGTAAAGGGTCTTCTCCAAAGGCTTCCAGTGGCCCAGGGGGCTGAGGACCAGCGGTGGTACTACCTGTGGGATGGGGCCGGTGGGATTTTGCCCAGCTTCCCAGCACCGTGACCGCTCCCGACTGAAATCCTGCTGATATTTAAGCCTCGCATCGCCTCTGCCCACTGGTAATCACCACGGTGGGAAATGCCAGGCAGCGTGACCTTTCTCGGCGTGTTCTGCTCGGCTCCTGCCCGGATTCATGCAGGGGATTTATGGCCCCTTATCACCCATGTTTTTACAGGCTCGTTTATCACCACGGCCTCAAATGCCAGTGGGGTCAGGCGATGCCGCCCAGCCCGTGCCGTGTGCCGCAGGGCACGGCCAGGATGATGCGGGCTGCCCCGTGATGCTCCTGCATCCCGTGATGCTCCAGCATCCGCATGGCACCGGGGGCTGGTTTCAGGCTGTTGGATGGGCANAAATAAAAATCATTATTGTGATAAATGGGGTTTTATTTCTCTTTTAAGAAGAGGGATCGTGAAAGGCCAGGGCAGGGAAGAGCGGGGAACAGGAGGTGTTGGGTTTTCTATTTTTGACAAGTTAAGGGGGATAAAGCTAATTGCATGAGAGCTGTTTGAAGAGAGAGGGGAAGAAATAAGTGTTTGCTGCGTATCCCTTGCTGGGGATGGAGGGAACACGAGCGTGTGTGAAGGCTTCCCATACGACTCTCCATTATCAGGATAATATATTGCACTGCTCGGGGTCGTGCTCGTGCCTCAGAGAGGCTGTCCTGAACGTGGCGAGGTGCTTGGCGTGGTATAAACCCACAACAAACTGCTGTGCTTGGCTCCAGTCTGTGGGTAATCTTGTGGCGGCAACACCAGCACCCGCAGCATCCACATCCCACAGCATCCGCATCCTGCAGCACCCGCATCCCGCAGCATCGGCATCCTGCAGCATCCGCATCCCTCAGCATCGTCTGGGCTCCTGCTGGCACCGCGGACACCATGGCCTTGGAGAGCAGCTCCCGCAGCCAAGGGGAAGCTTTGCACAGAATGACTTCAGGATTTGGCCCCGAGCTCCCGGGGATGGGAGCTTGTATTAATTAAGCAGCAATGATCCAAGTCACAGGGCATTTCCTGGGGATTAATGACTGGCTGGGAGGAGTTAATGACTTGAGATGAAGCCAAAAATCCCATTTACCCCAACCGGTGCTGAGTCCCAGCACACACTTTGCGCCAAGGTCAGCACCACCATTTTAAGGCAATTTTAAAAATTCTTATTAATAAGAATAATAAAGTGTTGGAAATGGATTCTCCTTTCCCACCACGGTGATGCAGCTCGGTTGCCGTGGGCAGGCTCTTGGGGAGAACAGATGCCCCTCATATTGAGGCAGCATATCAAAGGGAAAGAGCATCCATCTCAGCCCCCACCGGAGCCCTGCCAGCACCCCCTGGGGACAGGAGGGTGTCGGGGACGTGTCCTCGGCCCCCGCTTGCAGTTTCCAGCCCAGCAGCAGCGGGGATGGCGATGCTCAGAAGATGCAGGTTTCAAAGACGAGAGGAGCAGTCAGGCAGAGGGCAACCTGTCGCAGCGTTGTGCCCGGTGTAGATCAGGATCCGGCCTCTCAGCAATTATCTCTGATAAATGTTTTAGGGTCGTCATGGCAACGAAAGAGCCCGGCTAATCCTTGGGTTTCCTTTCTTCAAAGGGAAGAAAGTTTGCATACCTGACCGCAGGCGGGAGCAGCCCGGCGGGATGCTCGGTCTCTGCGCTGCCAGCCCTCCCACGCCTGCACACACACACACACACACGCCGGAGTAAATGCAAACCGAATCCCGCCCGAGGAGGGGGAGAGCATCTTGCTTCTGCTCTCCATCTCCACTTGACACTGGGTGATGCAGCTGCATGGGATTCCAAGGCCAGTCCTCCCCTTTGGGACCGCCGGTTATCTCTTTGCACTGCATCCCTCTCCTCATCCCTGCCTTCCCCATCACGGGGGGGGAGGACAATCAAGCACCACGCTGGGGTTAATTCAGCTCTGGACGCTCCCCTGGGCTCTGAGCAGGCTGCGAATGGGGATGCAGGTTGTGGGTAGATGCAGCAGACGTGATGCTCAGGGAAAGGTGATCCGGAACATGCCTTGCCCAAGCCTCCCCTATCCATAGAACCCAAACCCTGGCTTCTAAACCCAAACCCTTGGCTTTCCCCCTCTCCCCAGCCGAACCAGAGCAGCCGTGGGACGAGCAGACAGCAGTGTCATGGGCGCCGTGGTGAAGAGCATCCAGCCCAGCGAGCACCGCTCTCTCCTGGCCAAGGGGATGTCTCCAGCCAAGGAGCTCGGCTCTCTCCAAAGCCAAAAGGGAACTCAGCACTTTGTGAGCAACCAGGGAGCGTCCCTACCCTTGGCGGGAGCAGCTTTCATCTCCTAAACCTGCTGGAAACACGGCACCGCTCCCCCGCTACAGCCGGGAGCCTCTTCAGCTCCTGAGCTGCTTATCCCGCTCTCACTCCTATTACTGGAAAGTTTTATAGCCACTCACTGTTTGTGATTAATCATTTTGTTTTAATTGCCGCTCCTCTGGCTGGCAGAGGCTCAGCAGGGATTTTTATGTCTCTTGGCTGCTTCCCCCAGGTATGTTCCAGGACTGACCGGCTGCGAAGCGCTGAGCAGGAGTGGCCCCGAGTTCAGCGGGGTCCAGGTTTGGGTGGTGTCCGTGGCCCTGAGGGCTGACGATGGAGCCCCAATGCAATAATGAGCTCCCCCAATTATGCAGCCCAATTTGCAGGAGGAGCAGCTCCCCCCAGAACCGCCGGCTGCAGCGAGGGATGGGGAGGATTGGGGATGCTCTGCACCTCCCCGGTGCTCCCCATGGATGCTGGCATCCTTCTGCCAAAAGCTGGAAGCAGGCAGAGGAGGAGTGAGACATGGGAGCTGTTAAATATCCTTTACACACCAATGGGAAGGAAATGGAAGCAGCAGCTTGGGCAGGGAAATAAGAGGCAGGCAGGCTGGAGCGTGCCCAGGGAAGGGTGGGATGCTCCTGTCCCTGCGAACAATGCGGCACTGGGCTGTTCCCAGGCTCCAGCTGGTCACAGCTCCGCATCGCTCTTCTGTGGGAAACGACCGCATTTGAAAATGTGATTTTGATTCAAACAACGCCCAGGGTTTGATCGTCGGCTGGGAATCCAGCAGAGCTGCTGGCATCCCGAGGACGGCCCGACGTACTCCCCTTGGGACTGCCCCGTGCTCTCCCGGTGGGTGACACTGGCCGGCCACACACGTGTCGTGCTGGCCCTTTCCCGCTGGGCAGGAAGGTGCCAGAGGAGCCGGGATGACTTTGGACAATGCCCTGATGAGCTGCAGCCCACGTAACCGTGGCGTTGGGCATCCTGAGCACACAATGAGCATGCTCCTAATGTCCAGCATGTTGCCACTTTTCCTGCCTTTCCCAAACCTCCCCCAGGAGGAGATGAGCAGGGATGTCTGGCCTCTCCTTGGAGGCGGCTCGGACTCCTGCCTAGCTTGTCAGCTCTGTCGGACCAGCTCAGAGATGGGAGCAATGGAAATCTTCACTTTGTCCAGCCTCGGGAGGAGGGGGATCGATGTCCCAGCTCCCGGTGGCCCCAGAGGTCCCACTCAAAGCAAGCCTTGGGGATGAGGACACACCGTGAGCCCGGAGCTGTGCTGCCGGGAGCGACTCCACAGCCCAAGCAGCAAATTCAAGGAGCAGAGGAAAACCCGTGAGCCTGGAAACCAGGCAGCAAATCTAAGGTTGCGGCAAGATGTCACAGCATTGCCTCCATCCCAGCGAGGCTTCGCCCAGCTCCAGCGGCCTCTCTCTCCCTGGGAGAGTTTTCACGGGAATTAAAATGATTTTGCCAGTGAAGCAGCTCTGTCCGCGGAAGTTTTTCCCCACAGTGCGGGGTGGAGGGTTTCTAGCTGGCTCTGCCCAGGCTCTACAGCCGTGTCCAGCGTGTCCATGTCCCAGGCGGCCACCACGTCCTTCGCTGCCGCAGGGAGAGCGCGACAGCCCAGGACACCGCTGCAGGGGCTGCCTACACCTTGCCTGCACTTTCATGCTGAATAATTGAAAGCTCAAGCAACAGCCACTAATATTTAATATCTTGTTCATCAAAAATTTACCCTTGTTAAAGCCATCATTTTAGATGTCTGACAGGGCTGGGGAAAAGGCAGCGGGGAGGCACGGAGAGGGCAGCGAGGAGGGGATGCTCTGGCCAGAGAGAGCCATAAAGGATTGTCAATTAGGGCCAATTAGGGGATGCCATGGTCCCACGGGCCTGGGCAGGGGGCTGCCACAGTGATGGGGTTCTCCTTGGTGAGCATGGGGGGAACAAAAGGCATTTGAGCGTGGTGATGCCACCATCTCACACTCACCCCCTCCATTCACTCTGCTACAACACCCTCTGCCCTGGGGAGGGTATCGCATGAGCTCAGCCACTTCAATTAATTCCTTGTCCCTTGTTCCTGGCTCAAAACCCATCTCTGGGACCCAACATGGTGTTGGATGCACCCAGATGATGCTGGTGGCCGGTTCATGGGCTGGGTGCAGTCCCTTCCAGCGCTGGCACGGCCGTGGCATGGGGCTGGGTCCGAGGGCAGCCCAGCTGCGCTCACTCGGATCGCTTTTCTCCTCGGCTGCCAAGCAGGCGGTGGGGACAGCTCGGAGGCCTGGAGCCTCCACAGCCACCGGCAGCGATGGCAGAAAGAGATATAAAAGGCCGTCCTACTTAACAGGGTTTATATAAGGAGGCGTCTCCATGGCAGGATGGGAAAACAGACGGATATTGGAAGTGATGCTTTGAACACTGACTTTGCAGGGGTATCCCTGTTGAAGGGTGAGGTGGCACCTGGAACCCACTGTGGCAGCCTGGGGTCCCAGACACCCCCCGCTGTGTCCCCACCGTGGCCCCTCCGTGTCCCCTCCCCAGCAAGAGCAGCCCACGAGGGGGTCCCGCAGACCCTGCTGCTGGGGACACACAGGTCAGCCAGCTCCTTTCCCTCCCACCTGCTCTCCCAGAGCCTTCTCATCTCTAATTAACAGCCTCCTTAATTAGTTTATTTAGTGGCCTCTTTGCATTCAGCTCACAGTGCTGTGGCCAGCGGGTCACCCTTTGCTGCTGGATTCAGGGGTGCTGAGCGACGGTGCTGTGCTGACTGCAGGTGATGGCGTGGCCCCTCCGGGAGGATGGGGGCTGCGGGTGGGCTCTCACCCCCAGCACCCTGCAAGGGGTGCCCCGCAGACCCTGGGGTTTTAGGCTCTGCAGGAGCCCCCGCTGCCCCTTCCCTGCCTGGCCCTCGCTGACCCATGGGGCTGGAAGCGAGCCGGGAGAGTGCGGCACCTCCGCCAGCGGCGTGTGGGGCCGGCAGGTTCGCTCCCCTTATGGAAAGGCATGTCGTGAGCCGGCTCGTGGATGTGTTTATTCCCGTCAGCCCTTGGCCGGTGGCAGGGAGCAAAATTAGTCGGTGAGAAGTGGGTACCTGGTGCCAAGTTCCCCTGGGAGGCATGTAGGGCCGGGGATGGGGGGGGCCCCACGGCACAGAAAAAAGGTGGTTGGGATGTGGAGGGGTCCCGTTTGCAGAGGGGGTCGAGGGGTGGGTGCTTTGTGTTGGCTGAGCCCTACCTCAGGGTCTGTGTGTTGGTGGTGGGGGGGGTGCCTTCCCCTCCCTCCCAGGGCCCTGCTGGGTGGAGCGGAGCTCGGCAACCACAGAGGCTGCGAATTAAAGTGAAGAAAAGGAAAGAGAAATTCCCCATAATCACAGGGCTCAGGGAGCGGAGGCTTTGGGAGATGATGGACCAGATTTCCTCGCAGCTTGGCTCCTCCGACAGCCAGCCGCGGGTCGTGGCACCGTCCCAGCTTGGGGAGAGGGAGCAGCAAATGCTCAGAAGCGCTGGGAAGGCAGCGGTGGTTGAGAGGATGCCCTCAGAAGGGGGACGGGGCAGGTTTGGGGGTGCAGGAGTAGAAGGCGGAGCATGGAGCTCTGCTGGAGACCTGGCACCGAGCTGCGATGAGTCCCAAACTCTGCCTTTGCTCAGGCGCAGGCTCTGGCTGGCCTCTGCCAGCCCCCGGATCTTCCCAAAAGGGCTACGGGGGATGCTTGGAAGTACTCGATCTAATTAAAAGCTGGCTGACGTGACCGGCAGCCGCTGGTGGAAAAGCGGGTTAATGTCCTGGTGGCCTCGGGGCTGGCTGGGGCACGGGGCCAGGGACGGCAGCGGGCAGGCAGGGCTGCAGCCGACCTTCTTCCCTCAGCCCCTCCGAGCCTGGCATGGAAGCCCAGCCGAGCCCGAATGCTTATTCGTTATCATAATTCATCATTATTATTCATGGGGTGGCTCTCTTCCCCCAGAGGCAGCACGGGCACAGCGTGCCCCTCGCCCGCCGCCTGTGCCCACCCTTCTCCCCTCCATCCGCAGGGCATCCACGCACCCTGCACCCAACGCCTTTCCGCCCCTGCGGCCGCCCGCCCGGCTCTGCTCCCGTGTCTCTGTCCCTCCGCATCCAGCGCTCTGCCCGCTTCTCTCCGTCTTGTGCCCAACCGCCTTCATTAGTCACCGCTTTCCCCGCAGCTTCTATTTCTCCATCTCTTGCCCCCCGACGTGGGGGTGCCGTGGGGCTGAAGGGGATGGTTGGGGGACACTCTTTCCTTGGCCGAGTGCTCTCCTGAGCTTCCTCCGGGGTACCCTTGCTGTCCTCAGCTGCCAGAGGGAAGCAGCAAATAACCCTCCTCTGGAGGTTCCCAAAGGACGCGGTGAGGGGCTGCAGAGCCCATCCGCCCCCCAGGGCGATGGGCTCAGCCCCAGCCTGGCTCACGGTGGCTGGAAAGTGGTGGCTGGAAAGCCTTTGGATGTTGATGAGCTGCTGGGGGAAACGCAGTTTCGCGAGGCTGGCCAAGCCCGGAGCCACCGCCTTCTGCGGAAATCTGTCACCCCTAAGAGCAGGGCCAAGAGCCACCAGGTCCTTGTCACAGAGCCCATCACCGGGCCACTGGTCACTCAGCCTGGGGTGGAACCAGTCCCCAGGAGAGCTGGGACCTGTCAGCCGTCCCCAGCGTGAGTCACCCGAGCTTCTTCCCCCATCAGACAGCCATAAACAGCTCTTCCCGCTTAGAAGTTGCGTCCCAGTTTCTCTCCCTGTTTACAGTCGTCTTACCTTCAAGGGTTTGCTTTGCTCCATTTTTTTTTTTAATGTATTTTCACCAGCCATTAGCCCAGAACGCAGCTCCTCTGTCACTTAAGACATTTTATTTATTTTAATTTTTTTATTTTTTTTTTTTCTAAATGCCTTCATCGGGGAAACCACGGAGCTGCTTTGGTAGCAAAAGTACCAAGGGCTCCATCCTGTCGCCATGACCTGGCAGTGGTGGGGGGAGTACGGAGCTTGGGCATCACCAAAACAGCCTGATTATGGTAAAACTGCTAAAAACCAGTCAGCACTGCAGCCTTGACCTACTGGGAGCCTTGAGCTGCTGCTCCCCAGGCCCAGGGAACGGCCCTGCAGCTTTTTCACCTGCAGGCTGGTGGTTTCCTGGGTAGGTCTGGGTGTAGGGAGGGTTAATTTCTTTCCATGCAGGTTGTATTAGGAGGGAAAATTAAATGCTGAGGCCCAGAAACACTTTCACTTCCCTTAAGGCTAATAATAGCACGCAAGGCTTTCGGTGGTGATTGCAGCCAAGAGGCTGCCCGTGCCTCGAGGGCAGTGGGGAGCTGGGGAAACTGAGGCACGGGGACCTTAAGATGGTTTAAGGGGGGGGGTTAGGAAAGGGCTTGTGCTCTCCTTACCCTCCCTCTGTGTCACTCTGATGTCTCCTGTGAGGCTGGCGGTGCCACACAAAGGGGGACATTCCCTGTCCTTGCCCGATGCCGGGTTACACGAGGTGACCTCGCTGATTTCCCAGGTCTGTGGGAAAACCCTATGTCTGGTGGGAAGCCTGGGAGAAGGTGGGGGTCCTGCCCCCCTGCGCCGGCCCTGGGCAGAAGTGCCCTCCCAAAGGCTTGCTGATACCCGGAGACGAGACAAAAGAGCTGGTTCAGAGGGATTGCTTTGGAAGGGTTGTTCCAGTCCTGGCTCCCCTCGGGGCCTGGACGTGGGGAGGAGGAGCGGGCGGCCGGGGACACGGGGCTGGGGTCAGCCGGGACACCGGCTCTGCGTCACGCTCCTCGATCTGCAGCGACAGCCCCCACCGGCATCGTCTCTGCAGCACTCCCGGAGCCGCGCAAAGGGAAAAAAAAATAATAATCCCAAATCCCGCTTGCCTCAAAGCCAAGCACTTCCTGCTGGAAACCTCCAGCCTCCGCTGTCCCCCAGCAAGGTACAGAGGCTTTACCACTGTTTTAACACTCTCTCCATTCGTTAGGAACCGATTAGCCACTCTGCTGCCTCCTTTTCCAAACAGATCACCTGTAGTATCTAATGAATGACTCCAGCAATTAATTGCAGGGGTAAGTCCACTCCTAATGAGGAGCAGATTTAGGGAATGAGCACTCAGCGAGCTCTCTGGCTGTTGGCTGCCTCTAGTTGAGCATGGGCTGGGGATTACAGTCTGTGGGGCTTTTTAACTGATAATTGAGGAGGTGGTTGAGGCTGAGTTAGCGCACTGGAGGAAGCGGGCTTGGCGTGAGGGTGAGTGGTGGAGCTGGAGACGATGCTGTGGTTTGTGTTGGTGATGTTGGACAAGGAGCCGAGCTGGGTCCAGCCAGGCTGGGAGTCCTTTTGCTGCCAGAGGAGGGAGGTGTGAAGGTGGCTGGGGGCTGCGGGGTGCCTGGCTGGGCAGGTCGGGCTCTGTCGGGGAGCTGGAGCAAGGGTGAGGCTTTTGCCAGCTGTTTTTCAGGCTCCCCAGATGTGCTCGAGTGTCCGCATTCTCCGCTGTGTTATCAGACTGGTACCCGGGGGGAGAAGAGATCTGTCCCTTTCAGGTGTTGCTGGGATGCTGGAGGTCCTCCTGTCCCCTTGGGTGGCATCGTGCTGCTGCTCCTGGCTCAGCTGAACAAATCCCAGGGAAGAGGGGGCTTGCTGCATCCACCTCCCCCCCCTGTTCCCTGTCTGCTCTTGCCCTGCGGCTCCAGAGCCTGCCCTCAGCAGAGGTAATGCTGGAGCCCACTATGGTGGGCCGTGGTTTGTATCATGTGGTGCTTAGGGACGGTCCCCTTCGCTGGAGACCCCTCACGACCCATTTCGGAGCTGGGTACAGGGGATTGGGGCACTTGTACTTGCGGGTCTCCTGTGCTCGGGGCAAAAAGAAGCCAGTCCCCTGCTTGGAGGCAATAGATTCCAGAGATGATGCTCGTCCTCCAAGGGCAGTCAGCTCAGGGCAGATGATGCTAAGAGACAGCTGGGGAAAAAAAAACCCAAAAAAACACAAAACCCCAAACACAAAACCAAAACCACCCCAAACAAACGCCCTGGAGAAGAAACAGCCGGAGCCTGGGCAAGTTTCCGTTAGCGCTGCAGAATGATCGGTCACTGGAAAATCTTAGTGGGGAACAAGAGGGAAGGAACCAGCTTCTGCTTTCTGATAGCGGTTCCTGCCACGGCCCCGGAGCAGAGGGTGTGTGAGGGAGCGAGTTAGTCATCGCGGGCAGATGGTGCTGCCCCCACGGGCCCCTCCAGCCGCCGCTGAGCCCTTTCCCTTTAAAGGCATTGGCTGAATTACGCTACCGGCAAAACTGTCCTTCCCCTGGCTCCAGTTGCCTAACTGCTGTTCATCAGCTGATAACGAATGACAAAAAGCATCCGATCTGTCCAAAAAGCTGGATGCTGATCTCCTGGGCCGCCGGAGGGAGTTGGCTCAGTCCTGCGGTGGCTTTTGTCTTCTCTTGGTTTGCTCTAGGGTTTGGGTTGAAAGCCACGTTCTCAATCCCCGTGCGGGTCAGCTGGGGCTGCCGGCAGGGTTGGAAGCAGGAGGGCAGGATGAGTGGAAGGAGATAACTCAGAGGAGGACCAGAATCAAGGATGAGTGATGGGGCCATGAGTCCAGCGGGGCTGGAGGGCTCAAGCCTTCCCAGACCCTCCTCGGTGGCACACAGGCACCTTTGCCTCTTCTACCTGCTGCAGACATCTCCTTGTCTTGTTTCTTCCTGCGGCTGGATTTACACCGGGAGAGCTGAGCCCACGCCTGCCGCTCAGGTGGACCCGAGGGACCGCATCAGTCCTTTTCCTCCTCCCCATCTGCTCGCGGCGTTGCCTGCGGCTAATGACTGAAAGGAGAGTCTAATCTCCAGACCCAACGCCTGGGTGATGGTATCTGCAGCCAATTTCCAGCTCGGCAGAGCAGAACCATTTCTGTGGAGCCCAGTAAAGAGCGCAAAGGCTACGCTCCCCAAAGGTTACGCTCCCGTGCAGACAATTGCAGGCACTTGGCTCATGTCTTCCTCTGCAAACCATGGGATAAATGTATTTACAAATATGCCTACAAAGCTCCGCGGCTGCCAGACCACACAGCACACAGCCCTGGCAGCTGCCGCCCCAGTCAGCCGAGCACTCCAGCGTCCTGCCCACGACCCGGCCTGGGTATAAGCACCCTTAAAACTTAAATACGCAGCATCCCAGGCCTGTGGAGATATATGCAGCTTCATCCCTTATCCTGTCTGCTGCAATATCCCCTTGGATATACGGGCAGCCCTGTGCTTGGGCTTAGGGAGGGATGCTCACTCACTCTCCTGCCCACACACCCTGTTGGCTTCCCTGTCCAAAGTGAGAACTGTTGGGATTTTTTTGGTTGGCTTTTTTTTTTTTTTTTTTTCCTGGGAGGTCTGCTCTAGGCAAATATATTCACATCCTTTATGTATGCGGTGTGTCGTGCGTGACCCGGGTTCACCGTGAGCTGCCAGGGACACTGCTGGCTGGTGAGGCCAGCCCAGCCCTTGGCCTCCGTTAGCTAATTGCTCCTCGGGAGCCTGGGATGTGCCAGCCTTTGGGCCTCCCAGTATCACTCAGGGGGCTTTGTCACTGCCTGTCATGTCCTACATGGAGCAAACTGGGGCTGGCAGAGAAAAAAGGGAAGGAAGAAAACATATTGGTGCCACTGGAAATGAAGGGCAGGTTCACACGTCACAGCTGAGGAGCGGATCAGCCGTCTCAGCAGTCAGCGGGGAAATAAGTTGCTGGCGTCACCGCTGATGTGAGACACATGCACGCCTTGCAGAGAGATGCATCTGTGCCATATTTGCAGCACAAGCTATTCCAGCTCCTCCGTTAGTATCAGGCGCCGCAGTGCTGTTTGTGGGCATTCGGGATCTGAGGCGATTCCACTGCACCCTGTCCCCAGGAGGCTGCCTTGCCGGTCTCGCGCTTAGCGGGAAGCGTTGGTGCCCAGGAGGTTGGGTCTGGTTTGGGGAGGGAGGAACAGAGCCATCAGCATCCTCCTGGCTTGGGGGACCCTGGTGTTACAGCCGGGGTGCCACCCCCACCACGCTGCCGGCTCACACGGGTGCCAGGGGATGGAGCTCAGCATCAGGAGAGGACGGCTGGTCAGGATCCAGGAGAGGCATTTGGTGCCGGGTGTGAGGGCAGTGTCTTACGCGACAGGCGGGTGGGAGGGCCCCGTCACCTTTCCGAAGGAGGCAGGGATCTGCCTTTCCAAGTCTGGTGTGTCTGGATGCCGAGCCAGGGCTCGCTGTCTGCAGGGCTGTGGAGAAAAGTTCTGCTCTCAGCTTGGTGGGGACGTAGGGGACAGGGTGAGAGAAGGTGTCCTCACCCGTACAGTGGCTGTCACCCAAATATCCAGCTCCCCCAGCACGCTCCGTAGGGTGCCCCATGCCTTGGCTGCTTTCCATTTAATGTCCATCCTTTCGCCCAGCGCATCGGAGATGGTCACAGCTCCCCCCAGCCGTGGCCCTGCTGCTGCCTCTCCTTTCTTCAGCGACTTGCAGATGCCATGAGCTTCATCTCTCCCTGTCATGACTCATTTCTTTCTCACTGAGGCTTTAATTTTTAAAGAGGTGCTCTAAGGTGCAGAGGTTTTAATACCTGCAGAGGCTCCCGGCAGGTGCCGTCGAGCTTTTCCAACCAGTGTGGGTGGGGGTATGGGAGAAGAGCTGCCTGGGGCCAGTGACCAGAGCAGCACTCCAGTAGCCCACAGGACCCCGCTGGGACAGATACACAGCAGATGGAGACCAGGCTTGGAGTTGGGAACAGGGCTCCCATGCTGCCTGTGGGATTGTCCCTCTGCATAGCCAGCGGAGGAAGGAAGCAGGGAGGATGGGGATGTCCCCGCTGCTGCAAAATGCCTGGGATGGCTGGGAAGCACTAGCTGACAGCTGCGAGGGAAAGAGAAAACATTTTGGCCTCGGGAGGATTCCCCCGCTCCTACCACACACTGCCGTTTCTGATAAGCCACAGCCTCCCACGCTGGCTTCGCTCAGCTCCGAGGACGGAGCAGTTTGTGGAGGGTGGGGAATGGCTCCAGCTGCACCAACAGCCTTGACCTCCCTCGGCTCCAGCCCTGCTGATTCTCTCCTGGCGGGGAGATGAAGCTGCCTCCAGGCAAGCGTTTGCTCTCCAAGCCAGGGAGACAGCGTGTTTGCTGTCCCCATGGAGGGTGACGTTGGCTGGAGAGCTGATTCCTTGGTGCCTTCCCTTGGTGGTTCTGCCCCTCTGCTC
>VXBO01001264.1:21335-32232 GCA_013400135.1 Rhinoptilus africanus | reverse complement strand
AGTAAGTGCTACAAAAGGTTGTTTGCAAACAAAGGGAACCAAGGACAGATTAGTCTGGGGAGATACACAGGGCAGTGGGAAGTACCAGAGAAGGGCAAAAACCGTCACAAGCAATTTATTTGCAAAGGGTTTGCAGATGCAGTTGTGGGTCAATGCATGTGCTGAATAATCCTAAAACTAGTTAAGAGTCCCTCTGTTTGCTCCCCACTGCCCTGTACTCATTGTCAGTAATAACAGGTATCCAGGCTCTTGCATGGTGGAAGGCTAAAAGTGAGTGTATCTAATTTCCCCTGAAGCTTGAAGTAAGGATTTCCAGACCTCTTCATGAAGAATCCCCACTGCTTCTGAGGCTGTCTTGGTTGGAGGTCCATTCCCTTTGTGGGAGAAAAAAAGCCTAGCTGTTGAAACATTCCTCTGGGGCAAATTGTCTCCCTTTTGTCTTCCTTGTGTTTAGGTGAGAGCAAAAACCTCCAGACCTCAGGGTGACAGCACTTCGCTGTTGGAAAGAGAATGGAGTCTTTAACTCACTTCCCATGCTTTGCAATGCTGCCTTGGCCTCCGATGCTGCACTTCCCATGCATGACATGTGGAAAAGAGTGGAAGGATCAGGGCCTAAAAAGTCTCTTAATTTTTCGTGTGCCCAGTTGCCAGCTGCCACTAACTTTGCAAACTTTATTTACTGCTGCTATGTCTGGTGCTAAGTATCTTCAGACTTCATTCCAAGTAATGGGAAAAAAACCTGAGGGGCAATCAGCTAGTTCCATGATGAATGAAGCCCATGTCACTCAGAGAAAATGAATATTTCTTTGCAATAATGACCAGATGGTAGCAAGACTCAGATCCAAATTAAAACATGCATGATAAATGCCAAGAAAACACAGAAAGACAAAAACCCAACCTGGAGTGAAATCTCTCTATAAATCTTTTCCCCCCTACAACACAGGCACTTCTAATGGGAATTAAATTATTAAGAGATGTTGCAAGGAGAATACAAATGTGAGAGTCTTCCTCCTTCTTGGAACTTTTTGAAAGAGTATTTCAGCACAGCCAGCTGGCTTTTCTTCTCCATATGAGACAGCACTGGGCTGAATGGGATCTTTTCATGTAGAAGCATAGTCAAAATACTAATACAGAAAATAAATTATACATTGGAGTTGGCATAGAAATAGAATATATTTCACCTCCTGCAGAGCTGATCTATGGAACTCCTTGCTGCAAGAAATTATTGCAGCTGAAGGTCTTAAAGGAATTAGAATGGGATAGTATTTTCAGATAGCAAATACCATTCAAAATTATATTAAAAAGAACAAATGTTGATAGTGGTTTTACAATATCTTAGTTCCAGGTGAATGCTAAAAATAAATTAATGGTGTTAGAAACACTTATATGAAAAACATAGAGTGTTTTCATAACATATGTGATATTTGAAAGTGCTATGACCATGACACAGGACAACAAGGACTTCTAGAGCTGATCTAACATGGTATTTGCAGGGATATTGGAAGGAAGTCTGTATTTTGGCATCCTCCTGGATGGCTGCTGGGCAAGCCAAAATTAGCTCTTTATTGTCCAACCAAGCAATACCCTCAAAACCTTATTTTTATCTGTCTGATCCTGATCCTGCATGATCTCTTCTATGTCCCCTTCCTTCTATTTGCACATCTCACGGGGATACAAAATGTGTGATCCCTTGGGGAGGGCTGGCTGGCTCCTCCGTGTCGGCACTGACATCTTTTGAGACCACGAAGTTGATGAGAAATATTAAATTACAGGGGCACATGCACGCTTTGGAAAGAAACATGGTGTTTGATCTCCTCAAACTGCCAAGCTCTACTTAAAACCGATAACAAATGTTCTTCCTCAGCAAGATGTGATTAGCTTTTATACCTGTGCAGATTGTACAAACACACAGGAGGGAGCTTTTAAATATCATTGATTTGCCTATTTGAAATTATTAATTTCAAATTCGGCTGGAACAACCTTTGCTAAATTACACTGTGCCAGTGGGAGTTAGAGGACCCACAAGTCTAAACTTAACTTAAGAATGGGAGGGGGGAGGGCTAAAGAAGAAGGGAAAAAAAAACCAACCCTGAAACAACTAAAAGTCCATTTAAACTCAGTAGGTTTCCAGTTAATTACATTTTCACACCTATCCCAGTAGTTACAGATGTATTTATAATGTATGCCTGCCTCGGTGGTTACTGAATACTGCATTCTCCACGGACTCTATGAGCCAGGATTTCTTTCCTACATCTAAAAGACCTTCCGTTTTCATTGCAGTCACATCCAAATACACTCTCAGTTCAACTGTAATGGCTCAAACTGATTTCCTTTCCTCCTCATTTCTCCCCCACTTTCCCCCTCATTTCTCCCCCACTTTCCCCTGTCTATTTTCCCCGATACAATGGGAAAAACTGCATGTTGTGTGTGGAGACATCACTGACACCTGGAGAAGCTTTTTTGAGAACTCACCCATCATTTAGTTGTGCAGTGGAACAGATCCACGCAAGTCCTTCTCACCGCAGCATTCCCACTGCGTACGGAAAACGTATCCCATCTCTCTTGGATACTAACACACCCATCACTCCCCTGTACAGCTCTGTCCCAGAATGGGAATGCAATCCCTCTCTCTCTAAAGGATTTCTCCTCCTTAATCCGGAGTTAGGCAGGACTCTCTTATCCTCTCTTCATGTTGTTGGTCCCACAAGAAGGGCATCCGCTGAGATTCAGCCCTTCATCATCAAGTCAGATCTGGTGTCCCATGGCTCTGTGGATTGAAACGGGCTCCTTCAGAAGTCAACTGGCCTGTCTTATTTTTAGGAGGAGATGAATTGCTGTCTGGAATTACCTTTCCCTCTCTGCTGCCTCTAAAGGGAGACAGGTGACTAGCTTAGTCATAGAAAAACTTCCCCAATACCTAAGTTAAACCAGACGAATCCCACCCTAAGAGACTTACCAGGGCCTTTTGAGGAGGCTGCTGCAGAGAGGACTGAATGTGAGTACATGTTAGGGAGTGAAACCAATGTTACTGAGACCACTCCGTATTTGTGAAGGGTTCATGCACCTTTGGGATAGAGGGACAGGGAGTGCAGACAGTTACTCTGCAAACTCCCTCCACTCTTCTATGACTTCCTGTGAAATTATGAAATTTTTTGAGCTTGTCACCTTGCACCAGAAGTCCCCAACTCTTCTGAGAAGCACTGGAGAAGAGCCGCATTATTGCACTCCTAAACCTATATGCATTTGGCCTCTAAATTTCTTCATATTCAGCTGAATCCATATGAACAACTTCCTGCTAGCTTAAGAGGCTCTGAATGCCAATGTCAGCCCTAAAACACCAAAGGCTTGCAGCACAAAGGTTTCTTAAGGGCTTTGGAGAAGCAGCTCCCACAGAAACTACAGCCATCACAGACCTTTCAGTTGTACAAATAGGGACACTTCCTCAGCTTGCCTTCTCTACTGCACGCCTCAAGTGTAGACATTGAGAGAGACTTCAAAAACAAAACCAACAAAACCAAAGTGATCATGCACCTAAATTTGCCCCCCATGAGTAGAAAATGAGAGAAGAGGCTGCACTGGAGAGAAACTGGTCACATTGCTTAATGCATGGCTGGAAGGCACACTACTACGCTGGTGCTGAGGATGGGATGAAAACCTATCTGGAACACAACAGCACTCAAGAGATTATTCACAGCCACAGCATAAACAGTGAAAATTTACTGGAGTATATAGACCACCCAAGTGTGCAGCTAAATGAGCTTCATAGTAATGGAATTGCCATATCCCCCTGAATTTTACCTCAGTAAGGCTACCCTGCTGTTTCAAAAGCAAATTCAGACTAGATGATAGGAGACTAGATGATTAGAATACAAGCCATAGGGAAAAGATAAACCATCTAAGTTGATAAGGATAGCGTGGTCTGCTCTGACAGAGCAAAAACAGTGTGAGCATTCAAGGAAACAAACAGGCTGTGGAAATATGGCAACGGTAGAGCTAAGGTTGCAGGAATGCTCACCTGAAGTGATATTGTACTATCTGAAAAACCAGTCTGTGATTGCTGGAAAAGGCAGCTATTCATCTGGTGTCAATCAGCATAGCTCCATTGATGTCAGCCTCTTTTCTCTGTAGCATAATGTGCTGTTTCTTTGCTAATATATTGCAATAAAATACCACACTTTTTTAAACTTCAATGCAGCTACGCAGACTTCCATCAAGTAAGGGTTTGGTTGACAACCTTATTATGATGCACATTCAAAAGGCAGCAGAGTTAAGATTACAGAAGCAACTTTAACCTCCTGTCCTGACGTCTGAATGCTCTACTACAGAGCCCCAGACTTACTGTAGTGTACAAACACAGCCCGTTTTAATCACTTCCATTTACAATCCTACCCTTGCATGTCTTGAAGTGCCTTATGAACACAACGGAATGCAGCCTCCCTACCCAACTATCACAGCTGATCTGCAGGTGGCAAAACTGGTGCAGGGAGGTGTTGGTGGCTGGTTCACAGAGGTCACGCAGGTTCAGGTTGCCTCTTTTCCTTACTGATTTTTCACTTTCTCCCCGATTACACTTTTTTTCAGCAGCAGTCAGCATGCAGCCATAGCCAGCAGCTTATTGTTCCTAGGAGTAGTTCTAGAAGCTGGGGAGGGTAAAACCACCATGGACGGCTTATTGTCCAAGGAGGGAGCTTGGTCTCAGGTGTTATTCTCTGGTCATCCCTATTCTTTTGCTACTAGTGTGTGGACTGGCAGGGTGATAGCCCTGGCCAGCTAGAACTCTGTCAGGCAATACCTGGGCACAGTCTGGGGGGTAGCAGAAGCCAGGGGTCTTTCCCAGTGGGGAGAATGGATGGTGCTGCCTGGTTTTAGGGAGAAGGATATTTCCAGATGTATGGGCATGAGTTATGTTAGTCCACTTGCCTGCAGAGCAAGAGAAAGTCTGGGGCTAGATCAGACACAGCTACTCAGATACACCTCTCCTGGCACCAACGTTAGCACGGAAACTTCACCTTTTTTTTCCACACAGAGCTGTTTAAGCGAGGTGCCTCTACCAAGACAAAGGGACAAAGTCCTACACAGAGTGCTTTGCAAGGGGCAGACGCTGCTGGATGCTGAGAACCCCCTGCTCCCAAGATGCTGGTCAAATGAGGGTTGATTTTGGTGTCCCTGATGTCAGCTGCCGGGTGCTGAGGCCAAGAGCTGCTGAGCAGGAGGGGCTCTCCCTCGGGGGACAGGGCTCAGCCCCTCTCCCCGGCTCTGAGTGCTTACTCAGCAAAGGAGGGTAATGGGAGGTGGGGAAAGTCAGGGAGGAGAGAAAACAAAAATAAACCCTACCAAACCAAACAAAAATGTTTTCAGCTCCTGTCAGGAAAAGAAAGATTGGAAATGACATCAAGTCAACACTCATTGATTCTCTTTTGTTATGACCATTATATAGAGCCTTCCAATCTCTTATGTTTTCCTGACTGGCAAATGCTGTCTGAGCACCTTAACCCAGAGTCTCTGGGCCACCCTTTCCCCTGTTCTCTTTTTAAATTATTATTATTATTATTTTTCTCCTCATTGTTTTTAAATCACTCTCTATATAGCAGTTGTTTTTCACATTAAATAACATCAGATGAGAGCTCGCCATAGTCAGAAGAATGAAACTGTCATCTCTAATTTGCCTGGCAGAAGCTGCGTTGACAGGAAGTTGTCTGTGGTTGTTTAGAAATAAAATAATGCTCTGAGGAGAAGTGCAGAAACTTAATAGGACTTTAAAAACAACAGGAGCCATGGGGACTGCAGATGGTTCCTAGGCCTAAGGACTAAATAAACAATGATTTTATAGGCAAGAATGTAGCCTAGGGGAGATGGCCTCTAAAGAGATGTTCACACATATTGTGTCCAACATCATTAGACTGCCCGGTGGGAGCAAGCGTTCGGCAGTTAAAGACATTTTGAAAAGGAAAAATCAGCCTCAAAAGATGCTTTAAATGAACAGGAGGTGGAAGAGCAAACTGTCTGAAGAACTTCGCACAGCTAAATGACTCACTAAACATCTGTCTCAGGGACCAATAATTTGAAACTGATTGACTTACTGGGTGTAAAATATATAGATAAATGTAGAGAAAAAAAAATAAATAAAAAACATCCAAAAGGGAAGGTGGGATTTGCTGCAGGAAAACAAGAGACGGGGCTTGGTGAGGAAGGGGGGTAGGGAGACGGAGATTCATAAATAAGTAGCGATAAAGGCAGTAGGGATGAGCTCTTTCAAAGGTCCGAAGCACAGCTCACGTTCTCTCTCTCTCTGAGGTTTAATTTAAGCCTGGCACATCCGAGTGCAGAGATTAAAAAAAAAAANTAGCTATATGTGTGTATCATATATATATATACACACACACACACGTATGTATGTGTGTGTGTGTGTTAGATTCCAAACATTTTCTTAAATAATTACCTGGAACTAAGGTTGCATTTCTAAAATAACAAATGATTTTATAACTGGAAAGATCAGAATTTTTTTCTTGGCAGTAATGTCAAAATACAACATTTTGACAATTTCCTGAGATTTCTCTCTGGATTTTGTTGTTTGTTGTTTGGGTTTTTTTTTATTTTTTTGAAGTTTTTTTTTTTAGGTGAAAGACATTGTTTTCAATGATCTGGCATTTTCCTAATAAGCTTAGCAACAAAAAAAAAGCCACCTAAGCCAAACAAAATATAATTTACTGGAAAATTCCCAATCGTCTCACTGGACAAGATCTGCTTTTGTTTTCCGATTTTGCTTTTTAGCCTTCCCCTGAAGTTGGCAGTTTAATTGATATGAACCAAGTTGACCTGCTTTTTTGCTCATTTGAGGGTACTTGGATCATATTCTGTGTCCCTTGAAGCAGTATAAAAATAACACCAGTGCTCTTGAAACTAACAGGATGTTCATCACCTTGGATTTGTAAGATGAACACCAGATAAAGAGAATCAATAATCTATCTCAGAGCAGCAAAAACATCAGAGCAAGCTCTTCCACACAACCCTCAAAGGCTCACAGTGAGTCACCATCAGCAAATACGGATCTTGTTTATGCCTCTCACACTATCAGGATAACACACTAGAAATAACACCGCTATTTAGATCTCACATAGGGTTTGTAGGAGGGAAACAAGCCTCTCAAAGCTCTTGGCAAAGGCGGTTGAAGCATCACTATCCCCATTTTGCAGACTGGGTGAAAGAGGGACCCTCAAGAAGGGTTTGAGAATCAACCTAGAGACTCCTAATAAGCAACTCCAGTGCCCCACAACCGGCCCATGGACCCCTCTGCTGTCCATGTCACCAGAGGTGTCAGTGGGGAAACCTGCTTTGTCTGCAGGCACTCGGGCTGGACAGCCATTTCAAACACTCACCTTTGAATGCATCTGATCCATTTCCACAAATACTTTGTTCCCGGGAGCCAACTTTAGCCATGCCAGGACAGAAAGGGTGATTCCTAACTCCAAAGGTCCAAAACTTCTCTAGAGAGGGAGCAAGTGCATGCTTCTGGTTCAAATGGATGTTGAAGAGCAAGCTTCGTTCTGCCCCCACCGCTCAGCTGCCATCTCTGTGTGTGACCTTCATCTACTCTCCTACGCCAGTGTTTTCAAACTTGGGTCCCTGAAATTAAATGCCTGAATCCTTATTCAGACATCAAAATAGTTGGCCTTCATCTCAAAGTTGCTAAGCAACCATTGCTCATGCAGGAGCCAACGGGATCTGCAAACACATAGAGTACCATCTCTGACAAGCGGGTCACTCCTCTGGTCCCCAAATGATAAAGAAGGTTTAAGCACCTGAGTATGAACTTTTTGACCTTAATTTCTTCATGCCTCAGTGTTCCCTTCTCTGAAATGGTTCTTGCACCTTGCTGTGTCAGGACCTCTCCTGCAGCATGTCTGAAAAACACCTCACACTGCTTGGGTGAAAGAAATTGCAAGCCGTAAAGGGGCAAAGCCGGCGTTTGAAGCACATAAAAGCAAATGAAATCCCTGACATACAATGATGTGGCATTGAGGTGGTGCAGGGCATAGGCAGCTTTCATTTTTCTGCAGCTGTGCTATATAATTAAATCCTCATATTAATAAATGACACCTTATAGACAAAGCCCTGGTAACTTCATATGCCCATGCAGAGTCCTCTAATAGGCATTTGGAAAGCCATGCTTGGGGGCTGGCATGGGGAGGTGGGAGCCTGCAAGCAGTTATGAAGTTCAAAGAGACTCCAAAAAAATATCTAGTGTAAGGATGGTCAGTCTGGTCCTGGGGTCTGGCTAACAGGTTTATTTGCAGGTGGGCAGGCAGACCAGCTGGCAGACCAACCAAAATGCAGTGTGCTAGGACAGGTTGGGTCTGAGCAGGGGAGTATGGCCCCAAGCCTGCTCTTGTTGGTTGCACCAAGTCAAGTCGAGGGCTGTGCAAACACTAATGCATTGGTCTAGCATCCTGAATACCTCACTCAGGATCAAAGTAGTCCTGGTCTATTGCAGTGTATTAAATCGTGACCAGAAATTGTCCCTGTCACTGGAGCTTGGTAATTCATATGCTTACACTGTTTCAATGGCCCATGAGGTGTATTTTTGTCTACATTACCTAGTCTTCTACTAAACGATCCCTGGAGTGTCTGGGGAATTAAGATGGGCCAGAAACCATCCTTAATGTGCAATGTGCATGTGAACACCCTGTTTTGGAAGCTAAAGGACTTCAATAGCATAAAGCTCTCTGTGTTGGTTGGCCTCAGTGGTTGAGAGAGGTCCCAACAACATTTAATTTAACAGTCACCAGAAAAACAAGAATCTGGGTATCTTTAATCTGTTCCAGTCTCTTAAATACACCAAACTGAAGTATTTCACCCATCAGCTTCTGTGTGCTCCTTGTTTGAACCAGAGCCTCTCTTTAGAAAAACGCTCAGTAGCAGATTTTGGCCATGGTTTCTTCTGTCACCCACACAGCATTCCTAGATATTAGTCATGTGAGTCTCACAAAACAGCTATGAGGTCATCTAGTGTCTCTATAAGCATTTCATAGGGCTAGGAGAGGGAAAATGCCCCACGGACCAAGTTTCCCATGACTGTGTGGAACCTCAGCAGAACTGGGAGCAGTGCTGAGATGTAGAGTTTCATAGTCTCTCCCAACTTACACCTGTGGTGGGTGAAAATCAGTCTTGGCAGATAAGGAGCATGCTGTCTGGTATGGAGTGGTAGGTAGGGTGGGGAACGGGAGACTGTGGTGCACCATGGTCAGTACCTGACAACAGCTGGGGAGGGTAAGAACAGAGAGCAACAGAAATGAAAGGGGATGAGGGACATTATTAGGGATGCTTTTATGGCAGTGTCCAAAGAAAAATCAGAACACTTGAAATTTGGTCCATCCCAGACAGTCCTGGACATTTCAGTGGAACTCTTGCTTCCTTGCTCATCCAGAACTTTTTCCCAAACTCAGAAATTCCTTTTTTGTTATTACCATTTTCTGTCTGCCTTTGCTATGTCTATTTTAGTCTAGACTGAGATTAAGAAGTGCAGGAATGTCAAATAAATGAATACAACATTATTTCAAGAGCACCATAAGTGAAGGAAAACCTGGATTCAGTGGCAGAGTTTGGGGCAAATTCTTACTGTTTGAAGATTCCTAATTAGTAGTGTTCAGGTGCTTTCTTGTCTGTAGCTCCAGCTCTCTGGCCTGACCCCACTACTCCCCTTACTTCTAGAAAATAAATTAAGAGAGATTCTGATGAGCAAGGACATGAGGAAGCTGTGACATATAAAATGGCAGTTGCTGACAGGCTATGCTTGCACAAAAAACCTCCTGGTGCTTGTGAGGGGGCAAAAATGCAGGAAAAGAGAAAGCAGAAGCTATAAGCAGCCTGGCTATTTTCAGGTCCCGTTCCAGGCAAAACTGGTACTAAATTATTTACTAACCAATTGTGTGAAGGAATCAAATCCAGTGGCATCCACATGCAGCACTCATAACCTACTAACTGCACTAACGCAGCTGAGGATTAAGGGAGATTTGAATCAAAGTAATGGGAAAGAAATCATGTGCTGAAGTATTTAGATGTAGTCACTTTTCATGCTGCCTTGATGCCTAGGGACTCATCTTCCCCCTTGCCTGGCAAGTAGCCGCAGCCAGCTACCAACCGTCAGAGCTGACAGCTTCCAGCTCAGCCAAGCTTCCATTTTGGAGATCAAATTTGCAGACATGCAGCTGGGTCTGGGAGAAAAAAAAAAAACCAAAAAAACCACAAAACAACCAAATCCAAACAAGAGAAGAGACAAAGAGAAAGAAAACTAAAACGATCCCCCAGCGCTTTAGAGACTATCTCAATTAGTAGCAAGGGGCTGGTAAGGAGAAGGGGAAGTCTGTTAAGGGTCTCCCAACATTTCCCAGGTGGTTCCGCTCACCAGCCGACACCTTTTGCTGATTAGTGCCTGATGGGATGGGGAAACGAACCTGAGTAGCTATAAGGCAGAGAGCTGAAGCAGTTAGTCTGTGAGCAGCCAATTGCTTTGGAGACAGGTAGTCTACCCCTTGACTGAGGGAGGAGGAAGAAGGAGAAGGTCTTATGATTTGGGGAAACGTAGGGGGAACTAGTGACTGTCTCGAAGATACTCTCTTGCCTTTCCCCCTTACTGAAGAGCTGCTACACCAAAGCAGGCCTATAGTGCTGCAAATTTAACTGCCTACCCCCGGTATTGATAGGCTGTACTGGTGTTGCATGATGAAGGAGAGACCTGAGTATGGGATCTCCCATATCTTTGCTTTCTGATGCAGAGCTCACCCATGGTGACGAAGAGCTGGATGAGTGAGAAGCATGGGATGGAGCAAATGCAGTACAAAAGCACCTACAGAGGTAAGGATTTAGGTGAATGCTGAGTTACCCAGTATGCCTTTTTTTT
>VXBO01001264.1:254-19480 GCA_013400135.1 Rhinoptilus africanus | reverse complement strand
TCCTGTTTGAAAACTATAGTCCATTCCTGTCTACGTGAATGATTAATGCTATGGCCTTGCACATACAGACAGGGACTCATCAATTTCTTTAAATGGTGATGGCACTCGAATGCTTCACCTAATTTCAATGAATTTGCAAACCCCATTTCTTTTTACTTGAGCCTGTCCCCCAAGGGCTTACATTTTGCAGTTTCTCTGAAATTGTGTATTGCTTTAGATCTGTGCTTTGTAATCGGTTAACCAACTACTTAGCAGTGCTTGTCATCTGGGATTTTGGGTTTTTTAAATAGTCTTGAGTTGTATCAAAGCACAAGTCCTAAATAAAATCAAAACATGAGTCCTAAATAAAATTTCTCCTGATAACTTCCACTTATGGAGTCACTGTTGGAAAGGGCAGCTGGTGGAGGATAGCAAAGCTGAGATGAATGCTGCTCTTTGGAATAGACAGCTTTGTATTTAATAATAAAACAAGTCACTGAGTGTTTAAACTTTATTTTCCTACACCTCTTAGCATACAGACTGATCAGAGTTTGACTCTCCTCTACAGTGAAACAGCTGATTCAAAACCAAACTGACCTTCTTTGGTTAGTAGTAATAACTATGAGAAAAAGAAATAGCATTCATGGGCACCTCCTTAACAAAAGGAAGCACTCAATTTCATGCAGGAGCTATTACATTCCTTTTCGCCAACACCTTCTGAAGCAGGCTATAAATGAAAAAAACCAAAACATTAAAGTAGAACAGACTTGCTATATATTTTAACTTTTAATCGTCCTATCAAGCTGACTAAATAAGCAAAGAAACAAAGCTTTATTTGGCTGAGGGAAGAAGGTGACAGGGAAACAATGAATGCATTGAAGGATTGGATATGGTGCCAAACCAGAAGTCAGGTTGAGAAGGAGGTGTATCTCTAAGATAGTCTTTCCTTTGGATTACCTGGTTCCCAGCTCACTTGCAGCTCATTATTATGAACAGATATCAAATTTGCAAATGAAACAAGGTTTAACCTACAATGCAAACGAACCACCTGCCTCTTATTCTAGCATGATCCTACCCTAGCAGGGGCTGACCCCTGGATACAAACCCGCAAAAAAGGTTCAGATCTGAGTTCTCCTTTCAATCTTTTTGCTATTTTTGGCCCAAGTCTAACCATCCTAAACACTGGCGCAACTTGGAACAAGATTCTGGAACAACCTTTACTCTTCATATTATTAAATCTCCATCTGCTGTCAGATATCACTCTTTAATTTTGTTTTTACCCCTTGCACTTGAGAGTTACAGTTTGAGTAACAAAGGCTGTACAAAACACAGATGAATCATACAGGCAGGTTAGGGTGAACAGTTCTTATATTAGTCACAAAAGCCTGAAGAACGAGATGAATTATGTGCATGCCAGTCATTGGGAGAAAATTCATTAGACCAGTAGGCCTTGAGCTTAGTTAAAATCACACCCTTTTAAATCACCCTGGAGAGGTTTTCTGGTGTAGGGGATAACTCACTAGAGAAAGACGGAGGGAGCTGGGGTCTAGGCCAGCTCTGACATGGACAGCAATATGACCTTGCAAAAGTAATTTTCACCTCTATGCCTCTGTTTCCCCTCTTATCTTCTTTGTATGGCATGGCAAAATCTATGAGTCAAGAACTACTGCGTCTTAATAAGTGAAAATATGTCACTCAGGACCCTCAAACCACTCACAGAGGGCACTTGGAGTTGATACCAAAAGGCAAATGGTGATGCACAGTACCAAGGCATGCTTCCCATGGGAAAGCATTTCCGAATGACAATGCAGTGTGGGAATTGCGCTGGTCTTACCCACGAACACCAGGATTTACTTCATCAAGCAAGAGCCAGAACCAACCGGAGAGAGGAAGAAAGAGGAACTTCAAAGATATGGGGCCTTACCTGCCATATGAAAATTGAGATTGGCTCAGTAGCTGCAGAAAATTTTCACAACTTTCATGGAGCAACAAATACACAAGTCAGAGGCTGCATGTAACCAGCAAACAAGATGCAAGGAGCTTATTAAGCNAAGTAGGAGTTGGAAAACCCAGGAAGGCAATTAGATTCACTGTGCAAAGGCTGTTTGGAAGCAGGTAAGAAGGGAGTTTTTGTGCTCAGTAGTGTTAATTTACATCAGCGGATGATCTGGCTCTTTGTGTATTACTTCCATTTTAACATAGGTAAAACTGAGGCTCAGAGAAGCTAAACTGAGAAGGAAAAAAAAAAAGCCGTAGTCATCTTGTAGAATANCCCTCAAACCACTCACAGAGGGCACTTGGAGTTGATACCAAAAGGCAAATGGTGATGCACAGTACCAAGGCATGCTTCCCATGGGAAAGCATTTCCGAATGACAATGCAGTGTGGGAATTGCGCTGGTCTTACCCACGAACACCAGGATTTACTTCATCAAGCAAGAGCCAGAACCAACCGGAGAGAGGAAGAAAGAGGAACTTCAAAGATATGGGGCCTTACCTGCCATATGAAAATTGAGATTGGCTCAGTAGCTGCAGAAAATTTTCACAACTTTCATGGAGCAACAAATACACAAGTCAGAGGCTGCATGTAACCAGCAAACAAGATGCAAGGAGCTTATTAAGCGTTAAGTATAAACAAATACAAAAATGAAATTAAAAAGAAAAAAGATCTGAGATCAATACTCTCTCAAATACCTGTCTTATCATGCCTGGCTTGTTGATTGCAGCCCAACCAAAATGACCTGCTGTGAATGATTCCCAATCCTTTTCTCCTTCATTTTTATTTTTTCATTCCTGCACTCAGATAATCTTTTATTGATATGGTACATGCTTGTAAGAACAATGCTGCAGAGATTGTGGACTTGCATCATTTCACAGGCAATGTCATGTTCAGGACTTTTGCATCCCGTTTACCAAAAGTACAGAGGGACACAGGCAGGATTTTCAAAGCAGACTAACCCCAAACCAAATAGATTTAAGTAGGAGCTGGAAAACCCAGGAAGGCAATTAAATTCACTGTGCACAGGCTGTTCGGAAGCAGGTAAGAAGGGAGTTTTTGTGCTCAGTAGTGTTAATTTACATCAGCGGATGATCTGGCTCTTTGTGTATTACTTCCATTTTAACATAGGTAAAACTGAGGCTCAGAGAAGCTAAACTGAGAAGGAAAAAAAAAAAGCCGTAGTCATCTTGTAGAATATGAAGGGAATTAGTGAGCATAATTAACTGGTGAGGGTAATTAACTATTGAGACTAGGGATGTGGCAAACTCTCCACTGCTTTGAGAATTTTCAAGGCAATTATATAGCTCTGTCTGAGACAGAAGCTGTGGGACAGATCCAAGAGTCACTAACTGAAATTCTGCACTGTGCATGAGGCCAGGCAGAAGGGTCACAGGCTACTCCTAGCCTTCAAACCACCGCTAAAGAAGTGCAAAATCTGGAAGCGCTGTCATTATTTGTCCCAGCCCTTTGCTTTATACTCCTAATACAAGAGTCCAGAGTTTATCTATACAAATGCATCTCCATCTCTTCTCTGACTAAGGAGTTGCAGCTTCTAAATAGAACTGGAATTTCTGAGTTTTCCATCCAAAGCTTCTCCTTTAAAACAGAAAGCAAAACAAATACCCCCTCTCTGCTTGCCTTACATTTGACTCTCCATCTCAAAGGAATTCACAATGGAATGTCAAAGAAATATATTTAGATGGCATTATTTGGACACAGTAACCAATCTGATTAAAATTAAATGATTGCATGAACACTTTGCATGTATACAACAACTCACGGCCCATTACACTCTCTAATTGTATGAGTTTGGCGTGCCGGATGTTATGAGGCAACATCATTGAAAACTCATGGAGCTGAACAAAGCAGAAACTGAGGCATGATACACTTTAGATCTAGAAGATGTTTTGATTTGATTCAAAATTGTGCATACCAGTCAGGTTCAGGAAAAGCTTTATTCATCCCTTGGTCATGTGGATGAAAGGATTTTCAGGCAGAGATGGCTTTTATGCCTTTGGAGCAGCAGTCCACAGTTATTAGTGCTGTTTTATTCCAGTTAGTGTCTTCCACATCTGCTGCTTGTAAGGGGTCAGAACAAATCTCTCCACTGGCTCTCTCCTCTGTCCTGCTTTGGATCCCATGCCCCAAATCCTCATCCTCTCGTCAGTCCCTCATGTAGTCTCTTTTCCCCTCTAACTATCATCCCTTCCTCCTCTTTAACTTCTCTATCAACCTGCTTTTCCTCAGCTTGAAACTTTCCTTTAGCTCCTCATCTCTATTCACGTTTTTCTGCAGTCCTCAAAATCTCGCTCAGCCTTTTCATATGAGGCATTTTTCCTCTTATTTGCAGCTGCTCAAGGTTTACTTCAGAGCACATAACTGTGGTTAGGTTTTTTTGCAAGAGTTTCTGAACCAGTACATACATTTGATATCATCCACTCTGTAAGCACTTCAGCTCATTTAGCAGCACATTAATTGACAAATGTTATGTGTGGGCTCCCACACATTATTTGCTGTCCTTAAGGAAAGCACCTTGGTCTTGCAGCTCTAACATTTCATTCATATTTTGCCCAAAGCATGCTGAGAAGGGGCAATGGATAAAATAGTTGTCCTTTCTGAGAGGACTGCTGATCCATGGGGAACAGATTGCCCTTTCCAGTCCTTTCCCATCTTTAATAATTTTTCTATCCTTTTCCACTTGAGATGACAAAAGGAAGTGAAAAAGTCCACAAAGGTACCAGAGAAGCTTGGAAAATCCCAGGGAAAGGACCTCTAAGAAGAGGCTGATAAGGAAGGTGGGTGTAGTCCAGGAAACCACCCAAAGCAAGTGCTAAGTTTGGCCAAGACACAGAGGAACTAGCCCCAGAAAAGACACAAGTAATTTCTGTAGCATCAGTGCATGTTTTTTCCAAGAAAGGCAAATGCAGAAAACCTGGGATCACACCTGAATCTATTGCAGGGAGTTATAAATGTTCCTGTCATTGAACGGAGTTAAGATGGGATTACCAGTTTACATTACCATCGTTGCCCAGTGGACTGGATAAGCTACCCAGGAGCAGGCCAACTTCAAACAAATGTGACAGGTCCCAGAAACACCACCCAGCTCTCAAGTGCACGCAGAAAGGGTAGGACATGAGCACCAGCCTTTGAATCACTGCAGACCAAGATTGTATCATCCTGCAGCTGTCATCCTTCCAAATATAGAAGGGGATTCACTGACAGCCTCAACTTCTTATCTTTGCTGCTGACCTTTACTGAGTTACACAATTGGTTTCCTGTGCTGAAGAGGACGCAGATTCACAGTTTACTATGCACCGGCTGTCTCTACTTTTTGGTTTGCACTTTTACTTTATTATCTTTAATTTTCTTCTTCCAACTCTTGAGTGGGTATTAGAAAGTCAATACAAAACCTATTCTGGCCTTTTATTCTAAAATAACAGCACTAAGCTTGTTTATTTACACTGAGACAAGATGATATTTGTGACAGTCTTGTCAATAGTTCAATGGCATGATGCTAACTTTTTTCTTTAAACTCAAATGCACTTTATTTGTGTGTGTTTGTCTGTCTCTCCAGATTAACTCTTGGTTTCCAGAATCAATATCAATATTCTCCAAAGAGTTGAAAAACTGCTCAGACAACAGCAGGTGAGCAAGACACATGGCCTTCAAATGTCTCACCCTAGGGCAGAGGTGTGCTGATTCCCATGAATGAAGGATCATCTACTCATGCACTGAATTTACAGCTCTCAGCTTGGTTAGAACTGCACCATTTGGCAGAATTTGTTTTAACGACTGGTAGGGAGTATTTCTGAAACCACAAGATGTTCCTGTGAAAGAGCACCAGTGTGCCCTTCCCTCTGCAAATTAAGACTCTTTCAGCTCCTGTCACAACTTTCTGGTCATCCTGTTGCTCTTGACTAGTACCTCTAGTCCTGGGAACAGCTGAGAAAGCAAGGACAAGCAGGCAATATCACTCAGTGCTCCCTCTGGGAAGAGGTGAATCATTCATCCCCTCCCTGATAGAGCTTGGTGTCCCACAGCCACAGGAGAAGAAATACTTGGTCAATTCTGATAATATTATTTTTCAGTCATTTTATTTTATTCATATTTTCAGTCATTTTATTTTATTCATATTTTATAGTTATTTTATTCATCGTTTACTCTATTTTACAGCAAAACATCTTATGCCATGTTCTATGCCTTTCCATGACTCAGTTTCCCATGTGTGAAACAGGAGGGATGTAAAACAACACATTGTTATAGAAGTTAGATGATAAAACCTTTCAGAATGAAAGGTTTGATTTTCAGAGGATCTGCACAACTACTTTGCCCAAGAAATCAAGGGGAAGTGTCTTCTAGCCATAGCAAATCCCCAAAGAATTGATAGTATATGAAATAGCTTCCCCACAAAACTTAGTGTTGGGNAGGTCCCAGAAACACCACCCAGCTCTCAAGTGCACGCAGAAAGGGTAGGACATGAGCACCAGCCTTTGAATCACTGCAGACCAAGATTGTATCATCCTGCAGCTGTCATCCTTCCAAATATAGAAGGGGATTCACTGACAGCCTCAACTTCTTATCTTTGCTGCTGACCTTTACTGAGTTACACAATTGGTTTCCTGTGCTGAAGAGGACGCAGATTCACAGTTTACTATGCACCGGCTGTCTCTACTTTTTGGTTTGCACTTTTACTTTATTATCTTTAATTTTCTTCTTCCAACTCTTGAGTGGGTATTAGAAAGTCAATACAAAACCTATTCTGGCCTTTTATTCTAAAATAACAGCACTAAGCTTGTTTATTTACACTGAGACAAGATGATATTTGTGACAGTCTTGTCAATAGTTCAATGGCATGATGCTAACTTTTTTCTTTAAACTCAAATGCACTTTATTTGTGTGTGTTTGTCTGTCTCTCCAGATTAACTCTTGGTTTCCAGAATCAATATCAATATTCTCCAAAGAGTTGAAAAACTGCTCAGACAACAGCAGGTGAGCAAGACACATGGCCTTCAAATGTCTCACCCTAGGGCAGAGGTGTGCTGATTCCCATGAATGAAGGATCATCTACTCATGCACTGAATTTACAGCTCTCAGCTTGGTTAGAACTGCACCATTTGGCAGAATTTGTTTTAACGACTGGTAGGGAGTATTTCTGAAACCACAAGATGTTCCTGTGAAAGAGCACCAGTGTGCCCTTCCCTCTGCAAATTAAGACTCTTTCAGCTCCTGTCACAACTTTCTGGTCATCCTGTTGCTCTTGACTAGTACCTCTAGTCCTGGGAACAGCTGAGAAAGCAAGGACAAGCAGGCAATATCACTCAGTGCTCCCTCTGGGAAGAGGTGAATCATTCATCCCCTCCCTGATAGAGCTTGGTGTCCCACAGCCACAGGAGAAGAAATACTTGGTCAATTCTGATAATATTATTTTTCAGTCATTTTATTTTATTCATATTTTCAGTCATTTTATTTTATTCATATTTTATAGTTATTTTATTCATCGTTTACTCTATTTTACAGCAAAACATCTTATGCCATGTTCTATGCCTTTCCATGACTCAGTTTCCCATGTGTGAAACAGGAGGGATGTAAAACAACACATTGTTATAGAAGTTAGATGATAAAACCTTTCAGAATGAAAGGTTTGATTTTCAGAGGATCTGCACAACTACTTTGCCCAAGAAATCAAGGGGAAGTGTCTTCTAGCCATAGCAAATCCCCAAAGAATTGATAGTATATGAAATAGCTTCCCCACAAAACTTAGTGTTGGGGTTGCAGCCCTCAGCACCAGAGCACTGCTTCAGCCAGGGGTGTTGCCCACTGCCTGGCAGCAGTAGACTTTTCTCTGATGTGGGACTTTTAGCTCTGATAGAGGCTTTTGATACCCTCTTTTGCAGTTGGGTTAAGGTGTTCAGTTTGTCTAGGAGTCACTGAAGAGGGAGGCAGTCCCCCAAGAAAGGCTGTTTTTCTCCTGAGAAGAGTAGGGTGCTTGAGACGTAAAGCACCCCTCTATTTCTAAGCTCCTTAAAGCACTTCTCCCAGACGGGTTAGGTTTAAGGGGGCTATCCCCTCCTCCACTCCTGGCAGGGGAAGCTGGAGGGACCTGCAAGCCCTTTCAGCCTGGGGCTGTTTCTAACAACACTCTGGGAAGGGAAAGTGGGCAGGCCAGCCTGGCCAAAGGGAACTCGTTCAGATCAAAAGGTTTGACACAGATCAAAAGCCAGAAATGAGGTTGCTTGTCTGAACTATGCAAAACCCTCAAGCCTGAGGAACAGGTGTCTGAATTGAGGATGCCCTGTCAAGTCCCCTCTTGACTGATAGAAAAAAAGTCCCCAGCATATTATGTCTCAGAGCTCTGGGCAGCTGTATTGAATACTGGGACTCTTTCTTATGCTTTCCACATATATTTTCCTAGATGCAGGTTATCTGCCCCTTGCAAATCCAAAGCAGGCTCTTTACTTTTGATTCAGATATGACTGCTCTGTGAGTCACCTGCTATGGCTCTGAATTCTTGCAACTTTGTGTGGAAGGACCATGACTTCTGACCATGCTGACTTCCCCAAATACACAAAACCAAGGGCTCTGCCTGAAAGATTTTAGCAGATGTGGTACCTACTGCCTGGTCTTTTCCCATCCCTCTCACCTACTGTGAGATGAAATACAAAAGTGAATTTTTGTCACCTTACAGTGGAGATCTATGCCACTGGAAATGTGTTAGCTGCAACTCTGTGACCATATCCATCTTGTAAAGCCTGGGCTGGTCACATGCATTGGTAAGGTATTAACTAATGCAGCCTTTTTTATTTTTTGTAAGATCTGCAGCGTAAGGCCCATCAGAAAGTCCCACCAAGGTAAGCAATGTTATAGCTTCCCCAGTGAGTCTGACGCATCTGAAGTAGCTTGTGCTGGTGCAGCAGGCTTTCCTGACCCCAGTGAAGTGTCTGCCTGCATAAAGAAGGCATCTTCATTTGCAGAACCTGAAGCCTTGTGGTCCTGTAAAATGTGACTGTCAGGAGAATCTGACCACCTTTCAAAGGAAAATGAGGTATTGCCTGAATCTGGTCCCTTTTCATTCCATGTGGTGTTTGGGGAATGAAGAAACCCCGTAATCCAAGACACCGCTCGCACCAAGTATTCAAAAACATCTGATGTTCAGCTTGAACATAAGCTAGAATTTCTTAGTTTCACTTGCTCCTGTACCTTTTTCATGTTCTACCTAGCATATGCAGTTGGGTTTTTTAAATCTTATCTGTTAGTCCAAGGCATTATTTTGCCTGAATCTTGTCTCAGGCCATGGACCTGCTCTCAGAAATCACTGGGTTTCCTATCCTGCTGCAAATTTTTCACATCATTGCTGTTACGTAGTCCAGAAGTAGCTGCCTTTTGGTACTGGCTACAAACAGCGGTCTGCCAGCTTCTGTAAGGACACTATGGAGAGAAGTCATGCAACAAGGGCAGAGGTGGGTCATGAATTATTTCTGAACTCTGATTAGCAGTAAAGTGGTACCTAGGAATAAATGCTAAACTGTGGAATTCAGATGTGGCTGGCTGATTATTTCCCATCTTCTGGTGACCCTAAAAGTCAATAAAGCTCCCATATTGCCCTTCTTTGAGATTCTCTTTTCCTCCCTATAGTAGTGTGATTAAAATACCCCAGCCTATTTTAATGGTGCCATGTGCCTCTTCCCCATGGATTTCTTCACTCTGGCTGTCGGCCAATCAAGGCTTCAGCAATCTGATCAGCTACACGATTTAATGAACCCTCCTTTTGTGGGGAAGGGCACATTCTTTTATAAAAACTGGTGAGATATCACATTTCACAGGATGACCTCTACTTTCATAAGATGATGGGAGAAAATTGGTTTTGGAAATCGAGGAAGATTGCATCTTGTGAAACAGAATCCAGAGAGTGACACAGAGACCACCTTTCTATTCCAGTCCATTTAATTTTCAGGTTTTGGTTTTGATGGGGAGCTAAATATAGTTTGGGTCGCTAGACCAGAAGGACAAATAATTAACAATGAAAGAAACCCTTCTCCCATTCCACTTCTTTACTCATGGAAACTCTTACACGAAATGTATATGCTCAAAGCTGAATAAAGAAATAGAGCTTGTCCTCCATGCCACTGCAGCAATCTTTTGGAGGAGAAATATATTGTTTATTAACAATATCCTGAGATATTGTTCTGCTGCTATTGCTCTGCTCAAAAGGTGGATTTGAAGAGGCAGAATGCAATGGTCCCGACATTAAGACCTGAACCCAGAGGTGTTGTCTGGGTTACAAAGTCCTACTTTAAACCTAGAGAGTTTGGCACCTATGAAATTTTCACGGTCTTATCCTGAATTTTTGAGGAAAATCACAAAAAATAGTTAATGTTTATAGCAAGTAGAGATTAACTTTGAGAGTTGTTTAGAGAACTTAAGAATGATTCTCTTTCATGAGGTCATAAACTTGATGTTCTAGGCTAAATAGAGTCTGACAGGCGTGTTTGTTCAGGATACATTTATTACTGAGCTATCCAGGGACATTCACAATTACTGTCATGAATCGTCTGATGATTAAAGAGCAGAATGAGCAAAACGGAAGATTAAAGGCGTAGAACAAGAAGCAGAGATGTCTGTGCTCACTGAGAGTACCCATCTGACAGGAAATTTTGAGCTATTCAGGAATTGGTGTGTGTACTCTGAAATTTGTTGTATGTGTCTTAGACCGTAACTGCCCTGCTTCCATCCCCTTTTACACATAAAATAGACCAGCAAAGGGCACAGATCTTATGGCCTGCACCCGTAGCTCTTCAGAGAGCCCATCATGCAGAATTTGGACACTAACAGGGATGTATCAGTGTTGCTCAAGTGTCTGCTTCTCTGTGGCCCTTCTGTGATGGCTTCTAATCCCTACTAGCTACAAAATATCTTTCATCATCTTTCCATTTTCAGTGTTCCTGGCATAAAAACAGAAGTGGCAGAAGTACTATTAGTTTCTACAACCTGGTTTCTTTCCCCAGCATTGTCTGGCTTGCAGTTTACCCTGTACAATGTTAACCCTTTTTCTGAAGTACTGGGTGAAAGACTTTGCAGATATATTGTGGTAATATCTGCCTTACAGTATAAGGGCGGTGACTCACCCCAGGGGTGGATGGAGAGGGGAGAACCTACTACATTCCACCTGAAATGAAAGACAAAATATTTTCCTCGTGTGCTCCTGTGACATGTATTCATTCACTGTCCCTGTGACTCTGTTTAGTCAGACCTGCCTGGACTTGCTTCTCCTGGGAAGCTTCCCAGTGACCACTAACAATGATAAAAGCACATCATCACGTAAGACGTGATTTCATCTAAATATGTATAAGGGACAGTAAGTGTGCCAGCCCCCATGTAATCTCTAGGATCCATTCTAAAGAGCCTAAAAGAGAGGAAAATTTGTATTAGAAGAAATAATGTTCCATGGGTAAACTCTAGGGTAAAGGGGTGTCCCCAAAGTTTTATCTCTAGGAATGCTGAGATGACAATAGAAGAGGGACATTTTATAAGACAGCCTGCAGTAAGGACTATTCAGCACAGCTTCACCTATTCCTTCAGAATTCCTTCTCTAAATCAATAGAGATGTCCACGTGAATACATCCTAGAAAAAATGTGGGGACACCCATGACATGGCTAATTCAGGAGACAGCGTATGAAGGGGCAGATTATACAATTGACTGTAATATCTACCTCGTCATTTCTTCATTCCTCAAGGAATATTTTCCCTTTGTCCTTACCGAGAATGAGCCCGAAGAGCACCCTGCCTGCAAATGGGATTGAAACAAACAGAAGAATAAGAAAAAAAAAAAAAAATCCCCATCCCCAGAGACTCTTCCCTTGCAAACACTTTTCTTTCCTTGTGTGCATGGCTACATGTACTGCAACTTTATGACTGTGCTAGGTTCCCCTGGGGAGCTTCAAACTCTCTTAATGCTTATGACCGCCAGTCAATTTCCATCCAGAAATATCCTCCATAGAGAAGACGTGAAATAGGCANTCCTCCCTGCTTATACTTTTTTATGGCTGCTCATTTGATACCTTATTAACATTATTTCCTTTATTAAAACAGCTTAAATAAGACTACTTTGCAAAAACCTCTTTATGTGACCTTCTGCCTATTACTTTTAGGCAGATGTTTTGGAGGGGCATGTTTGAACCCAACTAATACATAGCTCATTAAACAGAAAATATGATTTTTTTTTTCTTTTCTTAGTCCTGATAATTTCTTCATTATGATTTGTACTTGTCTTTTGAAACAATAGCTCATATCCATTTCTCTCTCTGAAATTCAAGATAAAATTCATCCTTCTCTCCAAAACAAAGGATAAATGAAGAATTTAGAGCTTTTCTTTTCCCTTTTCCTTTTCAGTGACTACTAGAAAATTTCAAAATAAAAGAAAATAAAAAAGAAAAGGAATTTTGAAGGAATTTTCATTTATAAAAAATCTCTGGCTTTGACGGATATCATTTGTGGATGTCCCAGTCCTCTGTCAAGAATTTCAATTTACTCTTGCACATAGTATGTCCAAACAACACCAGGGTGTTGGTGACTATTACACCTTTAAAATGTCTCTGGGCTTTGGCTCCTTATCTATGACACAGAAATAATGAACCCTTTTTTTTTCTGAATTGTCTGCTGAGATTATAACCATGCCAGGACTTCTCTTTCATTACAGTGCGTATGGTACCTAGCAGAACAGGGACACAGTCACAGTTGCTTTCTCCAGATGATACTGTAATTACCACATTAATTTGTATAACAACCTTCAATCCTCTGGCTGGGACACTCCTTCCCCTGAGCCACACTTATTCCTTTGCTGGACTGACACATCCTCTCTCCTTAGGACAGGACTCACTTTGGTTGCATCTGAAATGCTTTGTTTTGAAAACTAGGCAGGGGAGGAAGATTTTTTTTTTTTTTTAATTTTAATTAGGGAACATAGTTTTTTCATGAGATTAGCTTTACATTAAAACTAAACAAAGAAACAATCCCCACTCTCCAGGACTTCAGCACATCAGTTCGAACACAGCACATCAGACCCTGACGACAGTGTCTGTGGCAAAGCAGAGCCCAGGTGGTTGCAGGGACAAGTTCTCAGACTGGACTGTGGCTCCCCAGACTTCACTAGAGCCGAGCAAGCCCCAGGAACAGTCCCAGAAAACCAGAGGGAAGATGAGGACCCTTTCGTTTGCCAGTTGTGAAGATTCTGCTTCTCAGGGGATGACTAGAAAGCTACCTTTTTAAAGCCACTCTTCTGCAGAACAGCAAAGTCACTGGATCTGGGCACAAAATCCCCTCTCTCTTCCTCTGGTGACAATCACTGTGCACTTAGCTCCACCATGGAACGGAGCAGGTGAGCTAATTAACACAATAAGTCATAAAGAGACTGTGCCACTGGGGAAAATGGAGCTGCATGAGCTGTCTGTATTTGTACCCTGTGCAGTCTTCCTGCCACAAGACTCTAACTGTATGATTAAGAATGACACGTGGCAACCCCTCTGGTCTGGGGGTCTCCTGGCTCCCCTGCTGCAGTGGTCTCATCCCATTTTCTTTCTCAGAATTACAGCAATTAGCAACAGAAAAGACATATTAGTTCATCTATCCCACACTCTCACTATTCTCCTTGGACAGAGCAAAATGAATCCCTATATTCGTGCAGTTCATTGTCCAGCCAATTTTTAAATGACTCAGACAACGAAGATTCCTTCAGAAAGCTGTTTCATTGACTAATGTCTCTCTCTCAGACTGATTAGTTCCCATACATGAAAGGATAAAATCTATTTGGGGAAGAGGTGAAACTGAAATGATCCCCTTGCAGAGCACCCTCCAGAAGGCTCCCTTGGGCATGGATTAACTCTCTAGCCAGCAATCATATATTGACCAGTAGTCTCTATTTCGACCGTGCCACATTTTGTGTCCAGTCAACACTTCCAAACCTGGGATGCAACTTCTAGTCAATCACAGAGACAGAACCAGAATTCACATTGTTGGAAAAAAGTTCACTTGTAGCTGTTTTGTTTAAAACAAAAAGAAGTTAGTCTTAGGGTCATGGAGTCTTCAGAGAATAGAAATACACAGTCCCAATTATGTTCCCTCAGCAAGATTAAGCTGGGCTCAGGGCTGAGTGTGGCTCAAATCTAGATGGAGTCACACTTTAATGTGGGTTTTTTTTATGGATGGCAGTAGTTGAGTGTGTAGGAAGGGAAGAAGGGATAGGAACAGAGGAGAATGGAAGGAGAAACGATTCAATATGTTGATCCAGATCATCCAAACTCAGTGGCTCTCAGACCCTTATTTCCGCCTTGCAGGAGATGAGGATTAAGATATTTCCTGTGAGCAGCTGAGTCAGAGGATCATCTTTGTTATTATTTTTTCTTGGAGCAAGTGTCCCTGTTTAAATTCTACAAAATAATAATAATTGAAGACACACAGAAAAGCTAGGTAAATTCCAGGCACCACAACCCATTGGGAATGAATGCTTTTTTCAAGTTATATTTGGTTTTGCATTTGTTTCCTTCTTTTTAGCTAACAGTGCCTCTTACTTAAATATCCCCTGAAGGGAAAAAAATATTAAAAACTACAGAACAGCTGACATAAAGAAAAGGACTGAAAAGAGCACCTGACTAAAGTGGTTATTATTATTCACTGTGATACACACTCACACACACACATAGCCATTAATCCTTAACAACCTCCCTACTAACAACTACTCTGACAGTTAAGAGGGTTCCACTTCAGTAATAAGAATTTATTGCATTTTATCAATAGCAAGATCAAAATTGCCCAGGAGCATCCCTTCCACTCCAACAGACATGTGTGCACCCATACATTTTGTAAAACTTTTCGGGCTTGATGCAGTGCTCATTGATATCCACAGTGGCACTAACATGAGTTGTATTGGGTGTCGGATGAGATATTCAAGTTTGTTTTCCATTCTCGTTCATGAAAAAAATAAAAAGGAATATTAAATGTTGAAGCCTGATTCTGGCAAGTGTGAAAAATCCTCAGCCCATGGATGGAATCTTTTTCAGTGAATTGTAGAATTTGAACAATTTGAGGGAGGGCGGGAACTATGCTTTTTGCATTCAAAAATAAAGAAATAGAAGTCATCACTAGGATGGATCACTCTAGAAATTTCTGTGTCTATTTATCTCATGGCCTACATCTCCAGAAGATATAAAGCAAATGAGCTATCCAAATCAGGAACTGTTGCCCATCCCAGATTACACGTGCTCACTGGTTCCAGACCTTACTCGTTAGTCTGAGCAAACACAACACAAGCCAAGTGAGAGAAAGAATTGCTTCCAAGTCCCAACTGAATTTCATCCTTAATGAACCAAGACACCTGAAGATGGGCATAGCCTTCAAGTGCAAAGATGTCAGTTACAGGTCACTGTGGAAGAGTACGGAGGCTCTGGGACTGCAAGCCAGGACTTCCACCACTCAAGTTAAAGAACAAACTACTTCTGCAGGGCTACTGCCAGGAGTGAAAAATAATAACTATGGGGAGTTGTTCAAGCCATCTCAGTAATATCTCTTGGAGACTAAGTTTGAGTTAAAGTCTGACCTGTAAAAATCTAGTTTCAATTACTGTAAGGGTCAATTAGACTTGGGAAATATGTATTCCCACTAAAAAATTATGTGCTCGATCCATCATCAGAACAGGTACAAGCCAAGCATGGCCTGAGGGAATCTGGTTGCTGGAGTATTTCCCCTGGTTTCCCAGCTCAGTGGTGTGTTCAAAGGCTCTCTATAAGACTGGGAGCTGGGAAGAGGAACTTGCATGAAATATGTAAAGAAGCTCTACAAAACTCTCTCAAGCTCCCAGCCATTTGTCCCCTGTTATTTCAGAGTGTTCTGCCAGGTACTGGATGGCATAGAGATTTCATCTGCTGGTTTATCGTTCTGTCCCTTTACCACAGAACACCTCACAGGGGTTGGTGGACATTATCCTTGCAGCATATCAAAGAACAAGACAAGTAATATTACTGTTTTAACATCAGCTGTGTGCAAAGGTGATTTTTTTCCCTTGTGTTGGCTGTGCTGCTAGATGGCAAAGGCTATAATCCAATCCTGCTTGGCTGGAATATTGCTCTGAGGTTGTTCTCCCTCTAGTGAGGTTAAGGTAAAAGGGATAGTCATAAGATCTAGGTAACTAGAAGTAACTCTGCAAACTTCTGTCCTCCTTATTTTTTTCTTCACACAGTCTGGAAGAACTAGAGATACTTGAGATAGACATTCCTCACCTAATTCCTAGCTTGATGTTTTGAGTGAAGAAAATGGGATTACTTGGACCAAATAATCTAATTGAAAGTGTGTGTGTGAGTGATGGTCAAAGAAAGTGGCCTACCTTCAGCAAATAAACCTCAGCTTCTGCAAAAGGCCACATCGGCAACACCTCCTGCTGTCAAGCTGCCTGCTCTTGTCTGATTCATCACTTTGCACACATCCAGCTATAAAGAGGGTCGTCCATGACATGCAAGAGCACTGTGCAGAATCCTTCCCACCAGAAATGCCCTCCTTGCCACCTGGTGGAATTGCCTCCTCCTCCCTCCTCCTGTCACCTCTCTTCTCATTTTCTGTTCCCATTAATTAGAAGTGATAGAAGCCAGTTCTTTTTGCAGTTTCATCCTGTTCGTCTTCCATACATATAAACTTCTCTGGCAAGATAATGTATACCAAAGCCTGGTCTAAAGTACCCCATAGTAAATCAAACTGACTTTTAAGAACCTTTTTGGAGTTACTGCTTAGTCACCACCATTTAAAAAGAAGAAAACTTGGTCCTATTCTTTCACATGTTTGTTATAGCTTCTAAAAATTATGGTGATATTAGCTAAGGCAGGCAGGCAGGCAGGTCAAAAACAGAAAGGAAGAAAAAAAAAAAAAGAAAGAAAGAAATAGAGAAGGCAAGAACAAAAGAAAATAAGACATTCCTAATTCCAGTACAAAGAATATAGGAATGAATCCTTAAAAAGAAAACATTCTGACAAATTGAAAATCAAACCTGATAATTTTTTTTGTAAAATTGCCATTGACTTTTAAAAAAATCTAAAAAAGACACAGGACCTGAACAATGTATGTGCACACACAGCCCATGTAGTTATGTGCAAATCCACATATTCAGATCAGTGTGATTTTCTTTGAAAGGAGGCATTAAACTGACTTTTCTATTACTCAGAATACTACAATGAGAACAAATAATGTAAGTATACACTTAAAAAAAATCTTGATCTGAAGAAATAAAGGGAAGGAGCATTTTCTGATGCTCATGAAAAGCAATAACTCTGACATGACGTTGATTTCAAGTGTCATTTCTTTGAAATACAGGTTGCCATATGACTGGTATCAGCTAGGGTTATATTCCATTTGTTGTTTGATGCTGTCCTTGCAATAAAATTTTTATATACACACACACATGCGCGCGAGCGCGTGCACGTATGTTTTTCAATTGCACTGATTCCTTGGACTTTGTAGCCAAGGTATATCAACTCTACTCCAAAAATCTTTGTAAGAGAACTTCACATATAGGTTGCCTGTAGTACTTTACACTGTATACTGTAAACATCTTTGTCCAGATGTATGCTTGTGTAATGCCCAGAGTTTTGATTTCCATCCTGGGAAACACTGGGAAACACTTTCAGAAGTTAAGCTGAAGCACCATCTATCCTGTGGCTAGATATACTGACACACATCTGTGGCTTTGGTGGTCTGCTTCAGACTGTGCTGTCCTGCACTTCATGGTGAACAGAGATGCTTTGAGTTACAACTCAGATTTGTTTATTCCACGTGACAAACAGATTAATGCAAAAGGGTTTGGAAGAAGAACTGATACAGGCTGGACCATGTCAAAAGACAGTAAGATTTGTTCACGCACCTTTCTTAACCCTGCAGTCCCTCTAGACAACCTGAAGATGCAACTGAATAACAGAGAGCAGATTATGTTTGAACAGTAATTTTTATGCTATGTTTTTATGCTATGATATATACTATGATACACCAGAACAATTTCATAAGCCTGTGCTGTTTCCTCTGTTACCTTCAGGTACTCCTCACTGAAAAACAGCCACCTCTGATGTTGTGCTAGTTGCTAAACAATGCACAGGAACTCTCCCTGGTGGCTTTGGCTGGGGAGGGAAGGGAAATGCAACAAGTAGGCTGACTTTTCTGCTGTGTGAAACACTGTTGCAATCGGCAGAAAGGAGCTAAGAAATCTGTCTGACATCCTGTTAAAACCAAGAAGCTGTTACTACAGAAGGCCTCTTGACAGGGTATCAGAGTGCACACACTGAAACACGTTGCTTCATGGGCAGCCGAATGTGTAAACCCTCTTCCAATGTCCCTGCTCCCATGAGTTCATTGATGTCTAATAAAAGATGGGCTTATGAGCATTAATGAGAACTCTCTGCTCTGCCTGGCTGCCTATTTTCATGAAATTTATAGGAACACAATAGCTTTGGGATCTCTTCCACCCCATCAACGATAGGTTAAATTACCCAGTGGGTTCAAAGCTCAAAGGAGGATCCTTTGACAGATTGACTGATAGATGGGCCCAGGCACACGCTTACAAACAGCTTGATTGTACAAGTCTGATTTCTTTCGGAAAGACGGAGCAGGGATTTTATTGGTCCCAGCCAATAGATGGAGTAACTTACAGCAAATAACCTACTTTTGCCTTCTTAAGATGTTGCTTTAATGACAGCTCAATGGCAAAGCACCTTCTGGATTTTGAAGACATCACTTTAATGCCTCCCTGGGCCAAGTGTCCTTGCTGAGCTTGAGAAGCTATGATACCATCACTGATGAAGGTGGTACAGCTGCAAGTGTGTTGAAAGCAAAGGTCTGGAAGGGAAGGAGAGCTTTTCAGAAGCATGCCCTTCATTTTAAAGGGCAAGGCCATGGCTTTGAGAAGCCAAACAATTTCTCTGAAGCACAATTTTGTTTGTGCTGCAGGGGTATTTACTGTTCTAAGATTTCCTGGCATTTGAGTGGTATAGGTGGAACAGATTTACATAAAAAGGCGGGTGAAAAAAATCAAACCTTCAAAGGAGCTTTAAAAGGACAATATCCCAACCCACTGTCTGTTTGGGGGATTTTATTTGGACAGAGCTGTTGCTGAGCCTTTTGTGAGCAGACATTTATATGTGTTTTACTGCATGTTTGCAGGGCTGCATGCAGGAGATAATATAACTGACAGGCTAGTGATGACGGATTCCTACAGCACAGAGGATGCA
>VXBO01001262.1:1333580-1365820 GCA_013400135.1 Rhinoptilus africanus | reverse complement strand
TTTGCTTCTGATTTTTTTTTTTTGTCCTCCTAAGGTTTGACACGTGCCACAGTTAGAAACACGGTGTACCCAGACTATGGTCGCACTGTTTTAAGTCATTCAGACCGTTTAGGTGTACCATATGTGTATGCTAGCTGTTAAATTGATTGATGTTTCTGGGCTTGGGGAGTGGTTTTAGCCCTGATTGTACTAGCAGGAGTATGATCTAGGACAAGACCATCCAGGATGGGAGAGGTTGGGGTTTTTTAAGCTGTCTAGCCTGTAATAGATGCTTAGGCCCCTCCATCTCTCCGATATCTATCTTTGGTGCTTTAGAGGTGTTTGGTTTGCAAAATTTCAGCCTCTCTTTTTCTTTTTTTGTCACCTTCCTGAAAATACTTCATCCTAGAAATTTCTAATAAATGAAAGAGTGGTTGTTCAAAGAAGTAGGCAAAGGAGTACCATGTGTTTTTTCTGAAGAAGATCAGAATGATCCCAATTTAAGGTATACTATCTCATCTCTGCTGTTACCCATGTGTCAGTACATCTCTGCTTAGGTCTTGAATTCAGCTAGACTACACTGCAGAGGGAACTGCTGTGATTGTGTCCTTCACTAGAAGGCACTCCAAAGTCTTTCTTTTGCATTTTCATCTATTTTTTTGAGAATTGTGACATGGTTCTCAAAGTCACTCCACAAGTGCAGCTCCCGCAGATGGGCAATACTCAAGTTATGCATATTGTAGTATAGCCCATTAGCAGAAGGACCCACTGCTTCTCCCAGACATGATTAACCAGCCAGCCAACAACCCATGCTGTGAGATGTTGGTTCCAGAGGTGGTGGGTATGAAGGGCTCCTCTTGAGAAGAGGCTTGAGCAGGCAGTGCTAAGGTGAGAGATGCATCTGTGAGATATGTTAGTGGAGAGATAATGGTGAGCTACAGCCTGGTCTACTAGGAAGGTGGTATGCAATAGGAAAAAAATTGTTGTCTGCTTACCAGGATGTCTCTAGACCAAGACCCCAGAGAAGACGGACTGTGGAGAGGGAGAACCAGACTTGCATCAATGGCCAGAAGGGCTTTTCTGCCAGACCTGGCTGTGGTGGGTAACAAAGTGTTTCATTTTTCACACATGAAAATGTGTGATTATACAAACCCGATGGAAATACGGTGTATCATTTGTGTTAACAGTAATTTAAATGTTAAATACTCAAAGCATTAGTTGATGTAATAGTTGGTGATAAATGGATTTTGAATTATGGATGCACAGATACTTACTCTTACGATAGAACTTCTGTTTTGTAAAAAAATGAAAAATATCTTTACATTGTTATGAACATTTATTCACAGGTGGGTTTTTCTGGTTTTTGTTCTTAATTTGAGGCACATATTGCATGAAATTCAGTTGGTGGTTTAGTCAGTCTTTTGTGTGTGTGTGGAGATATGAGTGGATATGAAGTTTGGTTCAAAACTGCATGAGACACTAGCCAAAAAATTGTGTTTCATCTGCAGAATGCCATTTAAAAGGAGTGATTTCGCAGGATGCCACACAGATGCTGTTGTTGCGTGTATCTGACAAGACCTATGAATTTCATGCAAGAGACATGTTTTTCTTCTGTTCACTGTTAAACTTCCTACATGAGGCAAGTCCTTAATATTGAACAGATTTTACTGCTTTTTTTTCGGCGTGCTACAAAATTCAGACATTGCTATGCCATGATCTTTGCTTCCGATCAGAGCTTCCCTTAGCTTCCTCAGCGAGTCTGTACTGTGAATTACCATGTGCATTTGCATTTAGTATTCCCCACTTCTGGAATTTCAGATTGCTGCTGCCTCTAACTTGGATTGGTTAACGTAATGCAGAGGCCATGGTCATCTTTGCATTTTACTTTGCTAAGAATTTCCTATATTCTTAAGTTGAAAATTTGTCTTGAAAAGCAGTCCCTCAGAAGTGTGTATGTTTTTTCCACGTACCAAGTTTTTGAACAGATTACAAGAAGCAATGGCAGATCTCAAAGGTCCTATAAAATGCACTTTTGAATTCCTTGGAGCTAGTGCTTTGGTGTGTGTTCAGAGCTTTCTTAGCTATCTTTTCCTGTAATAGGCAGTGAGCTCTTTATCTCTATCTTTACATCTTGTGTCTCCTTTATGCCCACTTGCAGATCAAAGGGGACAGCAACTGGTGTTTTGTATTTTATAATCTTTTCATTATAGCTGCAGCAACACAGTCTAATTGGCAGCCAGGAACCCCACAAAGTTAGTCTCTTTGGCACCTTTCACTCATTTTTGAAATTTTTTCTCTCTTTTTAAAGAAGTACAATTGAGCTTCTCTAACAACAGTGCTTCCATGTAAATGAGAAGGCGAGAGGACCTTTCTGGAATATGTATGGTCTCCATAGCCTTGTCGTATATAACTTCTTGGCATCAGTGTCCTGGAGACCAGATTCATCTGACTTCAAAGTAGGCACCACGCCATCTGAACAGATGGGTGTTAATGTAAGCATTGGATATAGATGTTACGGACATGATTCCCAGATCCAAATGTTACAAAATGTTTTCTGTCCTGAACTTCTACCTCTGGGTGTAAAGGATTTGTTGTAAATCCAGCTCAGTGAAGAGTAAGCTTTACAATATTAGAAATTTAAGTCTTGGATCAACTGTGCCATCTGCAGTAAGGGTGCATTGGATAAGGGTGTGAAGTTGCTCAGAGGAACTTGCTTGTATTTTTGGAGGAGGTCCCATCAGCAACAGATGAAAAAAGGCATCTGTGGTGTTTACCATTTTCATATGAATAAGTTATATTGTGAAGCCAATGTGGAAGAAAAGAATGGTTTTATTTTTTTCTGCACCCGCAAGTAGGGATGGCAGCTCATGGTGAATCTGATGAACTTCATTCAGTTCGCCAGACTTGTCTGTTCCCTTGAGTAACACGATGGTTATTTAGGATGAAAGGTTCTTTTCTCTGCTTGCCCTTTTTGGCCTGTATTTTTCTTGTATGCCTGTGTGGTAGAGATGATAGATGCTTTCCTAGTCCTTGCTGACAACAAGGTGGGTTTTGCTTTTTGTGGTCTAAGCAGTCTCTTGATTCCTTCAAGGCTTCTTCTAGGTCCCACCAAACTGAATTTCATCTCTTCTGCCAGAGTTTTAGAAGCCCTACTGTGTTCTGAAAGGTTTTTCAGAAGCTACCTGCTTCTTCCACTCTGTATCCTAACTTAAGGTGCAACAAGACGTATCCTGAGTGATTAGTTGCCCAGTGGTTAGCATTGATCTGAATTCTGAAATGAAAAAGTATCCGTGGGAGAACAAATGTTGGCATCACCAGTCTTACACTGCGACTCAGGGAAAAGTGTGGAGATGTGAGGTTTCTGTGGGCCCGTTTACAGTCACGTGGAGAGAGGCTGTGTTGTAAGTCAGATGCGGGGCCTATCTCTCGATGTTCTCTGCAGTGTGGAGGAAATGACCTAAATCCTATCCGTTTTCTCTTTTTATAACACAAAGAGATTAGAATATGTATTTATACTGGAAGTCAGCTCCTTTTCCACATGATCAGATTATTTATCTTCTACATCCTGCCAAAAGTGAACAGAATGCCATTTGTTTGTTTATTTGGCATTTCGAAACTATCTTTTAAAATAATTTCTTTTGGGAAGAAACATCCCCCAAATTGTTAGTTTTCTTACAGCATGTCTAGTCCAGATAATTTCAACAAAAAGTTGATGTTAGCGGGATCATCCACTGAGGTCTTGGCTCTCGTTCAGTCTGTACAGATGTTCTTTTAGACTCTTATCCTGTCTAGATAATAGGAAGCATGCCTAGTAAGCAACTGTGGAGCATGTTAGCATAATTCATGTAATTCACAGTACCTCAGCATTCAGCCTGGGGCTGCGGACTCTAAAAATAGAACAACAGATTTTGCACAGCTTAATCCTACCTGCTCGTTAGTCATTATCTTCTTAATAAGCAACTAGCAGCTACCTTTTGTTTGTAGAGAATCTTTCATTCAAATGGTTTTACTTTTCACTTGGGAATGTGACTGGGGCTTTGTCCATCTTCTTTAGTAAAATGTTGTTGATGTGTGTGCTGATACTAAAAAAAAATCATAGTTAGATGCAGTTTTTAGTATTTCTTTTTTAGTTTATGTAAACTCAGAAAAAAGAGGAACAGATGTTGCTTAGTAAGAGAGGAATAAATTAAGTAGGTGCAATGCTGTGATTTTTTTTTTAAATTTTCATTTCATTTTTTCCTTGGGCGAGTATATTTGATAAGGGTGAGTTTATCTTCTCTCTTTAAGGATATGCAGGTTGTAGGGGAAGATGCAGAGGGCTGGCCCTCCTGGCATACATCATTTCACCCATACAGTGTCTCTTCAGAGGCAGTATACCATGTCATTATTATGCTGAGGGCTTTTGCCAAAGAGATTTACGCATGTTGAAGTGAAAATAGTACATGAGAAAGGCAATCACAGAATCATAGGGTTGGAAGGGACCATAGTAGATCATCTAGTCCAACCCCCCTGCCAGAGCAGGGCCACCTTAGAGCAGGTTACACAGGAACGCGTCCAGGCGGGTTTGGAGTGTCTCCAGAGACGGAGACTCCACCACCTCCCTGGGCAGCCTGTTCCAGTGCTCTGCCACCATCAAGGTAAAGAAGTTCCTCCTCATGTTTAGGTGGAACTTCCTATGCTCAAGTTTGTGCCCGGTACCTCTTGTCCTGTCACTGGGCACTACCGAAAAGAGCCTGGCCCCATCCTCCTGACACCCACCCTTCAAGTATTTATAAGTGTTGATCAGGTCCCCCCTCAGACGTCTCTTTTCCAGGCTAAAGAGACCTAATTCCCTTAGTCTTTCTTCATAGGAGAGGTGTTCCAGTCCCCTAATCATCTTTGTAGCCCTTTGCTGCACCCTCTCCAGCAATTCCTTGTCCCTCTTGAGCTGGGGAGCCCAGAACTGGACACAGTACTCCAGGTGGGGCCTCACCAAGGCAGAGTAGAGGGGGAGGATGACCTCCCTCGACCTGCTGGCCACACTCTTCTTGATGCACCCCAGGATGCCATTGGCCTTCTTGGCCACAAGGGCACATTGCTGGCTCATGGTCATCCTGTTGTCCACCAGGACTCCCAGGTCCCTTTCCTCAGAGCTGCTCTCCAGCAGGTCAGCCCCCAACCTGTCCTGGTGCAGGGGGTTATTCCTCCCCAGGTGCAGCACCCTACACTTGCCCTTATTGAATTTCATAAGGTTCCTCTCCGCCCAGCTCTCCAGCCTGTCCAGGTCTCTCTGGATGGCGGCACAGCCTTCCGGGGTGTCAGCCACCCCTCCCAGCTTTGTGTCGTCAGCAAACTTGCTGAGGGTGCACTCTATCCCCTCATCCAGGTCATTGATGAATATATTGAAGAGCACTGGGCCCAGTACTGACCCCTGGGGAACACCGCTCATCACTGACCTCCAGCTAGACTCCACGCCCCTAATCACAACCCTCTGGGCTCTGTCTTTCAACCAGTTTTCTATCCACCTCACTGTCCATTCATCTAACCCACTCTTCCTAAGCTTCCCTAGGAGGATGCTGTGGGAGACCGTGTCAAACGCCTTGCTGAAGTCAAGGTAGACCACATCTACCGCTCTCCCCTCATCCATCCATCCAGTCACACCATCATAGAAGGCGATCAGATTAGTCAGGCATGATTTCCCCTTGGTGAATCCATGCTGAGTACTTCTGATGGCCTTCTTTTCCTCCATATGCCTTGAGATGACGCCCAGAACGAGCTGTTCCATCATCTTTCCAGGGATGGAGGTGAGGCTGACCGGCCTGTAGTTCCCCGGGTCCTCCTTCTTGCCCTTTTTGAAGACTGGGGTGACACTGGTTTTCCTCCAGTCTTCAGGCACCTAGCCTGTTCTCCAGGACCTTTCCAAGATGGTGGAGAGTGGCCCAGCAATGACATCTGCCAGCTCCTTCAGCACCCTCGGGTGTATCCCAAAAATAAAAATATTTGTGGCGATAGGTTGGGAAACCAGCAACTTGAGTTTAATTTCTGAGATTTACAGAGATAACTTTTATAATTTTAGCAAGTAACTTAAGCCCATATTCTCAAATGCACCTTGCCTGTTTAATTTTATAATTTTTTGGTCCTAGTTTCTTTGTGGCTCAGTGTTTAACACAGAGAGGATATGTCTTCCTTTGTCTCTAAGCTCTGTACAAACATATACACAGCCTAATAAAGCTATCAAGCTTGGTTTGAGCCTCTAGGTTAAGCAGTAATACAAACAGCCTTCTCCTGAAAGAATAAGAAATGGGGGTGGTGGGGTGGTGGTGGAATTACATAGCATTTATGGAAACAGCAACAAGGCTGAGAGGACAACAAAAACCTTTTAGAATAATTGTGGGTAAGATCTGCAAGAGCAGCTGATCGTCTAGGGATACATATGTCCTGTTCACTCCAGTTGTTTCTTTTTGAAAAAAGGACTTAAACATCTAAATCACTTAAGCATTAAGTTTAGGTGGTTTCTGAAGTTTGTGTGATTTAAATTCTAGATTTGGGAAATTTTATGGTTCAGTCTGAGAGATAAATGAGAACTGCACTGAAAAGTATCAGTTGGTGTTGGTTTTGGACTGTGATTCCCAATGTAGCTATTGTTAGTTCATCTGCTTTTTAAAATTCATGCAGAAATCTTATTAGGGACTTTTGAGTCCTCTGAAACCACCGAGGAGGTAAAAAAAGTAAAATATATTGTCTGGAGTTGAACATTCTTCTGGATATGCATATGTAAGACATGTGATTTATAAGGCTGAGATTACCTAACCAGTGCATTGCTGAGGTGCAGGAGTTTGTGACTGGGAGACCAAATTTTGGCTGGCAAATTGGGACATCTTTCAGCACATTGTAAGTATTCATATTCTGAAAATCAAGCCCATTCCAGTTCTTCCTGTAGGCTCACAAACCATGAGCCATCCAAAACCATTAGTTGCTTTTGTAAAGCCTTCCCTACTTGCTGGAGGATAATTTGGGTTTAAATGGCACATAAAGCTCCAGACTTGCTGTTACTTGCTTCTAATACACTGAGTTACAAGTCAGAATTTGACCATTAGGTCCTTGTTCTGTTTTTCTCAGTTGGTACATACTGCTCAGTGCCAGAGCGGCATAGCTTTGACCTGCCTCCAGTTGAAGGTTAGGAAATGTCTGGTTATTTATAACCAGCAAGCACAAATCTTGTCTTTTCATGTAGCAGTAGCTACACGCAAACATACTTTGATGTAATTTTGTTGGTTTTGAATATAACTATCTGGTCTTTGCATCAGTCAGCAAAATTGGAGATGTCAGGTCTAGTCTAAAGCAGTTCGTCAGCAAAGACTTGATATTTTAAGGCAAAAGTTCTGTGAGATTGATGGATTGCATTTACTTTCACAGAACTATTACATGTAAGTTAGGTTAAAATTTGTACAAGGACGTATGGTTCAACGATAACCACTCAAATGTCAAAAGGATTTCATGCACAGACAAGTTATATTTAATACGTATTTTATGCTGCATTTAGTTCCTAAAGATGTGAAAATGATCACCTGATAAACTTTATACACTGGTGTCTACTTGTACTTGGCACATTTTTGTTTTGAAGCCTGGCTTATGTTCCCGTGAAAATTGGAGTTTCTTTTATTCCATTATTTTGCTTCATGGGACGTTACCGGCTCCTGGAATCCTTTCTTCCTCAACGTTCTTACACAAATTATGTACTAAAGCTTTTAAATCTTGAGCATACCCAAAGTTCATAATGAGATATCCTCATATGCAGAAAGTATTGCTGCAGCTATTCAAAGTCAGAAAAAGAATTAACACCCTTGGAAGGTTGGTTTTTAATTTTACACTGTTTTTTGTTGTCTGGATGCATGTGATTCAAACTGTTTATAAGCGAGAAGTTGTCACCAAGCAGCACAAGTTGAGAGACCTGCATTCTCCTATATATTTGTTGAGTCCCCAAGTAAAAATAAAATAAAACTAAGTATCCAAATTGTACAGTGTCAATGGCTCACTGACCAGTGTGGAAGAGCGGCCTCTGGAGCTGAGGCTGCCTCTGCCGCAGGTACTCACCAGGCAGAGGCTTGAGTGCCCTGAAAAATGCAAGCCTGATGACAGGCAGCAGGTTGTTTCTGTCAGAAACCAACAGAGCATGTGGGAAAAGAGCTGTGAGAGTTCTAGATTCTGGGACATTTAAGGCTTATCTTCTTGTGGATTTGTCGGGAGGGTTGTCTGCACTGATCCCTGCGCTAGCGAGCAGCGTGGCGGAACTGCGTCTGAACCAGATCGACTGCGGTCCCTGCACTACTGCTCGGTAGCTGTGATGACATGGATGAAGTTACTGAAAAGGTAGTAGGCTATTTTAGTTTGATAGTCATTTTGCTCTCTTCTTGGCTGTGATGGGGTTGGTTGGCTGGTCCCTGGGACTGTGCCTCAGAGCACCCAGTTTCTCTGCTTCATTGAGGGAACTCGGGACTTGGCAGGCATGGACATGCTGTGCTATGCAAAATACAGCATTTGTGTTTTGTGGATGCTCTGAATGGTTTGAATACCTGAAGCTATAGCATTAATAACAATTACGAAATAACTTGACGGGTAATTTTTTTTGCTTTGGAGCTTTGGAAAGCTTATCTTAGCGCAGTTGTCTTGTAAATGCATTTACTTGGGCTCTCTGAAGACATGGCAGAATCAGTTTTGCTGTGCTCTGCTGGAAGTCCAGTGTTACTGCAGAGCAGGTAGAGGATAAGGCAGGTTGTCGCTTTGTTCAAGGGCTGAGGAAGGTCTGTTTCTGTATTGGTAGACGGGGACATCTTGAAAGTGCTCTGACCTTTGAGAACCTTCAAAAACCAGGTTGCAAATACTACTTAGCAATGTGCTCCAGGATATGAAAACTATTTAAGGAATCCTGTTGTCTTCACTCAACCTGCGTTCCCAGTGGAGTCATTAGTGAGTCTGAGCTGAAGAAAATCACTGGGTTTTGATCCATCAAATACTTAGTCATTGTAGTGTTTTTAAAGTACTAATTTGAAAAAATCCAAAAAGTGGTTTAAATGATCCTGGGACAAAACCTTCTTTGTCTGGCTTTCTGGAATTATCTACTCCTTCATAAAAGTAATGGTATTGTTATTATGGGGGACTGTGCTTTTTGGTTCTATTGTCCAACACTGGAGCCTGGAACAGTCACCTCCACTGAATAACAGATTTCCCGAGAAATGATGGGCAGCCGGCGTCAATTGGTAGTCAGAGGACTCTGGTGACATGATAGTTCTCAAATCCTGATCTCGACTGTAGTGAGTGGTTCTGTCTGATGCCTGTCTCGTCTAGGCATGAGCTGGGTGAGTGGTCTGGTGTTAAAAGGAGACAAATTCTTCCAGTGCATTATAACTGATAATCTTTTCATTTTCTTGACAGCAAGCGGTTGAATTGTGCCGAGAGCAACAGCACACTGCAACTGTATAAACTACAGGTTCTGTAAAAGTAGTAAAATTGGAGATTCGAACTACTTTTCCTGTAAGGGACCCTGGTTGGCCAGAATGGAGGCATATTGGTGAAGGAACATACGCATCTCAGCTGTTCTTTGTACGAGTTGAAAACGTGAACCTGCTTTGCACAAGCACAAAACTCACATCTGTAACGTTTTAAAGCAGCAACTGCAGTGGAGCTGCTGTTTCTGACAGGCAGCCCAGCCCTGTGCCCTGTTCTAACTGGATGCACAAATTCTAGTGCTCAGCTTCTCTTTTATCTGCTTGCAACAAAATCTTTGTTGCTACTTGAGCTTCCCTCTCTGTGCTAATATTTTTTATGTGTCTTCAGTCCTATAATTGTTTCACTAAGACAGTTGACATATAGGTCATTAAGAAAAATATATATTTTTTTTGCATATCTGTAAGTTCTGTTGCCAAAAGCCAGCAAATCCCCTTTTTTATCTTAGTGCGCAAGTTGTTTCTAATATGCCACACATTTTTAATTTAGCCCTCACATCCGCGTTATTACTATTTAAATGCCATAGCATATCTGTGGCACCATTTGATGTATTCTGGATAGGAAGGGAGTTCTGCTCGAGCAGTATCAGATGTAACTCCATATGGCATTGTTGTGTGAGGCTAAGATGCTTGCCAGTTCCAATTTGGAACATGACATTCAATGCAAATATACCATGATACAACTGCAATGCAAGGATTTGAGCTGATTGCTGTGCTCTGCTGGTTGTACGAATATACAGTTACAGTGTTGAGATTATGGAGTATGCTCTTGCATTCAATGCTTAATGAGATAAAGGTGCTCTCTATACTCAGCTATAACTTTTTTGTTTCTCTGGTTCATGAGTGTGCAATGCACTAACCGTTGTGTGAGTAGGCTAAGGGAGGTTTTGATTGCAGGGTACGATCACAAGAGAACATTTTGGTATGTGTTCTAATGATGTGGGGCAAAGAAAAAAAAAAGATACGTATTGCTTCTGACTTAGCTGAGTCCCTGCTACCAAAGTTATGTCCTAAAGATCCAAACAAAGACAGGTAGTTCTGAAAAGGTGGGTGAGAGTAAGGGGGCAATCTGTCGATATGTTTAAGGGTTTGAAATTGAGGCTCTCTTACAAATATTGGCACCAGATGCTTCAGAGGGGACAGGTGGTTGGTGGGTTGTTATCTTCCTCTTCCTCCCCTTCGATACTAGCTAGTGGGCCACAGTGACGCAGGGGAGATCATGCTGTACTTTTGAAAGGCTAGCCATGCCTACGGTGATGTGCAGTGTGGTACCTTTTCCTGCCCATTCCTCGATGCAGGCTCTGGTCTGCTGTCTGTTTCTGTACATTTGCAGTGGTAGTTGCTTCCAGCTGACCCTTGTAAATACTGTGTAAGATTTGCCTTTTGTGCATCTGTTGGCATGCCATCATCTATGTTCTCTCATAATGTTTTTCTGAGTTTGTTCCTCCTACATCTTGCATGTCAGCATCTTCATGGCTTCTTCTTGGAAACATTGTCTGTCTTTTGCTTTCTAGCTTCAGCTTGCGCAGTTCATCCGGGAAATAAAATCCATATCAAAGATTATCTTCAGCTTTATGGAAAGAAAAATAAATCCCATAATTTTCAAGTAATATGCCATTAATTTTGACCCAGTATACAGCTGAGCTAGAGATGCGAATTTGTCCATAATTGCTTGTAATAGGGTGGGAAAACCACATTTAGTGGTATGCATCAGCGCTTCACCTAAAAATAAAGGGACAAAAATAAAGTCTCAGAAGTAAAACAAGCACGTTGTTGTTCGTAGTGATAAGTGTATTGTATCACTAATTTAGAAGTCACCGAAACAATTTTAGGATATTGCTTCTGAAAAAATATTACATTTCTGCCTGCTACGTTGGAACTTCTTAACATTATTTTACATGTGAAAAAAAAACATGGTAAAAAGAAATAAATGTCATGGCAGCACAAGGGCATAGCAAGAACAGATGCTGATTAGGTCATCTTGTTAGTGACTTAAAAACATCACTGCAGACGGGTACAGAACTGACAGCCTATGCTGAGGAATGTATCACTGGTAAGTTACACAAGCTGCTAGGGAACAAGAAGTGTGGAGATTGAGAGATAAATCTGGGATCCTGGAAACTCTTATAGCAGGCTGAAAACCTGTTCTGTTGTCAATAACAGTCCATAATGCCTGAAATAAAATCCATTTTTCATAGCTTGTTGGCAAGAGCTTTTGAAAGAAATGTCTGACATGTTTTCAAGCTGCGTGCAAATCAAAAGGACTATTACTCTGAAATCCACATGATAAAACGTTCAATTCATGTGACAGAATATTTTAAATCCTTCTTAAGGGGACTAAACTTGTTAGCAGATGCTGCTTGACACAGTTACGACTGCAGAAACAGAGGTACAAACTTAGTGGTTTGTGTGCTGACAGCTGCATAGATAAGTTGGGGGTAAACCAATATTGGACACGACTTGCCATATATTTAAGTTCCTAATCATTTGCCACCTACAGGGTATGAGATGGCGTGGTTCTTTTGTGTGTGGTGCTATTTACAGAGATCCTGAGCTGGTATGCAAAACATGGTGTGAGAGACGTTCTGTTAGAGGTTGGCAATGACACTGAATTTGAATGATCCAAATAAGTTTTCCATACAAAGGAGGATAGTGGTACCAGAGATTTGTCCAGCTTGGAGGTTTCAGTAATTGGCAGTGACTATTCTTTTCCCTCATGGCTTGTTTGTCTAATTTTACTTACTCCAGCTTCCCGTTTGCTCAGGTGATATGTAAAGAATGAGGTTTGGCTTTTGTATCTATTGTAGGCCATGTGTATGGCTGCTGGTTGAATGGTTTTTTGCAGTCTTGAGTGAAGTCAAGACTGCAAAGAACATGCGATGAGCCTCAGAAGATGTGTTTTAAATAGTTATGAGGGGTTTTATCTGTCTTCTAGTTTTTAAGACTTCTGGGGTTTGTATTTTCAAGCGTTGGTCTTCCTGGCAGGGGCTTGAAGGGTGGAAACTTAAAAAAAAAGAAAATACAACTGAAAGTTGAAATTTCCATGTAACTGTCTGGAGCCCAAGCATTTTAAAAATCCCACAAATGAGGCAATGCGGAATTGATCTTCAAACTTTCTCCTGAGTAACTACATTTGATTTTTCTGTATGGTGCTTTTTGTGCTTGCGTTCTGGCTGTGTCACTTAGAAGGCAGCTGTTTGAGGGATTGCATGGTGCTTGCTGCGCGACTCCTGTAACATGCTTGTGGAAGTTACCAATAGGCCTGACCTCCAATAGTTCTGGAGAAAGAAGTGATTCACCGATTACAGTCCATGATGGTTCTGCAACCTTAATTTTCTGAATACTTTGTATGTCTGTTTTGTTATTCGTTTGTATAGATTAATATGACTTGATCACAGTTTATTTTATTTTTACATAGAATTCTCTTTTTTTCTGCTACCTCTTTCTTTCTTTGCTTCAACTTTGTGTGTGCGTGTACAAAGCTCAGCTTTACATTACATTAACTGTTCATTCACAAAACTCACCTTTGGGAAGATGTGCGTCTATGCAGTCGTTCTGACTAAAATTTCCTGTGCGAAACAAGGAATTTGCATTTCAGTTAAAGAGAACAGAATCTGTCTGTTTCGATGTTTTCTGTTTTTCCCATCACCATGGTATCTTAGCACTTGGTAATTTTGCAGGCTGAAAAAGAGCAAGCCAAGTTTATTAAAGAAATAGAGACAGATTAAGCATTTATTTGATGATGAAGTACAGTTTAAGAATCCCCACAGGATGGTAGACCTCTTGGTAAAATGTGTATAAATGGATTAACCCTGATCACGGAGCTAATGTAGGTGTAAGAGAGACTCACCTACAACAGTCTTCTCTGAACGATGTTTTCCTGGCAGAGGTGGTGCGTGGCATCCTGCACACCCAGCAAGCAGTGGGAAATCAGTGTAGTTTGGAGTTGTGCTGTTACACGGTATCATCTTGAAAATAACTACATGTAAAAGCCACCTGCAGGTATTCCCTGTAGAAACTCCTCTCTCACGTTTTGATCAAAGGGCAGCCCTGGGTTTGGCAAGAAGTAGGTATGCCATCAAGGTTGCCATTGTATGAGCTGAACCACTTGCATCAGGGTATCCTGACACTGGTACCCATCACTCCCATTCCCTTCTTTCCAGGAAGAGACAGTGGCTATGAAGAGCAGGTATTATAAAAAGATGACAAATTCTTTCTGATCTGTCAAGAGTATTTTGAGAAGATGCATGCTGAATGCAAAAGACAAGGAGTTGATTTTCTTGGTTAAAAAGAAAATTGGTGGGTTGGAAAGGACGTCCCTCAAACCCAAACCTCTACGTGACTGTTGATCCACTCTTTTTCTTTTACTCTTGTATGAATAAGTGCATTTAGTCCTCTTACTGCACTGCCTTCATGGGTCATTCATAGAGACTTTTAAGTATTTTTAAGTGCTACTTAGAAATAAAATCATGTACGCAGCAAAATGCACAAAACTTAACAAAAATTTTCTTTTCTGAATTTGTCTATGACTAATTTTCTTCTTTGATTGCTTCCATTTCTTTTTCCATCCTGCTTTGAATTGGGAAAGTTGTAGCATTGTGACAAGCAGATTAGCTGTTTGTATAACTTTACTGTAATGGTTTATGAAAAAGTGAGACAGGGTAGGAGTGATAGAAAAAAAAAATAGAGATTGAAGAAGATGGATTGAAAAAGATGCATTTCTAGCAGCTAGTCTGATTCCTAAAGAATCAAGGAGGGGAAACAGGAATGGGTGATCATAAAATGAGGAAAGTAACAGCTAACTTAAAGAATTAAAGTTAAATACAACTTTTAACATCTAGATAAATTATTTGATACAATACTTGGAAACATACAGAAGTACAGATACATTGAATGGAAAAACCAAATCCTCATTGCTTCATTTACTAACAGAACAATTTCAGGGCTGTTTGGCAGTCTGCTTTTGTTAATTTATGACTTTGTATTTCAGACTGATGAAAATCCTTGCTTCAGGACTTTTTTCTATATTTGTAACCATCATCCTTCCACAGATTCCCAAATCTTTTAAGTAATGCAGATTGTTATGTAAACAGGGACTGTCTTCGGAGGGGATGGTTTGATCTGTTTCACTGTTGATATGCTAGAACTATAGAAAATGTGTAGTTTTGACTGCCTTAATTATGGTAGGTAAATTTAGATGATACTCTGAACAGTTCAGATGGAAAAATTTTCTTTAAAACAAATTCTGGAAAGTGGGTCTTAGTTTCCTCTGGGGACATTTGCAAATTTGTGTGACATCTGTAATACCGTTTATGCAAGTCTCATCCCTAGAGCAAAGAGGATTTGTATTGTAGTTATGACTTGTTACGAGATTTGTAATATCAACAGTCTCAGTGATACTGGATCAGATTGGATGGCTTACAGAGGATGCTCATTTTCTGTGTGATGACTTCCTTCTGTGCTGAGTCTTTGTTCTGAGAAAAACTGGTGTTGGCTAGTGGAAACATGGTGACTTTTCCTTCGGTATTATCTAGGCTTTGGCACTGCATTAGAAGGCAGAGGGGAAGGGAAGCTGGGAAGCTGACACTCTGTAGAGGGTGAAAGTAGAGAGGTAGGTGTAATCGCCCACCTAGCATGTACAACGCTCCTAATCTCTGTCTTGTGCAGGAATCCCACTTGATGAGAGATACCCAGACTGGCATTTGGGATGTTTGTAGCATCCTGCTACAAACTTCAGCATGAAAATGAGAACTTCATGAAGTGAGGTGAAACCTACAAGTTGAGATGCAATGTGAGGTTGTTTGACACTAAGCAAGTCTGCTTAGGGATTGCTGTAGTACAGGCACTAAAATAATTAACATAGCTGAGCAAAATAGCTCATAGAAATAAGAAGAATATGGCTTAAATTCAGTGGCTTTCCTCGCTAACTCAAGCGTGGGTTAGCTGCGCCACAGGAAGCTGCACTATTTATGTCTCTGATTTAATACAATGTTCAGGTACCATGGTGGTGAACACACATAAAAGCATATATAGATTAACAAGGGACATTAAACTTCGTGAGAGGGAAACAGAAGAGGGTTGTCTAAGCATTGAGCATTCTTTTAAAAATGTACAAGCTTTGTTCTGCATGACCTTTTTTATTGCTAGCCTCAAATAAAACAATGGAGCTTATACTTTATCCTTTGGGCTGATGGAGCTGAAATGCAGATAACCAAAAAATATTCTATTATCCTATCAAAGGAGCTTGGGCCTTGACTAAATGAAAAGATAAGGCCTTTCATGTGAGCCTTATCTGTAGATTACTGTATCTTCTTCATCAGTTGCAATAGCTTTCGAGTAAAATGAATGGAAAACATCTTTACTGATGCTAGGCTAGTAGTGCATTTCTTGGCTCTTACAGAAGCAGCAATATACTAGTTAAATGTGGATGACGAAAGGGGTTTTGTCAAGTGGGTTCACCATCTACAGCCCAAGTCTTTCTTTGTTGCCAAGGAGAAAGATTTAAACTAAAATTTTAGGACCGCAGGAGGAGTTCTGTTCAGCAAGGTACTGTAATTCTAAGTATTATTTTCTTCCAGTTTCAGTTGCTAAAAAAAGCTTCAGTCCCTTGTAAACTGCACTGACTTCAAGAGGATCAGCTTCAGCATAAGAGGTGGGAATGCAGATATTCCCTGGCCTTGTTAAGCTGCTGACTAAAGGGGATAGCAGGGATAATTGAGACAAAGAGGCTTCTTTCTTATTAATGGCTACTCTCTGCGTCTCTTTGTCTTGATGGTGGCTAAAGTGAAGCTAGGGAAGGGTGTGAGAAGGGGCATCACCTGCATGTCAGGGGCACTCCTGTAATGCTAGACGTCACAGCGCACTGGGGATTGGTGATGGATGGAGATGTTCCAGATCTCAGAAAAATTACTCTAGTGACCCTGTTCCTTCTTAAACGTCAGTTCATGGCTATGCATTTGAGGCTTTTTATGCTAGGCTTCTGACAGAGAAGTTAGTCAAATAAAACAGGGTTATTAGCAAAGAGAAAAGGGGTAACCACAATTAGCAGTATCTGCAGCAGCAGCGTGTCTACAGCACTTCTGCTTGCCGCAGAACTGATTTCAGTGGGTGATTGGGGCACTCAACATGTTGGCTGGGCTGTTAAAGTGAGGAGAAATGAACTGATGTGCCTCCTATCATTAATTTAGATAACAATGTTGAAATTACCAGAGTGGATCTTCCTAAAACTTTAAAGGCTTGTGTTTCTGCTATGTATGTCTTGATATTCAGTTACAGGATGTAAAGTAAATACAATAGTTCTTTCAAACTGGAATGCCAGGCAAGGCAAAAGTCAGCCGGGAAGGAGTATTCAGACTTTCTTCATTATGGAGCTGAATTTAGGAGCTAAACGGGGAGAATAAGTTCCTGTGGAACCAGTAAGTTAAAGGGTGCTTTTGCAGAACTCAGGGCAGAGGTCTGTAACTCTAAATCAGTTTCATAGAGAAAATATGTGCATAACATAGGCACCAAATTTAGATGCTTAAAGACACTGTGGATACTATCCTAGAGGATATGTTGCCATAGTCACAAGAAAGACTATCTACATACCGTGAAGTGTTTCTGCCTCATAATGATTTCAATGAAAACTCTTGTAGTGTTTGGTCGTCTGTAAAAGCCAGATTATCTGTCCAGTTGGGTCATTATTTTTATATTTAAGAATATGATTGGATTTTTCTGTAACAGAGCCAATATACATACTAAAACCTCTCTGTGCTTCCAGTGAACTGCTGTCTAATTTTATCCACCTTGATACTCAAAACTGGGATTCAAAGACTACCCAGAAGTACATGTGCACTTCTGATGTGCCTTGCATGAAATGTCTTTTACCCTGCCTTTGTTTTTACTGCAGTTAGGTTGCATTTCTTTTCCTGCACTGTGCCAGATGTTTGATGTTCGGCCTGACTCTGCGTATTTTTTATTTAATGGGAAAGGGAAAACTTCTCTCTACACCATTCCTCTGTACAGAACAAATGTGAAATAGGAATGCTAATTGATATAAATTCATTGCAAAGAGCCTAGTGTTAAGAGGAAATTAGATCTCTTCCAGTAAGGTTATATTGTGGTTGCTCCTAACAAAGATGTCTTACTTCTTTAGAAAAGCAGTTGTTACTAGCAACAGATTGGGTACATTACGAAATAGACCACTGGTCTGCTTAATGCATGATGTTAAGTAACCGCTGTGTGAATTTTACAGCCACATCTCTTGTATTACACTGAAGTGGTTTTTTATTGGACCTTTTAGGGCTGGTTCTTTATCAGTACCACTACGTTGACTTCAGTAGAATAAACTTTGGCACCTGATTCACACAGGGAGAGGCCAACGCATCGCTGAACCTGCTGTCTGGTCAGACGGGAATCACACCCCTTCTTTCAGAGCTCAGCATTGCTGCAGCCCTGGGTGTTTCCGGAACGCAGAGCAACCTTTCTAAGGACTTCTTCAAGGCTGTAAATCTGTGTAAAACTGTTGCAAGTGGTGTTTGCAGAATTAAATCAATGTAAAATTTATCTGGTGCTTGGCGAGGTCACCGACCAACCAGCTTGCAGGCTGTGATTGTGTCGTACTTTCTAAAGGCTTATTAAAAGACGTGATTTGTATTTCATCTTCATTAAATTATTTTGAAACTCAGAATTAAAGCCAAGCTGGGAGGTCTCATCACAGCTCTATATTTTGCATAACTCTCTGGAGTACAAGATCCAGAGTTTTTGCAGAAATCCTTGGGAAATAGAACATAAACGTCACTGACTGACAGTTGTGTTAGAGTAACAACACAGCTCATGTCTTCGTAGCAGATCTGGCTAAATTCCTTGTCAGCAGGTTTTTTAGTTTCCAGTTAAGTCAATTACCAGTAACATGATTTAGATAGAGATGATACTAAAGTTTTTTTATAACGTACTGAGTGGTCCCTTGTGGCCCTGTTCAAATACGCATTGTGCTTGCTTGTGGGCAGATAACACCTTTCACTCTCCAGAAAGGCTGCATACTTTGCTTTTGACAGTGTACAAATAGTGAGCAGGTTTAGGAGAAGAGGTGGCAGAGAAGCAGGTAACTGAGGATGCAGGTACAATTTATCTGTCCAACTTTTCTGAATTAGGGATTAGAAGAGGGCTTATTGAATTCTTTCTCTGGTGCTGCTCCGTACTGCTGAGTATGGACAAGAAAACTTAATATGAGTCTTTTTCCTCAGATCAGATCAGAGCAGGGGTACATTACAGCTGGGCTTGCTGGAGGCAGAAGGCACAACACTCTGCTTTTGTAATTTAATTTTGTACAAACCTCACAGTATCAGCATTGTGTGTAGAGCCGCCAGTTGCACAAGATAAAGAAATGTTGCATTTTTGAAGTTTCACAATCTTTAAAATAAAATGATTTAAAAAATACAAGTAAGATTCAAGTCTTACAGCTTGACTGTTACTTCAGTTTAATGGCAGATTTTTTTAAAGAGCCTAAACTGTCATGTGGCTGCTACCAAGCACCAGTAATTTCATTCACAGCCCCCATGTGAAAACTCTTGTCATTGGTTGTATTTTGCTTTTGACCACTAGAAACCTCAGCCACTGTTGTGTTTGCTGTGGCTACACGTGCAGTAACCACAGAAAGTTTTTTCAAACCACTGATCAAAGTTTTGTCTCTACTGGTCATAGCTTTAACGTTTTTTTTTGTTTGTTCTCTCATGTTTACTTTGGCTTTCAGAACACAATGGGATAAAATTTACATTTTTTAACAAAAGATTTTTTTTAATTTCAAACACTAATAGGAATGGCTTACTGTCTCCTTAGCTCTGAGTTTGGACACTGGGGCTAGAGCAACAGATATCATTAATAATTGCAGGGTTTGATAATCTGTAGGACTCTGGTTACTGCAGGAGCCTGAAAATGTGAATAATTTGGCTTGAAGTTCATAGTGAGAACTGGGAAAGCCTCCAAACTGAAATTTGCAATGGAAGATATTAACACAGTGAAAGTGACTAAAGAAAATTTCTTTTGGAGGCCAAGGATTACCCTCTGTTATGCCAGATACGTCTCAGCCTGTCTGTATGTACCTGGAAATCTTGCTCTACTTTAACAGTAGGACTTTCTGTTTGTTGTACTAACATAGGGAGGTGGTAGGAGTTTACCTAATGTGTATCTTCTCTGCTACCATCTTGAGTCTCTCTCCTTTTCCCCTGTCAAATTTTTAGAGAAACTGTCAGAAAATGAATTCTCTTGAAAACCAACTATTACCAAATAAAAGATTATATTGCGAGGTGGAGCAGACCAATAAACATGAAGACACGTCATAATGCTCCTCTAGTTATGTTACGAGGCTGGGACTTGGGTCTCACTCAGCATAATGAACAAACACCCTTGCAGCCTGAGTCATGACTACAGTAATCTCTGCCTGAACCATGGCTACCCTGAGAGGCTGCACTCATAAATCTGCCCACTCTCAAAAACGCTTCCCTGTATATGGATCTTCTTCATGGGACGTGAATCAGCACTGGAAGTGGCGGCATTCACTGCCGAGAGATAATGCAGAATTGGACTTCAGCAATTTTTTGGCCGTTTTCCTAACCTTTTGGGGTCCAGAGGAAATATCTCTTAAATTACTGTGGTCTTCTCTTCACTGTGCCTTTGCTTTCTTAACCTTGAACTGTTTTATAGTCTCTCTGATGGGAAACATGCAGGGTTTATTTGCCATAGCAAGAATCCCAGGCCAGAGACTTCAAGTGTAATCTCCCTAGGTTTAACAGAGTTCTTTTGTTCACTGTTAGAAGATGATAATGGTAAAAAATCACTGCTGCTTTTTAATACTCGTGAGCTCTGGTTGTCTGAACCTTGAATGTAAAATTACCTGTATTCAGTGACTAAATATTTGGTAGCTGTTAACACCTGCCAGCTAACGAGGTGGCTAATATTGTATGGTGTCAGACCAGCATTATACCCTGACTCCATACGATGGGAAGCTTGCTCCTCATCCACTGCAGGGATAGCCCTGCCAAACCACTGACAGCTTCCTCTGGGATCTCTCAACTGTGCTTGCTGTGCCTCATGTATGGAGCAGGTGCAAAGCAGTCACCTGTGGGGTGGGATATTCCTGGAGCAAATCCTTGATTTGCCTTGGTCCCAGAGCATGTGCACAGTCCATCCCAGCTCTGGGACAAAGCTGAATCAAGCAGCAAGCTTGGCCAAAAAGGCTGAGCAACACAGGTGCAATTTGACCACTGGATGGCAAGTTAAGAACCTATCCTCATAAAGTTCTTAGGATTTTGAGAATATGGTGGGCCTCCAAGTCGGAAGGGGGCTGGGGAATTCGCAGGGTGGGTTTTTTTCTTATGAGTGGGCACTAGGCTTGTAAAAGAAATTGCTTGACTGTGGAGCTGTTTGGCAGGGGGAGCAGCAGAAACAAGGGCTCCTTTTTGCTTTAAGAGGAGGCATGCAAGATGGAGGTGTTGATGGAGATGTGCACTCTTAATTTATTTGTTATTAAATGGACACAATCGGTCTCCTTTCCTTCTTTGTTTGTACGAGTAGAGAAGCAGTGACCCAATGGGTACTGTTTCACATAGACCCAAAATGAGGCAAACTAGGAACAAATGCTGGGCCAGCAAGCGAGGATAGCTGATAGCCACAACCCCATTTTACTCCACAACTGAATGGCAGATGCCTTGGCCCCTTTTCTCCTAAAGGTGCTTTCTGATTTTTCTCCTGTTTCTTTTTCACTTCTGTATCCTTTCCTTTCCTTTCTAACTCCTTCTCCAGATTAAAGAAAAATAGCCTCCATTTATTTTAATGGTCCATATTTCTGTCTGTGAACGTTACATCTGCTTTTGTACAAACTGTTCCAGTTCAAAGAGGAACAGTTCTGAAAGTGGTTGGTCTCCACTTCTGGGCGCTGATGTTTTGTCTGCTGAAAAATTGACTTTTCTGGTCACTAGTAAAATGCATTTGGAAAGATACAGAGCATCTGTTCATAACTTGTCAAACAGATGGAGCCAACTAAGTGAAAAAGCGTTTTTGTGCCCATAGCCCCTTTAAAGCTTTGCCTTCCAGCTGCTTCTTTCTTTAGGAAGGGTATCTTGCAGAAGACATACAGCGTATCTGGAGTTTTTGACTGTAAGTCCAAATTCTTGCACTTGGATGCTAAATTAATCACAATATTAAGTCAGTCTTGATGGAGTCATCTGAATAATTTTCTATAATGCCTAAGCAGACATAACTATAAGCCAAACCACAATGTTTCTCCAGTTTAATGAAATTCTTTGGATATGCCCCTAAAATAGTGAGTGAACAGGATGATACAGTTTAGACTTTAGAAAATTTTTTGACAGTTCCTCACAGAAGGCTTTCAAGTCACAGGGTAAGTACTTACAGGGTGAAAGGTAGTGTTACATCATTATTTGGAAATTTGACGAAAGATGCAAGTAGGAATTTCTGTAGTGAATTTTCATAATGGTTGAAGTGTTGCAGCATATCTGTCCCTGAAGATTTGTTTGAACTCTTTGCCTGTGTTGCTGAAATGAAGGTTAACTCTAACCATAAACGTAAAAGCCACAGACGTTATTGTCAGTGAATGTGATTGTTTATGTAGAGGAGTGGTAAATTAGTTACTTAGAATATAGAAATATTTATTCTGCTGAAGTTGGAGATAGCCAGCGAGACTGAACGGCAATGCATTTTGAAAAATAAATAACAAATAGCCCTCTACATAAAATGTAACTACCTGCAATTAGCAGAGCCCATAAAAGAAGATGGAGTTTCAATATAAAGGCACACTTGCCTTTACTTACTTCGGTAAAGGGGCTCCTTTAAGTCTATTAAGCTGTTGCCAGTGGTGATCCTGCAGCCTTCAGAGCAGACCTGCCTGCTGGCTCTGTGGGTGCTCTGCGAGGGATGGAGTGGAAGTTGGTGTGGTCTGACAGCTACTCTACCTTCAGAGACGGGTTCTCCTCTCTGCAGATATCTTTCCAGCTGTTCCTCTTCTGCAGCTGGGCAGCGTATCTTACAGCACTGCTAGGCTGGAGGGGGATCAAAGATACGGAAATTTAAATAGAAGATTTGATAAAGATTTGTGGCTGGATCAATTCTATGCTAATACTCACTTGCCTGGTTTGGGGAGAGAATACACCCAAGTGCAGTCTGTTTAAAAGCAGAGGTGCTGCCCAAACAAAGCTGGGAGAAACATTTTTGTCATTTCCTATTCCTGTAACAAACTGAACCTGCATACTGACAAAAGCAGAAGTCTCCTTTTCTTTCTTATTTTTTCTACCACTGCTGCATACAGCAAACACTCTTTCAGCCTTGCTAAGTTTGTGGTTGCACACTTCCTCCCTCTGCCCCTCCGCCAGCAACCTCAGCCTTACACCCAATCTCCAGAGTCTGCATGTATGAAGGAGTTTTGGTTTTCATCTTGTAAGAATCTCACTCTCTTCTCTATGTACCTACCTTTGAAAATGAAAGTAATGTGTATAAAATGATTGTGGATGGGCAACCAGCTATTCTTCTGAACCAGGAAAACAAGGGAATTGAAAGCATCTTATGTAAAATTTGGGCTATGTCTCAAAATTTTCTTTCTCTGCCATTCTTTTCCTTCCAAAGTCCTCAGCTTTGCCATCTGCACTCTCACTAGGGGCTGGGATTTGGCTATGTGTGAGGTAGGGTAAGACAGATGAAAAATTATTCGAGGAAAAATTGTGGCTAAAGGTGTTCTGCGTTCGAATGGTAAATGCTGAAAAGGAAGCACTTCCCTGCTTTCATTAGTGACTTTATCATGATTGCTGCTGCTGTTTTCCTGTGCTTTAAGTTTGCTGTCGGGTAGATTCTTGTTAGTATTAGAGAAATGTTTCCACTTCCGACATTTACGTTTATAAATCAAATGTCTTTCCTTTTCACAAGTTCAGAAACTCCTTAATAAACATTGCTGAGTAAACTGGTTTCATTTTAAACATTCTCTGTTCTGCCTTTTTAGCCTGGATTTGAAGAAGAGTGTACATGGACTTTTTCTTCCCCATGAGGACAGTGTGAGCCAAACCATTCTGTAGCCCAATTCCTCCGTCTCTTTTTTGGCAACTGCACAGAATGGCTTACGGTATGTGGAGCCTGGTGCGATTCCATTGGAATTCGCTAGAGTTGCACTGATTTATACCTGGTGTGAATCTCGTCTTTCCAAACTGTTATTTATGCAACAGAAATGTGGAGCTGAAAAGTCCTTATCTAAGAAGTAATAGTGGTCTGTCTTTTGTTTTGCAGTAAGTTAATGGCTCATTGTTATCACCGACTTCAGTATTCTTTATCAGCTGAAAAAAGTTGAATGCTTTCAAGAGTATCAAAATAAAAACACCAATAAAAATTACCTTATTCAGTAGTTTCTGGTAGAGTGGTCTCCCTGAAACCTTGCTATGACTACTTCAGAAGCCGCCACAGCAGCTATCTCAAATTGATAGGCTGCAAACCTAAACTTTCCTGTTGCTGAAATAGATGTTAGTATTCCTGCGGGCAGCACTTCCCTGTGTTACTTCGAGTGCCAGTTTTTCAGCAGTAGCTTAGGAGGGATGGTTGTTGGAAAAAACTCTCTTGTGATTGGAACGTAAATGGGAAGAGCTTTGGTAATAATAGTGACACCTGTGTCTTTTTTGTAGTCATGGCATACAGGCCTTGTTTTATGTGATAGAAGCATAAATTTTATGTTGTTTCTAGAGCATGAATCTCCCCATTTTGAGATGGTGCATCTCTTTTTTCCTGCAACCATCTAGGCAGTCCGTAACGTTGAACTAGAAGGACAGTCATGCCTAAGGAGGAGGTCGGTCACCGAGTAACAAACGTTTTATTTCAGTTGTATGCGATATGATTCACTTCCTGCTTCAGACCTCAGTTCTGTGTGCTTAGGCGGCTGAAGTTTCATGCCCAAAGTCTGTTTTTCTACAGCAGTTGAACTGATTCCTCTACGTGTAAAGCCCTGCAGTCAAAGGGCTGCGGCAGAGAATGTACCATGTGTGGGTAGGTAATGTTTGCAATTGCCTATGGAGTGAACGTCACTAGATCATTATAAGGGTGCCGTTTGCCTTTACGAGTCCCCCTGCCTCATAAACAGCCTGTATTTTTTCATATGTGACAGGGAGAGAAGCAAAGTGAACGACTGTGAAGGCAGTCGGGGAATCTGTTAGAGAGAAACATCTGTAAAATAGCAAATACTGTCTGTGATAACATCTTCAGGTCCTGAAGGCTAATGGAATACCTTCCTTGGAGTTTCGCAACCAGTCTATGTGCTAGGTAATTCAAAAACCAAGGATCTGCTTTGATATCATGCAACTCTCTTATTATCCGCAGCTAAATAAATTAGATCTAATTGTGTGGCTTCTAGGATTCTGTGTGTTGTGAGTTAAATTTGTTGCTCCAGCCAGTGTAGTTCATTGTAAGTTCAGTATGTTACTGAATATTTATGAATGAATATTTTTTGCATTTTACAATGACATTTAGCAATACATTACAGCTTGAGCCAAATAAAATAAAACCTTCTTACAGAAAGAGCAGACTTGGGGGAAAATATCTCATCGGATTCTTGCTTTTCCTTGACAGATAGTTTGGGGACCTGTTCTGGAATTTTATAAATGACTAGTTTGTGAATCTGGCCTAAAATCCTGGCCTTGCTCAAGTTAATGAGCATTTCACCGCTGAGTCCAGCAGCAGTAACGCTGGAGTTCTTGCTTCTAACCCTCTGTCCACTTTTCCATTCCTGAAGCATGTTGAGGGGCACGCATGCGGACAGGTCTTTGAGCTCAAGAAGTAACTGCATGGAAGGATTTTTGGAGCTGGTCTGTCTGTAGAGAATAAACTTATTTCCCTACCCTCTGCTCTCCCCTCTGCTTCCCTAACTCTTCCTCCCACACACTCTGTCTCTCTATCTTGGATTTTCTGTAGAGAGCAAGGAAGGAAAACCAGGGAGGAAAGATTGCTGGCTATTAGCTGAAGCAAGTTCTGCCTTAAATGTTTACTTTTGCTGAAGGAAGGAAGGAAGACTGTTTGGATTTGCCTGATCTTTTAAGGGTCTGGACAATATTTGCATTTACTTTTCTGTATCAATACAATAAAGCCCAGCACAGAGGTGTTTTAAACTTGACCCTCCTGTGCGGCGTTCCGTCCCAGCACTGACCAATCTGTCTTAGCTCTGTATGATAAGATTGTTTTCTTTGCAACCAAATTGATCCAAGTGACTCACTCACCTACATTCTTTCTGATGTGCTTGGAACCTCTTTTCTTGTTTTGGGCCTGAAATACTTTTGATGATTTTTTTTTTCTGATGAGTCCTCTGAAGTGAAGCTTACTGACTGTCTTTGACCTCACAGGTTCTGTCCTGCCCCCTCTCTGTTGGTGCAATAAATTGTTTTAATTTGCTGCAAAATGTTTTTACTGAGATTTTGATATTTATAATGGCTGTTTCCAGGCTAAGGTACAAATGAATAGCATATGGCTATTGTGAGAATAAAATATTAATTTTGGCAAATTCAGTCAATTCACAGTGGGTGTTCTTAGCCTTTAAAACAAAATTATCACATATTTGGCACAACTATCAAGTGCCTGGGTTTTGACTCTAAGCCTTAATCACCAAACGAAGAGAGCAATGTATTATTAACATAATATGAAGACACGGTAGCTATGACTGTGCGAGCCGAGGGTGGGTGTCCTTCATGGCTGCCACACGGTAGGAAAGAGGACAGGTTGCAAAGATAGGGCAGTATGCAACAATGAACGTACTCAAAATGGAGTGGTCTGAGCAATGTGTTTGGATCAAGCATGCCAGAACAGTGAGTTTGGATTCAAACCCTAACAATTCTGCAAGTGTCTGGCTGTGTCTGACGTTTGATATCATCTAGAATATTCAAGCATGTCTTGGTCTGTTGTTACCATAAAGTCTTGAGGAAGAATAGATTTATGCATTTAAAAGCAGCACAAGTGTATCGATTGGTTAATTGGAGATCTGCTGATTATAAATACCTGCATAGCGCAGCATCTGATGGGCAATGCCATGCGGCAGCAGCAGCAGTATCACTTAGGACTTCATTGTACAGAATGCTGACAGCTCCTCCAGAATCCTCTCCTTGGGAAATGAGGAAAGTCGGTATTACATGAGAGGGCATTTGACCTTGTTTTATCCACACGGATACATTCGAGTCGCCTTCATTCATTTCTGAATACCTCACCCCTTGTCTGACTGCAGTCCAGAAAGGCATTCACATTTCAGCTTACATATTGTGGCCCAGTGGTGTTATTGATGATGATTCTAATTTTCACGAGCATTAACAAAGCGTGGTTTCATAAAGTATGTCATTGCTTTTGTGCTTCACTGGAGCATGATCTTCTGTAGCACCACCAGCTGATGGAAAATACGGGGCTGGACACAAGGCCATTTTCCTATTGTTGATGCATATAATACGGTCTTTAAGTGATGACTGTTGCAGGATACTACACATCCTTATAAAAGGACTGATGTTTCTATTGAAGGAGATCCCAAAAAGAGGACAGATCTATCTGATTCTGGCACTGTTAGGGAGCTGACTGGTGCTGTCAGTTATGGGTTCAGGAACTGTCTTTGGCATTAGTATTTAAAAACTGTGGAGCCAACCTGGTAGGATTTGGGGGTCTTTTGAGGACAACGGGGAATTTCAGACGGAGCAGTAAATAAAGGCTTCCTAAGACATGAACATTTTTCATTCACGTAAAACCTACTTTCAGGAAAATTTTAATACTTTCTAAGAATACTTGGGAATATGCTGACAGCTGGATAATATTCTTAAATTCTATTTTAAACACAGTAAAATACATGTGTGTCTGTGCTTCTAAGTTTGTGTGGACAGACATGGGATTGGAGGCAGATTGCCCAAAGGGAGAATAAGTTTCAGTTACCCTGCGTGTAATTTCTGCTCCCTGTCTGGATCGCTGCTTGGAAGTAATGTGACAGTATTACTGGCTCCTAGAGGAGAACATTTTTCTGTGTATCTCATATGCTTAGCAAACATAAACCAGAGGAGAGGAAAAAGGATGGGAAGGCAAGGGGAGAAGTCCATTTATTAAACAAGATTTTGATGATAGATTGCTTTTTCTGGAAGCCAGTTTACCACCACCACAACATATGTTAAGCTGTAACTCGAAGATATTTTGACAATATGCAAAATGCCTTCCAAAACCTTCAAGTAAGCAGTTATGAGATCGAACCAGTTAACCGCTACTAAAGATCTCACATTGTTTTCCAGCATTGTTTAAAGGATCCATGAGGTTTTCACTTTTTTCAAGGCCTTGTTCAAGACTGGAAATACTGGGAAGTAGCTGGGAAGCGTATGTATAATATTTGATATTGGAGGAATCGTTTTGTATTGTGCTACATTCAATTGTGTCAAAGTTGTTTAATGAGATTACTGGCAAAGCAGAATAATAAATTGTAAACACAACTTAAAAGACTGTCTGTCTCATGTTCTAAAATAACTTGAGTTCAGGAGTCAGGACTGATCTGAGATTGCAAGCTGGTGTTTTTCTTTATTAACAGGAGTGTAAGCTTTCTGCAGGTGATTAAACTGTAGAATTCATCAGCATCAGAGCATACCAGAAATGGGTCTCTTGACCAAAATGCTGTATAACTGGGATTTTGGTATGTCCCCTGTTAGAGTGTCTGATCACCTCACGGTGCATTTATCTTCCAATCTTAGTCCCCATTCTTCCTTGGCTTCCAGCTTGTAAGTAAGGGCCATTGATTAGCACAGGAATTCAAGTCAATGTAACCTTGAACTTGATTCTGCCAAGTCCTGAGTTCATAATCCCTAGACGTCATCCTTCATCCGGTGTGCTACGTGTGTCTGGATCACTGGGCCTATCTGTCATCCTTTGCACATTTCTGTCTTGCTCTGGATGTGTCTATACCCTGATCCTTCAGTGAATTTTAGAGGACAAAGTTAAACATAGGAATCAATATGATGACTGGCATCTGGCTATTTCTTTTTAACTGTTCACAGGGGAAAATGAATTTTCTTTTTTAAGCTGTAAGATTTTTTGAAAGAACTTGGGTGTTGGATTTGGGTTTTTTTTTTATTTCAGTGATGATTTCAATGGGTTTCTATGTTAACTCTATTCTTACTTGAATATTTTTAAGGCTACCATAAAAACTTCCTAAAATGTTGCTTGTAGAATGATTTGAAGAATTTAGAAACATGTGTTAATGCATTTTGTTTCATATGTATGCATACAGACATTTGGTCTCTTTCAAAAAAATTGAAGTATTTACTTTTTTCTTTTCTTTTCTTTCTTTTTTTTTTTTTTTTTTTAAACTAAAAAGATTACTTTNTTTTTTAAACTAATAAGGATACTTTTTCTAGGCCTACTGTCATAGTGAACCTTCGTCTGACCATGAGAGGTAGAACTGGAGCCTTCTTTAATTTGGAGCTTTTTTAATACTGCTCTAAGCTCCTGCCTAATGTCACAGGAGGTTGGTGGGAGTAAATTGAGATGCTCTCTCCCGCAGGATTTAAGTGTGCCATTTCCATTGCCACATCCTGCTGATACAGTGGTAAAGGATTAAGTTCAAGATCTGATTTGATGTCAGCCTAATTATAAGCCTAGCAGCCTTAAAAGCGTATATTGCATTTATTATTCAGTTAGTGTATTTTTGAGGTACTCTAGTCTCTATTTATGGTTTAATGCCTGTGTTGGCTAACTTATATGTATTATACACTCTTTTTCCCACACTCCTGTGATCAATAAAGCCGGGCTTGGATTTATTATTTTTTTTAAACACAAAATGCAACTTTTGGAAAACATGAAAAATACTGCAGTTTCCATTCGATGACAGCATATTGTGCACTTGCGAAAAAAACCAATATTGCCATCTAGTGGGAGTGAAGATTTTGACCTGTCATGCTCCTCCCTCTCGATTATTGTTATCTTGCTGTTCTCTTGGAGTCTAACATAGGTTTCTGTTGAATGCACAGCAGTTCTTCTCTTTCCCAAACTGTGGGGAAAATATCATCATTTTATTGCTGAAGTTATTCGCGCGTGCATTGCTGGATAATCAGAGATATTTTGCAGGTCTAGAGAGCAATGTGGCTCTTTACGAGCTGCTTTCTGAAGTACACTGTCAAAAGACAGGGCAGTGTTTCTATGCTACAGTCTGTTTGGGTAATGTTACTGTGTCGGTGCCTCTGCACAGTGCAGCCAAATTTAAACAGCTTTTGAACATGCTGATTTTCTCATACCTGTAAAGAATATTAGAAAAATAAATCTTTTTCAAGCCTTTGTGCAAAAATATATTGAAAGCGTTCTAGGATATATGTGCAAAAGCGTATTGAAAATGTTTAATGAAACGGAGCAGGAGGTAGGATTTCGCTGAAGCTTCCGATTAAAGTGACTGCCAGAACATTTTTCCTGACATTTTTACCTCTTTGTTTCAGATGGTTCACTTGGGAGTTCCTAGAAATGGAGACAGGATGACACCTGATTAAAATTAGGATTTTGTGGCCTTGTAACACTTTATTCAACTTTTGTTGCCTTGTTACACTTTTTACTTCTGAAAATGCAGCTGGCTAGAATCGGCTCAGTAGCAATTTTTTTCTTGGATTTAATTGCAGCGTTTAATTAATCTCCCTGCTTTAGTCATCAGTCTGCAGCTTAGCAATGCAAGGTCCTAAGAACCTAAGCATTACTTCTAAATACATTAGTAATGGTTCTTGTTAATTCTCATGCCCAGTCATTGCGGTTTTGAATCAAAGTGCTAAAAGAGGCATCGCTAACGCACGCCCTACCTCACTCTGCTTTTAAAGCACAGAACAACAGCCGAGTGATATTTATGACAGTGTCGCTATTATCGCTCTTCCTCCTCTGTCCTTTTTTTACCCAGTCCTCCAGCAAGGAACTGAATTTGGTCTAGAGTGCTTTACGTATCTCTTGGCAAGCAAATTGCTACCTGTCTTTCTGAAAACCTATATGATCCATAAAAGAGACAAATCTGTGTGTTTTCGTCATATTCAATACTCTGTTGACTCTTAATCATCTTTCTTTGCTTGAGGATGTTTATCGTGTTTTCCTCAATTGCGATTGGTACTGCTAAGCTTTTTTTTGCAGTCATCGCTGCATCTCTGCTGGTGTCTTGTCTTACTGTTCGTATTCGGGTCAAATATGTATGGCGTACTTTGGGAGGGTCAGGGTTGTGGCTGGAGAAAGTTTTTAAGTTCGAAGTAATGAGTTGGCTTGGGATGAATATTTGGGATCTGGCATCCTCATGAGAAGCACTGCGTGATGTTTGCTTCCTTTGTTTGGAACATGACTTCAAAGCAACCAGAAGATATTTATTATAGGTCTATATTTGTTACAGTGGTAGTACTGCTCACGTTTTAGTTGTAGCAAGCAAAAGATAAAGGTGAGAGAAAAATTTGGACTAGGACCTGGTATCTGTAATAGCTGAAAGAGAGGAAGGGGAAGGCTGGCATACAAGTGCTGAAGTTGAAGCATACAGAGGATGTAAATGACTGCGTCAGTATTGGATACTGGTGGAGACTGTGTACTTATCACCTTTCAGCTTAATCTGTTTAGGTGGCATTCAGGGTTCAGGTGTCTGCCATTTTCCGTCTGTTTTCCTAGCCCCGCAGAAACAAAATTTAAATTTGCTGTCCTCTAGTCGGGAATGAAACTCCTGGTTCATCCAAGCTCTCCCCTACGCCGCATAAAGTCACTCTTGCACCTTCAAAATCTCTGGTGAAACTCTAACCTCAAGCTTTCCCATAGGCTGTGTCCCTTTTCATAATAACCCTAGAACCATCATGTTATTTCTTTAGGTAACTTTCCCAGTGTTTCCGGTCATTTTATTTATTGCAGACGGTAACTTCTGCTGGACAAAAAGTGTGAAGGCTGTATCTTTTTTACTGTCAGTGTCGTCCAGGCTTGATTGATGAGGATGTGCTCTAGTTTGGGTGGTCACAGTGGTTTATATTTCAGAAGTAATACCACTGCTCCTGTTTTAGCTAATCAGGACTTTTGAAGGCTGTTATACAGTATGTTGAGTACTTCTCTATGGTATTTATCATTACTTTCTTGAGTTTCAATTACCAGTGAGTATTTTTAGGTTTTTGAGAGGAAAGTATATCCCATCTGTGGCCAAGTAGCGTTTGAAAAAAGATAATAATATACCTGTAAATGTGATTTATCAAAACTGCACTGAAGCACTAAAGCTTGTGCTGTTTGTCAAGTTAGAAAATATGTTTATGCATCTGGTCTGTATTTGATCTGCTTTTTGTGAGTCTTCAGGTATTAGCTGTTCAGACGTGAAAAGGAGTTTTCTAAGCAAAAATTGACACTAAAATTCCTACTCTAGACAAGATTTGTGAAAATGGATTTTTCTTCTCAGAACAATGTTTCTGAAATACTGTCATGGATTATAAACCATCTTCATCTTTCTGCGTCTCTCCTTGTACAAATTCTTTGCATGCTAAAATAGTGTATTTAATAGTAATTCTCTGCCAGTATATGCAACCAAGAACAAAAGGAGAACGCTGATAAGGAGTGTAAAAATAAATTAGCCAGCAGCCCATGGTCTTTGTTAAATTAAATTATTTTTTTAGGGAGATAAAAGGTAATTAGAATTAATCAGCAAGTGCTGTTATATTATTATGATGGAGAAGAGAACTGACAGAAATACTTGCAGTTTTCAAATTTGACAGAATTTGGAAAAAAAGAAAGTGTTTTGAATTTTTCAAAGTTTCTTTATTTAATATTATCTGATTTGTCTCT
>VXBO01001262.1:1308166-1333551 GCA_013400135.1 Rhinoptilus africanus | reverse complement strand
CTCCAGAAACATATTTTGTGTGAAGAATAGTATATGATTGCATTTCCCTAAGTGTTTTTATTTGCTTTGCCATTATTTTTCTTTGTTAGCATCTTTTTAAAATTAAAATCTTTTTTAGTGTTAGAACTGTATGAAAGAGAAGAACTGGCCTGATAAAAGGAGGATTGGTTCTTCAGTACCCATTTCAAATCCCTCTGGATTTCTAAGGATTAATTCCCCCCAAAAGTGGCAAACATTTATGTATATGTTGCAGCAAGAACAATTTCTATCTGCCTTCTTTGCTCTTCTTTCTCAAAGAGGGCATGGGTGTCCTGAAGTTACTGCCTTGCTTATTCTGTAGCCTGGGAAAAGCATTATTTAGAGAGAACAATGTTTAGCTGAGGCCAGCTGCCCAACTTTTCCTTCTAATTTTCCTGCAGGTTTTCCAGTCCATCCCACACCCTGTGTTTCTGGAGCTACATTGCCAACCTTACTTGAGCTTGATTTTTTTAGAGAGAGTTTGCACATACAAAGAAATATGGTTGAAGTTATTCTGAGGGATATATAATATCTCTTATTATTGCTATTCTTAATGAGCCTGAGAATAGCAGGGTAGCAGTGTAGCAGGGTTCATTTTGGGATATTTGTTGTGTCATCAAGAATGTGCTGACATCTACAACTCAAAGAGCTCTTTTCCTCTTATCTGCTACTAAAAATTGCAATGAGGGACATTTTTTCTGTTTGTTAGTTGTACCCCAAAGTACCATTTTTTGATTCTGGGGCAAAATAGGATTGCATATATAATTTTAATTACCTTATTTTATAGCCTGAGAAACCAAGACCTTGATTTCTTGAGCATGTATGTTCCAGGTATACTAGCTATTCAAAGACCCTCCCTCCTTTTTTTCTCTCCTCCTTTTCTCCCTCCTTGCCTCCCTCCTTTTTTTCTTCCCTCCTTCTCTCCCTCCCTCCTTCTTCCTTTTTGAAATTTGCCTTCCCTAATCATTGCTCCATAGCTCATTACTATTCATATAGAGTTACTCTCTTGCTGCTTGTTGTATGTCTGCAAGGACACACATTAGATAGTTAAGACAGCAACTGAATGATCTGAATAATAATGTGTAATACAAGATCTAGAAATAAGCCATATAAACAGGAAAAATTAATGCAGCTTTGGAATGACTGATTATGTTGCACTTCATGTATTTTATCATACATCCTATTTGATATCTAATTATAAGTACATTTCCTATGCAATCTTTTTAATTGCTCAAGACCTTATTCTGTCACCCACACTCTCACTCAGCAGTTCCTTTACATTGTACCTATACACTATTGTCTGGTGAAGAAGACAGCACTAATTAATTGTGTTGGAAATTATCAACGATCTTAGATAATTTGGCCTTGATGATATGCACAGCCTTTAAAAAAAATCTGTCACCTTTCTTGATTTTGTGTACCGGCACTGGTATGTTCAATTTCATAAAGAAATATGGAAAGCTTTGAATTAATTTTCACTGAACTCCTCTGGCTTTCACTGTAGTATCTATGTTCAATAAAACATTGGTACTCCTATTTCTGCATGTGTTACATTGACCCTTTGTTTTGTTTTCACAAGGTCCATCAGTTGAATGCTTAAAACTATCACTGGGGCTACCTGACACTTGTCATGTAAGTGGATTTTCACTGGTAGACCTGAAAATGAGAGATAAAAATCTAAATTAAAACATATCCTGGTCTGTTGTGATTCTCTCTGTAAAGGAGCTAGCGAGAGGTACAACAGAAAATATTTCTCTCTGATAACAGGAGAGGAACTTTTAAGCAGGGATGAGTTTTATGCCTTGGAGATAATTAGAAAACCACAGAGGAGGCTGTACTTAGATTCCTGCCTGGAGAGGCAATTGTAATACAGCTACAAGGAAAATCTGCAATACTGGCTTTTGATCCAGACAATTTTGTAGGCTGGAGGTTTGGTGTTGAGACTGGGAGAACAGAATGAAAAATTATCTCAGGTCAATGCTGAATTGATTTGAAAAAAGACAGGAAGCATGTTACTTGTTTTTATATCCATTACCTTATTTACTGTGCGTTTGTGTATTTCCATTTTTGTACTGTTTAGTAAAATATGATGTATTTGAAGCTTCATCAATATTTCTTCAAATGTATATTGTTAAGTTAGCCCACTGTCTACAAAATTTTTGTTCCATTGAAATACAATAAAAGGAAATTGGCTAATGGGAAACATTCAGTATATTAAGGGTTTTGCTGTGAGTAGATTCCACTATGACATTAAATTCTGCAAATACACAGATGTGCGTGCCATAACTAAGCATACAATATATCAGTACACTATTAAGAATTATTTTCAGACAGGATATATTTTATGTATCTGTTGTACGTCATTGTTTTCTGAAATAATACTGATACTCCCTTTCCTCTTTCATTTCCTTTTCATGAAAATGCACAAGCTCCCACTCCTCTTTTATTTAAGAGCTATACAAAGAGGCAAAAGGGCCTCTTTGCCCCCCCTCCCAATTTTCTCTGTAAGGACTGTTCACTTTTACTTTGTAATTTACAGAAACATTCAGTCTTTGTCTTGTTGCTTAAATTTAATTCACTCCAAGCAAAAAACTGTCTCCACCACTTCACACATGTTCTGGAATCAGTTAAACTTTCTACTTCAGTCTCAGCAGCTTCCCTCTGTGGGAAGTCAGGGAATGTATTTTCTAAGATGTGAGAATAAGGATTACTGAGGTATGCAAATGGAAGGCCGGGTGCGTGTCCATCAGAGGAGACAACTTCCAAAAGCTAGAGCTGACAGGAACCTCCAGACCAAAGTGCTGGGATCAGGCCAGTTTGGGGAGAGTCAGCCTGAAGCTTTTCTCACTTCTGTTAAGTCTAAAATCTCTCCCGATCCCAGGGGTCTTAAAGAGCATATGTCGTTCACAATATGTGGTATTGTGAATGGCATTCATTTTCATAGGTGCTTTGAAGTGTTGTTTGCGAGCCAGGACTGTCTTAATACTGTTTGTGTGCATCTGTTTATTGGTTTCCTTGTTATTTTGGACCAGGCTTCAGAAGTTTGTTATATCGCAGCATCTGTCAGTAAGTATTCTGAAACAATCTGCCTTTAGGTAGTTAAATTGAATTAATTTAAATTCAGCTGCAAAAACAGGAGGGTGGTCTTCTTTTCCCCCTTGTTCTGAGTTTTGTCTTGTGTTTTGAAACTGACGAAGTTGTTCTAGAGCTTTAGAGGTGGTCCTGAATTATAACAGCATTATCAAAGGCAACTAAGTTTATCCATTTTCAGGGTTTCGTGCTAGGTGAGTTCACAGGCCGTCCTTTTCAGCCTGATCTCTTCTGTTATATGCAGTTGAATTAAGACACTTGAACTACAATACTAGTGGTAAACTGCTAAAATTTCTAAAATTTCCTAATTTTGTATTTTGGAGATGGAATTTAGGTCTTGCTTATGAATGTTTGATTAAAAGGGCCGAAAATCCTGAAATGTGTTTAGTTGCTATTTGTCAGCATGGGGAATTGCTGTTGATACAAAGCTAAAAAATGAACACTAGTAAAACTTTATTTATAAAAAAAATAATTTACAAGTAGTTTCAAGATTACGTTCAAGTGCATACAGTAATTCTGAATCAATAATTGCATGCAGATTTTAATGAAGCTTGTTCTTATTCTTGTGCTGAAAGTGCCGATTGATAGAGTACCGCGTACTGGGGCATTTAATCTCAGGTGGGATGCAGTTCCGAATCAGACCCACACAATCCCCACAGATCCCCACCAGGCTTTGTATAGTGCTGCCTAAGGTTGTTTTGGACAAAATCCTCCAGATGCTCACTGTTTCAGTTGGTTCTTCTGTTCCTCATTGTAAAAGCTGAAGTCTGCCAGCTGTTTTCCTCTTCCACCCACGCTGGCACATTGTGAAGGTTGTTTCTGCAACTATTTCAGGGATTTTGTGCGTATGACTTTCTATTAGATGGGATCAATAATTTCTACAGCAATAGCTGAATCCTTTTACCATCTCAGATGATTCTGGGAAATAGTTACATCATCAAAAAGTCTGATTCTGCAGAATTTGCAAATGTAATTTTCCTTGGGATTAGTGATGCGTTTTTCATGGTGTCATGTATATAGCGTATCCACAGAGTCTTATTGACAGAAAACTTTTATAAAGTTTTTTGGTTACAGGGAGTCTAATATAGTTCGTAAAAGTATCTAGATAAAATGAAAAATAGGTAGAAGCTTAGGTAAGTCTCAACCTTGGTGAATTACTTAGTGAGGTTTTGAAATATAAGTAGTTAGTGCGAGAGCTGAATTTACCAAAAAGAAAGTGTTTGGATCCCGTAGGTTACAAGCTTGCAAAGTGCCTTTTCAAAAGTTTTTGCCAGGGGATTTCAGATGTGCGGTACTGGTAGACTTTGGCCACTGAGCAAACAAATTTGAGCCATCGGCTGTATATTGTCTTCTCTGCTGCTGCCTGCCCCACTCGCCGCCCCCCCACGTCCCACCGCTGCCTTTGGCGCATGGTGCCGACCTGCTCCAGCACCCATCTGCAAACCCACCCGGACGGTGCAGCTCCTGCGGCTCCGCTGCGGCAAATGTGATTACCCCGCTGTAGAATGCCTTTTAGGGAGCAGTGTTATTGATTTCGGAATAATGGCCCTTTTATCTTTCACTTATTTTCCAGCTTTCAGCAACTGGCTTTTTCTTATTATGGCTCCCATGGACCTATTTCAAAACCAGCACAATATTTGTAGTTCAGCAGAAATAAATGGCAAGCAGCGTCCTCTGTCTCTTCTATGAATAATGAAGCAGCAAGGGAAGGATTTGGTCTTTTAAATCAGTAAATGTATTGATGGGCAAGACAGGAAGGCATTAAACGCTTATAACTCTATGTAAGCCTTCTTAATTCTAGCAAAGAAACAGATTTTTAAAAATATTTGAAGGTAGATTTTTGAGTATCTGTTGGAAAAAAAGTGTAGAGATTGTAAATTAAACATTGCTTCACTTTTCAGGAATTAACTTACAAAAAAACTTACACACATCTACTTGTCTTTTCATGGCTTTCCTACACCTCCCAAAACTACTCTAGGAGAGCTGTTCCTGCTACTGGCCCCAGGAGTTCTTGTGGCCAGAAGCTCTGAGCACAAGCCCAGAAGCTCTGTGCTTTCAGGTATATGGTCCCTTCCCACTGTGGACTAACTTAAATACTTTGCCCTAACTAGATGAACTTCGCCCTGCCCACAAGGAAGCAGCTTTATTCCTCACCTCACCAGCCCTAGTTTGTATCCTTCCTCAATGGGTTGTAGACCAAATGTCCTTGAACTTTTCTATCACAAAACAAACTTCTGACCTGAAGACCTTCTACTCTCTTCTTACTCTCAGTAGTCTGCCTCTCACTGGTATTGTTTAGAATAGTGCTGTATGGACCCAAATAACCTAAAGGTTTATCTTCACAACCTGTAGTATCTTATCTTTCCTGTGAGATTTCCAGTAGGAGTGACAGGTTGTGAGGATGACTTAAGTGATACGGGCATTTGCTAAGTAGGATCTGAACTAGGACTGTCAGTATTCCCCATGGGCACTCACCACCAGGGTAGTGAGAACCATGTTTTCTTAACAGTGGATATGTTTGATGGTTTTGAGCGGAATTTCATGCCCCTGCCAAACATCTGTCAGCTGTAAACTTGAGTTGGACATACTGTGAAAGAAACCTAGCAGGGTAAGGAACATAATGTAAGATGCCACTTCTGTATAAAAGCACTGGTCTGAATAGTTTTTCCCTTCCAGCGACAGAAGAGCACAGCACTGGCAATTAGAGGGACAGCGCTGCGGGTGGCAGATGGAAAAGGAATATCTGTTCTATGCTAGTGCTAAAAGCAGAGATAAGAACCTCATGAAAGCTGGTTATCAAGGTGGGGTTACCCCTGCCTGATAGCCTGCCTGGCGATTTGCAAAATTCCCGTTCTGTTTCTGGTAGACCTGGAGAACAGTCTGTGAACCATGTTGGGGTGGGTGCTGCTGCAAAAATTCCCGTAGTTTTTGTTTATATTCGACAGCAGCTGAAATCACATGAATATCACTGACATTTCGTGGGGTTAAAGTTAGGTCAGAATTTAACCTCATAAACTAAATGCTATTAGTGCTTTCTCCACATTAGATCATTACAACATACGTATTTGATGGAGATACAAGATGGACTTGAACGGGGTGGATGGGATTAGGAACGATTTCTCTTCTGATCCCATTAAGCAGCCCTTTCACCCTGGGACTGCCCAAGTGGTACATATTTTCCTTTTGGTGAACTGCAAGGAATGGTATCTCATTATGTGATTTCTAAGAATGGCAATTAGTGCTTGGGAAAGGTGATACATTGGATTTTTTTTAATTTGGCCTTCCTTTGCTGTGTGGCTGGATCACAGGGGAATGCTGCAGCTCTGGAGATGGTAAACACGTGTGGCAAAAATCTTGTATTAAAGGTTTAGAGGTGCTTACAGCACAAAAGTAGGAAATATTCAGGGAGTTTATTATCACAGGATACTTTGATCATTTATAACAATTTTCCATAGAATAACATACTTCTATGGAGTTATGTGTGCCATAACAATCCATCCTGGTTTTAAATAATGTAAATTTCATTAAATAATGCAATTTTCATGTCCTCAAAGAAGTATTTATTGACATGAACTAGAAACGCTGTCTAAACTTGGAGGTTTAAAGTTGTTCTGCAGAGTCAAAATTCTTAAGAAACTTCTAACTGATTCTCATATAATGGGAGCAACAGTTTTAAAACTGCAATAAAGAATTTTTTTATCAGAAATTAGATGACTGCAATTTCAAGTCCTGAACAAAATGCAAAGCCGTTGCAAAGTGCATGATAATTCTGAGCCGGCTACTTCACACTGCAGCAGGTTTTATTTATGTTTTCATATTGGCATTTCTGTAATTTTTATTAAATTTAATTCAGCTAATCTGAGAGTTATCCATTTAGTCTTAGTCCAATACTGAAAATTCAGTTTGGTATCACAAGCATAAAAGCATCCTGTCATCTTTCTTGTTCTTTGGGAAGTTCCCTGAGCGAGCCAGTTGTTAATATAAAAATAAAAATGCATGGTAAAGGAGGGACTGAAGAATAACTTAGTTCCATGGGTAAAAAACTCCCGGCTATCTTCATTCCTGATCTGAATTGNAACTCTACACTTGCCCTTGTTGAACCTCATCAGGTTTCGCCCCGCCCAACTCTCCAGCCTGTCCAGGTCCCTCTGAATGGCAGCACAGTCTTCTGGGGTGTCGGCCACTCCTCCCAGCTTGGTGTCATCAGCAAACTTGCTGAGGGTACACTCTGTACCCTCATCCAGGTCGTTGATGAAGATGTTGAACAACACCGGTCCCAGTACCGACCCCTGAGGGACTCCACTAGTCACAGGCCTCCAACTAGATTCTGCCCCATTGACTACGACTCTCTGACTTCTTCCTTTCAACCAGTTCTTGATCCACCTCACTGCTTGATCACCAAACCCATACTTGATCAGCTTAGCTACAAGGATGCTGTGGGAGACGGTGTCAAATGCTTTACTGAAATCAAGATAAACCACATCTAGTCCTGAACAAAATGCAAAGCAGTTGCAAAGTGCATGATAATTCTGAGCCGGCTACTTCACACTGCAGCAGGTTTTATTTATGTTTTCATATTGGTATTTCTGTAATTTTTATTAAATTTAATTCAGCTAATCTGAGAGTTATCCATTTAGTCTTAGTCCAATACTGAAAATTCAGTTTGGTATCACAAGCATAAAAGCATCCTGTCATCTTTCTTGTTCTTTGGGAAGTTCCCTGAGCGAGCCAGTTGTTAATATAAAAATAAAAATGCATGGTAAAGGAGGGACTGAAGAATAACTTAGTTCCATGGGTAAAAAACCCCCGGCTATCTTCATTCCTGATCTGAATTGGCACTATAGTAAATAAAGGTGATGTAACTCACTGATGCACACGCTGCTGTTAAGGGACACATAAGTATGATGTCCGCTTCTTTCATACTTTGGATTGGGTTCAGTGATACTTTTTGGGAGGTTTATGTGGCCTCACACAAGTTTTAGCAGAGTAGGAATCAGTGGGCATTGTTGAAATAGCCAGGCTTGTAGGAGTTAAGATGCAGTTTTAAAAGCTGTTTGTCCTTCTTGAGGCAGATATTCAATGAAATGAAAATTGGCTTGAAAAATGTTATTGCTACATAATAAGACAGACAATGTTTTATTGGAACAGCAAAACGTAGAGATATTACAGTGGCTGTAAAGCATCAAATATATATAAATACGTCATTTGCTGTGGATAAAAGAAAGTACAGATATTTGTGTTTGTCATGATTTATTTACCCCGTGAAATTCTGAGAGAAGGCAGAAAAGAGTACAGAGCATCAGATAATATTATAGAAGTGTTAGCCAGTTTTAATTAGGAAGCATTCTTTATCTGTTCCAGCCTTGCTTGTGTGTCTGCTCAGGCTTTCAAGAATATTTTCCAGGCTTTTTTGTAGGGATTCTAATTTTGGTGTTTTTGTTCAAGTTTCCTACATTGCCATTTCTTACTGGTGGTAGAGTGGGTTGGCCCCATAGAGTGCTTAGGAGGTGAGGAGTTAAGTCCTGTCCCCAGCTGCCAGACACCCCACAGCTGCTGCCAGCCATCCAACAATAGGGCTTAATAGAGCAGCGGGAGCTTCTTGGAGGGGTGGGGGGGTGTTAACAAGGCTAATTGGCAACATGCACTTCATTCCCCACGGCTGGAGGTCATAAACCATGAGCAGGCAGAGGCTTGGTGTGGAGCTGGTGGTGGGGAGCATAGGCAGAGAGGATCATACAAACTAGGTTGAAGTAGAGTCTTAAGTTGCAGCACTATCTCTGTGCAGTGTGGCAATGACCTTTGTTGGCTGAAGAAAGGTTTTTGAAGGAAGAAGCGTTAACTGTGTGGTGCAGGTCCCTGCCTACTGACTGCCTCGCCTGCCTGAAGGGCAGGCTGTCCCAAAGTGAATGTTTGTGGGAGCTGATATGGGCTCCTGGGCACTTGATGGGATCCGTCAATGAATTCCTGTGCTTCGGTTCTTCGTGGTGTATGAGCAGCTCCTTGGTTTCCCATGTAGCTGTTTACCCAGCTCCTTGTAGCAGTCTTCGGACATGCAATTCTGCATTTGCCCCTTGTAGCCACAGTTCCCTGGACAGCAGCAGGCTTCCAGCCACACGTGAAGCACAAGCCGTGGTTGCACCGAGTTGCTGCTGGGACTCCTGCTTGGTAGGTGAAGGGATGGGGTGGTGGTTATGGTGGTGGGGAGGGAGATGTGCCTGTGCTTCCCACCACCACGTGGGGCTCACACCTCAATGGGAAGTGCTGAATGTCCCACGCCTCGGCTGGGTTTCTTTGGTAAGGCAGTGCAGCTACCCAAAGCCATCTCCTGCTGCTGCTGCAAAAGCCGGAGGCCGTTACCAGCAGCACTTGTCTTGGAAAACTGCAAAGTAACACCCGCAGATGCTGTGGGAAGTCAAAGCCTCAAGACCTGGGGTGCAACGTGAGTCCCAAAGAGCTTCTTCTCCTGAGGCAGAAGGTGAGAAAACAAAGCTGTTGGGCAACATAATGCAGAGGAAGAGCATTCACAGATGACTTCAACATCTTCTCCTGTGTCTTTCGTGTCTGAAGTTTTCTGTCCTTCATCAGCCTACTGAAAAACATGGCACTGCATCACTTAGGTATACTGGGCATTTCAAGGTCTAATTTGCTAGGTTAAAAATGGATAGTTTGTTGTTTATCCAGTGGAACATGAAAGTAGTTGTGTGTTCAGACCAGTAGTTTCGGAGCTTTCTGTTCTGTGCGTTTTGTTCTTAAATCTGATTTCTGCTGTGGATGTTCGTAATGGGAAGGATTAAACAAAATAATGTAAGAAATTAAGCATTTTAATAAAATGAGTTTTATTTTAAAGAAGTTAAGCAGTTAGTAATCCGTTTATAAATTTTATACTATTTTGTGCATGTAGATTAGAGTTCTTCATATAAGCCTGTAATTTTTGTTGTCATTTTTCTAATTGCTTTATGCAGGACAAAGTGTATGACATTGAAACTAAGGCTCCTTTCAGTGTGTATTTTGTTTCCGAGAAGGGGTAGGTCTTCTTGGACCTGTTAGTCTCATGTTGACCTTTGATAGTGCCAACAGGTTTTTGGATGGGAGCAGTAGTTTATAGTTGTTCTGTTTAGGCTAATAGCACAAACGTTTAATAAATTGTTTCCAAGCTGCTGTGGTAGCATACTTGAATTTCTTTTCAAACATATATCTACTGTATATTCTAACTTTTAAATCAGATATTGAGTTGAGTTTTTGGAAAGTTATCAGTTTATAAGCTTTTAGAAAACAACAGGCATGCAACTCTGAACTTAACCAGAAATGTAGTAAATAATTAATTTTCATAGCGAGTGTCAGTGGATAGAGATTTGAACTCTCATACTTACCACGGTGATCTAGAACCACAAGTTACTGGTGGTCAGGTCCCAATGAGCTGCTTACATTTTTTTTAGAACTATCTGCTGATTTCTGTTCCATTTCATCTTTCTGTAACTTTGCTTGTTTGTCAGGGAGGAAAAGAAATTAAATTTTAACTCTTTTTCATTGAAAAGAAACGTAGTTGCAGAAAAATGTGGCTTCTGCTTGGAGAAAAGAACCTTGTGAGATAATTTTTGGCAACAAAATTACAAATATTCTTTAAAGTGGCTGAATTGCCTTCTTTTCCCTTCGCGTTTGAATTTGTTTTGTTTATTGAAAATTTGGGGAGAGAATTTTGTTCTTAATCCTCAGATCTGGTTTCTTAAGGATATTTAAGGAAACAAGGTACATACAGACATGTAAATCATAAAGAGTTTTCCTTCTCTTTCAAGAGTACTGGTGTTAATGGAATAGAAAATGCTTGCATGAAAGGCAAAATAATTGTCAGTGGGCATCACTAACCCCCCCAGAAAATGCACTACCCTAGAAAGAGGCCAGATAGAATAGAGGTAACACTCATGGCACTAGTCCTAAGAGCTATGATTTTTGTTTGATGCTTGCACTCCTTTATCCAAAGAAATCATATCATATTAATGACTGCTTTTTTTCTGTCAGGGTGTTTTGGTAGGTTTTTGGCGGTTTTTTTCTTTTGTTTTAAATCTTGTGTGGTTTAAAATACTAACTAAATGATTACGAGTCTGTCTGTATTCCTGACCTTAACAATGCAGAAACCCTTCCCACTAAGTTTAACGGCAGGGAAGGTCCACGCCTTTCCAGCTTGGACCTGAAAATCCTTCCCTTCTTTCTTAATTGCCTTACAAAATGGCTTAGTCCTGCAAAACCGCTTCCTCGCTGCGTAGGATGAATGGCCATACAATTTCTGCCCAGAAGAGAAGTACAGACAGTCACGTTTGGAAAAAACTTCGGGTGGAAACTTCAGAAACACCAAGTTGACTTAAAAACATATGATTCTCTGAGCAGTGCAGGGATGTGGTGCCCATGTGGCTTTGGGAGGGTGCTGGAGAGCACCAGCCTTCCAGATTGTGCTTGCTTTTGGAGCGGGCCGCGCTTCTAGATCCACTGGGTGTTTCTGAATGTCTCGCTGTATAAATTAAGAAAATAGATGGGGAAAGCAGGTGGAAATCTCTCTGGGGGATTTTGTTTTTAACTTGCTATAATGGTTTAATAGTGAGCAGTTAGAGCTAAGCAGGTGTTTTAAGAGCTCTTATTTAACAATTATCACTCATTTCCGGGCTTCCTGTTTGTTCAGACTGCTGGAGAACATCACGAAATCAGCCAACTGCTCTCAAAACCTCTTTTAACCCTTTGTCATCCAGAGAAGCTGGGAAAACCCTCCATCAGAGATCCACGTGTCTGAAAGGATGAGGGACATAGCACAAAGCCATTGTGCTGCGAAGATTGTCTGGCAAATGAGAACAAGGCTCTTGAAAGTTATGTTGGGTATAGGAGCATCGCATCATTGGGAAAAGACTGTATCTTCATTTCATCTCTTTGTTTGATTAGTATTTTGAATCAACTGTAGGGAGGGAATTCAGGGAAGCTTATGGAGCTCATACAAGTTGGAGATTTGCTTTGTTTTGTTTTTCTCCTCCCTTAGTACTTCCTATTAATTATTGGCCTGGGACATGAGACACATGAGGATAGATAACCATGATGAAGTTCAATTTCAGTGTAATTTAACCATCCTTCAAAAGCTCATATGTGCTCCAAATATTCTTTGTCCTAAATCATCATGATAGAATAGGATTTATAAAAAAATATTAGAGAACTGTGAAAGACTTCCTTTTGTTTTTAGAAATTGCTGTCCTGTTGATAATATGTAAATGAGATTTTGATCTACTCATAACTGTTGTTCCATAGATTACATTTTCACTATAGTTTAGTACTAATTTTAATCAAGTTTTAAAATTAAACAGCTGCTAGTGCTGTGGAGTTTGCTATTTGGACAGAGAGCAAACTGTAAGACTGTGAGGGCTTTCTTTGATTAGTAGGCTGATTGTGAAGTGGCTCACGTTAATGTTTAATCATAAAATTAAATAAATGTAGGAGGTTATTTTGTGGGGTGCATGTATAGTTTGCATAGTGCGTGTGTCTGTTTTTTTCAAGCAGGGAGTCTTTAAGAAGCTGTCTCAGTAGGTTCAGAAATACTCCTGTACTTACTTGAGAGATAAAAATGGAAAAAAATGCTTTCTAATTCTGCTACAAGTTGGAGTGTCTCTGGAGGTTGTAGAGATGGATAAGAAAGGACAACCTGCTTACTAGTAATGGCCCTTGAGCGATGAGTCCTGGTGAGAGTAAGAGACCTGGGATATATGTTTGTTCCTGCGTTTGTGTGCCGTTAAGCGTATTCATGCCAACTTCAGCTCAGTTCATACTGATTTAAATGTGCACTTTTTCTAGTTTGCCTGAAATTGCACCTCAGTCTTCCCAGCGTAAGAGAGACTAGAATGAGGCCAGATGTAGCTCTGCTCTGGCAGAGAGGCTCTTGGTGAAGAAACTGTTCCTGCCATCAGAAAAGCAATTCTTCTGAACGGGAGAGTGGGGAGGAGAGACCCTCAGCGTGCTCTGTGTGTGTGTGTGCACATGTGTATGTGCGTGCACATGCACAGCATAGATGGTATGCAGGGTCTGTGAAATTATAGCAAAATGCTTTCTTTATGTACTCTTTCATGCCCGTATGTCTGTTCTCAGTGTTTCTGCTGTCGTCTGCAGGTATCGGGTATCATTCAGTTCAGAAACTTCTCATGGTGAGTTTAAAAGTGTTACTGAATATAACACTATGAGCTTTCTTCAGATGAAATGATAGAGCATTTTAGTGTTACAGTTTTAACAGGCTTGGGCTAGTTTGCATAATGATGAAGCAGTACGAATGGATAAAACCAATTTACATTAAGCATGTAAGTAGTAAAATCGATTTGCAGTTTAACATGCTATGAATTTGGGCCTCAAAACAGAACAGGGAAAAAACCCTGTATCTTGTATGCAGGGTCAGGTACCTTTTGATTTCCCGGTTAACAGTATATCATAATTTCTCCTGTTTCCTTTTAAGATAAAGTACATATTCTACAGATTTTCTCCCTCCCAGATTTCCTGTTTGTTTTCTCATACTGTGTCTAAAATCAAATTCCACTGATTCATTAGTGAGAATTAATAAATCCTTATACTGAAAACCTAAGGAGACAAAGCAACAGAAACCCGTGAATGGTGTCCAAGGAAAGGAACAAAAGTGTTTATTTGAAATGCCAAACTGGATTATTATTCCTTGAAGTTCCCCAGAATAGGAGGTGAGTGTTTTATCCTGGAGCTGCTACACGAGCTACAAGTTCTCACAGGCACTCTTCAACATTACCACTGCAGAAATAATAATTCATTAGTCTCGTTGAGAGCCTACGTTGTCTTGTAATGTTTTGCCGGAGCCATTCTACTGAGCTGAAATTACTGTTGGCGGAAGAGTTGGACTCGATACTGCAAGAATCTGATTCAGCTTAGGACGAGGTCAATATTCCTGGCCCCGGTGCTCGGTGCTGTGTTGGGTTGACTTTTTTTTTTAAAGGTGTTTTGAGGATTTGAAGGCAAAATGCAGGAGACTTTGAGCACTTGAATCGTCAAGGTATTTTGAAAACCTAGCCTCAGTTAATTTCAAGTGAAAATTGTTCAAATGTAGGTAAATCAGCTGGTAGGTGGATGCTTTGTCCTTTGTCCAGGCGTGCTAGTAGTTGAAGGGTTGCATGAGTAGCATGTTTAGATGTTGTCTTCTGGTATTGTGGTCTTAAATGAAGTTTGTATCTTTTGGTGGGTGATAGAGCACGTGTTTCTTGCAGCTTTTGTCACTTGGAACAGTTTTCCTCAAATTTTCTGCCTCACTGACTCTTCGGCTAGTGTCAGATCTCACATGAGGATCTGCGTTTTAGGGGGAGAGGTGGTAGGAGGCAGGAGGGTTTGTTGCTTACTTGAATTGTATAATGTGTCTTTTTTTCTCCTACTTTGCTTTTGTTTTTACTGTAAACAACATAAATTTCTTTGAACAATTTGTGACTTTTTTTAGGATTACTATATTGTGTAGGTAGTAAAGACATAATTTACTATTGTGTACTATGGGAAGAAAATCACAGTTCACTTACATGTTTACTTTTAAATAACATTGAGAGGGGTTAGTGAGTGAGTCTGTGATAAAGGAGCATGTCAAATGTTTAAAAAACTGCCTAGATAGGCAATTCTAGTTGATTTTCTTATAAAGAAATACTTTCTTTATAAAGTCCACCTCTTGTGCCTTTTTTCCTTTTTTTAAATTATTGCTTGACCTCAGACCATAGCGCTGAAACACAGAATTGCTCTGTTGGTGTGGAAGCAGCAGGAACTAATTCAGCAATTGAATTTGCACTCAAGTTCAGATTAATTAATAAGTGATGTAAGACCCTATGAGATCACTGTATTCCCAAATTAGTGTTTTTTTCTTTCGTATGTATCACTTTCAGATTATTTTTATTCCCCACGAGAGTTTCAGAAGTAATTTTGATCTTTTTCTCTGTAGAGAGCTTATAACAATATCAAAGACAAAGCATGATTATACAATTTGGAAGATTTCCTTCTCTCTTTTCTTCTGAACGCATGCTCTGAACAGAGAAGTTTCAAAACTTTTCATGTACGTGGCAACCAGAAATAGATGTGTATGTGATTCTGAGAGAAGGAACAGTAACAGATGTTCTCCAAAGCAATAGGTAATTCCTTTGCAATTCATCAAGAAAGAACATGCAACCTAGGGGAAACCAGGCTTCTTGTAAAGGGAGCGTTTTCAGCTCCAGGTGTGTAAATCAAAGACTTCGTGAATACCAGGCTCTATTTTGGTGGGCCAGGAAATGTAACCAGTTTTGTCTAGAAAGGATCAAATCATGTAATTCCTATAAAAGTCTGCAGAGTGTTCTTTCAATGTAATAGGAGACTCCTCGACAGCTTTCTCCTGAGGGAAGGCAAGCGATTCTTCATATTACTTATTTCAGTTCTTTTTCAGGTTCCTTATTCTTATATCTCTTCGATAATAATGTAAAAAAATTTTGAAATCTTCCTTGTATCTTCTGGCTTGTAAAGCAGCAGTGCACAGTTCTTCGCTTATCTGAAACTTGAGGAACAAAGGAATGCAGTGTGCGCAAAGGCTGCACTGCCAACTTACTAGTCCTGCTTCTGCCAAATGAGGATCAAGCAGATTTGTATCTTAATTCTTTTCTAATATATTTTTAGTAGCTACATAAAGACTGAGCTCTTTTAAGAGAGGCTTAATGGATGTAATGTTTGCACTTGCTCTGAGTCCAAAATTTAGAATGATTTTTACAATAGTACTTAGAGATTGCAACAGTTGATAAATATCAGGTAGATTGCATAGAAATTATGTGACTGCAAAACAGCAAAAATGCGACACAGCTGCAGTTGCAATGAAGAAAATAAGAAAATCTTTGTAGGCCTCGGATTCAGCAATTTTGCGTGTTAGGAATGGGAACTTGGCTTGTGTGTGGTGTTCCATATTCCTCTGTCCTTTGAACTTGTAGGGATTTGTATTGTTTTCCCTCTGTGTTATTTTCATTTGCTTATCCTCTGTCCTTGGTGAGTTTGCACTTGTGTTACGAGAATAATACAACTTATGAGAAGTCCTTTCTGTCCCGTGTGCAGTCTGCAAAGACATCCAATAACAACCCTGGATGCCGGTTTAATCAGTAGGAGCGACAGTATCGAATGTTCCTAGAGGTCTCTGAAAGTCTTGGGGCACACTCAGGGTCCAGTATGATTTAGTAACGGTCTGTTACGGTTTATGTGATTCAGTGTGCAAAGCTGTTTCTTGTGTATATAAAAGCTAAGGATTAATATTCCACCCTGTGCATAAGCACTCACAAGAAGAATGAAGGAAGCAAACCTAAAAATAACAGGGAAGGGGATTACTGCTGCTCACATGCTTTTGAATGGTTGCTTTCTCCTTTTTCAGTCCTTAGCCTCCCATAGAGGAGTAGTGTTTTCCACAGTGGACATGACTTCCGAAGATTGCTCCATGTGGGAGTTTTATTTATATTTGTCTAACTCCTCAGAGTTAAGGGGGGAAAAAAAAAGATGTTTGTGTACAGTTTTTAAAGTAGGAAATATAAGTTAAATCTGGGTTAATCTCCATAAGCTAAAAATGGATTAATTTTTCAGATAGAGATTTGTGGACCAGAGGGGTTTTGTTATACAGTTCGTAGAAACCACAGCTTATATCTCTGCTCGGTATCTTGCTTCCTTCAAGTAGCAAGTATGAATCCCCACTTTTAATCTGCTCTATAAAATTTGTCTTAGTATGTAATTTCAGTTTTAGTTTCAAGGTTATTGTTAGCATTTGTATGATGCATACAGCTGTAGAATGAGTAAGAGAATTAATTAAACCTTAGGTTTGGAATGCCACGCTCAAATACAGGTCCGCTGAGACCTTCCTTTTTTGAGTTTGATAAATTTAATGAGATTTAAAAGGAAAAGGCTTTTTTTTTTAACATTTTTTTTTTTCCCCTGACAGCTCTGAGCCTAGCGGCATTGGAATGGTATTAAAGATTCTGTGGTAGAGCTTAAAAGAGGACTTCATTCAGCATTCTTGTTGAAGTTCCCCTCTTTTGAAACCTACTCTGTATTCTTCTGATGCTGCTTTACAGAGATGGCTGCATGTGGTTTCTAATATACTTAAGGGATAAAAGTGTCCCTGATTATCATTGCATGGGTAACTTTATTTTTGTGTCATTCATTTAGTGTCACGTAGTAAAATCAACGTGCCACAAATAATGGAGTAAGACAGAAGAAAAGCACGGACACGCTCATGACCGTTACTGCAGTACCAGATATTTTCAAGGAGAGTAACTTTGAGATGGGTAACTAGATGGTTTTGCTGTTATGTGTGTCTGATTTCTCAGAGACCAAATGTCCTTTTCTGGAGTATGTCAGTCCTTTATTCTGTTTTCACTGGCTGCATCTGTTTTTGTGGAGCTGTTCTCTAGGAGTAGAGGTGGTCATGAGAGGGAGGTGATTTAGGGGAGAGAAACAAAATATTGCGCCAGTAACTTCTTTCTGTCTCTTCCCAAATATGTTTCCAGTAAGTGTGGAGCCTTGAGGTCTGGCAGTTTGTCTTTTTTTTGTCCTTGTTTAAAATCTTTGGATGACCAAGCCCAAACACTGTTGGGATGCTCTTTGAACATTGGTTTGCTAGAGCCATCTGTGCAAAAGACCCAGAATCACTGACACCAGTGTACTACAAACTACAGTCAGTAGGAGGTTTGGCAGTTTGGTAGGTTTGGGGCAGCTCGTTATCTTTGGGATATCTTTGGAGTTCAGCTGGTTTTATTTCTAAAGATTGATTCAGTCTTCACTTCCAGGCTGCAGCCAAGTAAGCCCACTGCTGCTGCCACATTCTCCAAAAGCTTCTTACAGTTCTGCCCTCAAATAATGACTCAAAACTCTTGGAAGGACCTGCTGTCTGCAGAGGTTTCAGTAGCTTTCAGTTTCTCTTCACTGATGGTGGTTCACAGCCATCTAAATTTGGTGTGGAGGGCAAAGCTGCCGTAAGCTAGCTGTGTTTCAATGCATGTTCCTTCATAACAGCTCTTGTGCTGCCATTAAACTTGATTCTTTATAGAAATTTTTGCAGTGTGAACTCAGTAATTATCCTGATTTATGTACAGAGTAAGGGGAGGTAAAACGAGGATAAGTGGTTGAGAGTAAAGCTTACAGTTTGGTTTGATGCGTGCCCTGCTTGCTTAGCCATTTTTTAATATATATTGTATTACCATTTTTAATGACTTTATAAATAAAATGCTACTAAATATTGACATGATCCAGAAATAAGTCATCTACAGCTCTCAGAAAGCTTGATATCTGGTAATTTTACAGAAAATGACAAATACATAGTAATAATTAAATGCAAGTAATGTATTTTATCCTTAACTACTGAAATCTTTTCATGTAAAAATACCTTTTTAAATAACTGCTTAACTTCATAGAAAAAGCTACAATAAAATAGGAATTCAAGACTCAGAGTAGGAGGTTTTTGAAGTAGCTGTTGCTCTAATGTAAGTTAATTGGACTGTGGTTCCCAAAATGAGCTGCTATTTTTTGGACACTGAGAATTAACAACAGTTTCCAGCATGTAACAGATATCTCTTTATGTTTTAAAAATGTGCCTTCATGGTTATAAATGGTTCATGGTTATAAAACCAAAGCCACGTGTTATGAAAATAATTCTGAATGAAATACTGCTTCATCAATTGTTACTTAATTTTGTACCTGAAAAAAAGCCCTTTAGAAGCGTTGGTTGTGCAGATAAGATGTCAGGTCTCAAAATGATGCTAACATGGCTTTTATATGTATGGTCTTTTATTCCGGTATTGCTTTCTCGTGCCAAAATGTCTGTTAGAGCTTGTGAGATCTGTGCAACAGGCCTGTGCAGTAGGAGGGCTAATCTCTCTCCGTTGTTTTTCATGGTAGCGTGTTTTCTGCTGCTTGTATTTTTCCCATGCATTTTTTATAACTGAAGTTGAAGGGAGGATGGGAACCTCATCTCCTTTAAATGATAATTAAATTAAAGCAAACTAGTCAGGTCTTAAGTTCATACTTCACTGAGTCGGAGAGACACAGTTCCTTCCTTTGATATTGTTCAAGGGCTGAGAGCAGAGAAGTAAAAAGTTCCTTTACCTGGTGGTAAATCTATGGTTAGCAATCAGAAAAGCTGTCGTTATCTGCATTAAATAAAAAAGCTTCAATTTGTAGGGGAGTGAAGGGTGCAGAGGGTGAGGAGGATGAGGAGAGCCCAGTGTGGCTGCCAGGTTGTGCCTTCTGCTTGCGCGTAGGGTGTTTCAGAGTGTGCCTATTTTATAGATGTTACCTGGATACCTGTGAGACCCTGAGTGTCCCAGGGTAACAGCTCTCCTCATTGCCATATTAGGTGGAGAGTGTTCAGCTTTGTCATGAAATGGAGAAAACTTACAGAATCATAGAATTGTCAGGGTTGGAAGGGACCTTAAAGATCATCTAGTTCCAACCCCCTGCCCTGGGCAGGGACACCTCCCACTAGAGCAGGCTGCTCAAAGCCCCATCCAGCCTGGCCTTGAACGCTGAGGGATGAACTTCATTAAAGTACTTCTAAAATAATTGATAATGTTTCAGGTTTATTATTGGGACTGTTCACGGTGTTAAAACCAGTTGACTTTCTTTTAAAATGATCCAAAATGAAAACAGAAAAAATTGCAGGTCAGAGTTCAGACTTAACCTGCTTTTTATTAGGTTGGAGGGGAGAGGGTTGGAGGGTTATGATATTAAAGAAATATATTAAAGAAACTTTAACACTAAAACAGACATTGCATGTTTTTTTTCAGCATTTCCTTGGGTATATATGGAAAATGCTGCTAAATTTCAGTACTTCAGTTCTGAACACACAATTTCAAAGTTGCATGATATCTTTTTTTTTTGAGGACTGTATAAGAAAAATGACCAAATTACCCAGAATTAGTCACATCTCTGTGGCTGCATACCAACTACTATTTGAGCCAGATCCTGAGAATGCTAACATTTTTATCCGTTTATCTTTACTGGGTCCCACTGCATCTCTATCTTCAATAGTTAACAACTTTAGTAGCGTGCACATGTGTATGTATATATATTGAATCTTTAGAGAGGGAACCTTTTTCCTTGATGGGAGGGGAAAGATTTTGTGATGGGATAAATTGAAAGCACTTTTTAAAGGCACCTGCTTTGCAGAGGATGAAATGTGAAACAATCCAAAAGAGAAACTGTGTAGACTCCTGGGAAAAGCTAAAACGCAACGTATTTGACTGAGCCACAAGCAGCAGATTGGAAAGGTCAGAGAATCAGAAATGGAAACAGTCCAGAACTCTCACTCTGCACTATTACACAGACATCGTGGAGATCTATAGGATTCCCCAGAGAGCCTTACTTAAAGGAGGGTTGCCTGGATGGTTAACAAGGTCATACTTCTGCATGAATCATTTTCTTCTTTATTACTTGTAAGGAAAAAACACTGCATTTACCAAAAAAAGCCCTAAAACCCCAAACAAATGAAACTACCCCAGACCCAAGCACTCAAAAACTTTCTTCCCCAATAAATTCTCCTTCCATTTCTGTCCTTGAAGTCGCTGGAGTAAAGGGACTATTGCTGTTACTCTGATCAGGCAGACCTTTGGGAACTGTTTCTACAATTCTAGTGAAAAATTTAAATATAAAGTTCCCATATCAGATCACCTTTTAAGATAAGATTTTTCACGTAAGGCTGGAGAGAGGGTTTTGAAACAAACTTTGATAGGACTGAGTTTTGATTATAGGGCTGTCTCCAAGTCGGAGATTTCTGCAAGCTGTGTGGGATAGCACTTGTGGAAGTTGTAGGCCAACCAGAGATGGGGGAATGAGGAAGAAGGGTATCCAAATCTTATATCTAGCATTCCTGAAGAAGCCTATCCTGCCTGCCTCCACGCTCCTTACAGATGGCAGATTTTTCATGACACTTCCCCCAGGTGCGAAATTATTCCTCCTTCTTCTGTAGGCTGCACATGGGAGGATTATGGGTGGTCAACGCTTTAAAAACTGTTTGGAAATTGAGACGAAAAGTTTACTGAAGGCCAGACAGATGTGCTGCAAGACGCATCTCCGCCTTCTCTGGGTGGAATTAGAATCGCAAGGCTGTGAATCCCAAATAGAGATTTTTTTCTGTAAATCAAGTGGTGAGGTTCCTTGCTTTTGGGAAGTGATAGGTGCACCAAAGCAGAAGTATGTGCAGGTTTATCAATAGGCTACAATAATGACTGACTACTAGTCAATTTAGCCATTCAAATAAAACTATTAATGGGGCAGCACACCTGGAACTCGCAAACTCCAATGTAAGTAGTGTGAAAGAGATCAAGGTCTAATTGCGTGAATGTGTTGCGGAGTGCCTGAACTCTTTAGAATTGCAACTCTAAACAAGACTAGTTATAGGAGGTGAAATAAGCACGCGGAGGGTGAATTAACTTTATTGCCCAGGGTAACGCAGCAGGTCAATAGCAGAGCTCACAGTAGGATTTCTGAAAGCATTCAAATTTTGGAGAAAATTCTTTATAGGGAGAAACTCTGAGCTCACTGGTTTGCTTTAAATAAAATGAACAATGGGAGGTTACTTAATTTGGGTATGTAAAGTAGCATTTAAAAAATAGAGTACCATTTAAAATATAAAGGGCTTTTTAATCTGAGAAGGGTAAAACTAGAACTGAGGGCTAGCCAGATAGATGAAAATGAGCAACAAAGCGCCTATTTCTTTTCACATTAAAAGTGATGAACTAATGAAACTTGGTAGCAAGGGATGTAGCAGATCCTTCATCCCTAGCCATTTTCAGAAAAGACTGAAAGCATTTTGTTGAAGACAGGCGTTAGCTTTGCTTTACTTTGCTCGATAGAAGAGTAAGTTTGCAGCATGCCGTGCCTTCCATTACCAGAACTGGATGGTTCTTGTATATTCAGAACTGAATTTTAAGATCTAAATGAACAAAAATTCTTCATTTATCCCAAGTTCAGTTCCAGGAGCCCTGACTATCTGGCTGTATGAAATCTAACCAAAGCTCTTACAAAGAAATTGCCCAAACCTGAATATTGTTGTATTTAAAAAGAAAAATAAATTGAATTAATATCAGTTTTTTCAAAGAACAAAATCTGAATGCACTTGTAAATGACTCTGCCGTTTCTGCTTCATCATGGGCTAAAAGAGGAACAATCAAGTTGTTACAGTACAAGGCAGGCTAAGTGCCGGGGAGAATTTTTGTTGAATTTTCTTTTTTTTCCTTAAATCCAGGAAATACCGCAAAGCTTGCATGGATGTCTAAAAGAATAAGGTTTCAAAAAGGTTTATCTAACATCTTTCATGTCAATCTCATATCTAACATGTGAGAACTCCACAAGTGATTCAATTTAAAAAACTGCAGTAAATGAAAATAAATGCTAAAGAAATACGTCAGTCAGTGCAGTGTACTCTAGAATGTGTGTGTTTGTTGGGAGTTTTGAAGATGTATCTATTCCTGGAGTTCCACTTAAGGCTGGTGGACTCTGCCGTCTAACTTTTCAGGAACAGTAATAATAGTAGTGGCTATTTTTGCCATTTCCTTTTCTATAATTGCTGTATTCAAGATGTTACGTTCTGGTCTATCCATTTCATGGACTATAGGTTGCCTGGCAGCATGTGTCAAGCTGTGAAATTTTATTTTACTTGATTTTCCTTTTTGCGTATAAACATGCGTAGCATGGACTAAGCAGTTTTCTATTTTGTTTTCCTTTTAGCAAAGTGTTTTGTAGCTGGCATCCGAGGAGTCTCAGAGTTGCTCTGGGTTTATTATGGCTAAAGCTGCAGAGGAAGTCCAAGTGAATCACAGATAATTGTAGTCCTCAGGATAGCCATTTTGTTAAAAGAATTAGTTTCATTAATCTTTCTAATCTGATAATTAAACAGAGGATAAAACATCATCAGAGTAAGACAAAAACTATGTTTAAAAAAAACCCCAATGCTATTAAATGGTATCTAAAGATCTTATTGTAGTACTTTCTAAAGGGAAAAAAAAATAGAACCAAAGAGGGACTGTTCCAATGATGTTTTCTTCTGGAAATAAAAATGCTGGTTTCTCTGGCAATTTTTTATAAAGGCTCATAAAATAGAATTGGGGGCTACATTTTCTGTCAAATTTTTTAGGTATTTTTTGCCAATTCTGGATATTTCTTCAAGAAACTAAAAAAAAAAAGTTACATATATTGGTGCTATTTTTAAATCAGCGTTTTTCAGGGATCGAACAATTGAACATATCTAATATGAAAAATGTTATGTGATTGAAACTGCCACATTTACTGGCAAAATATTTCTCTAATGCAGGAATTTTAAAATTACCTTTTTCCTTCAGGAGACAATGATGATCTTGCTATTTAGATATGGGACTGAGACTTGGAAGGTGCTTCCAGTTCCCAGTCTCCTTACTTAAAACCCCAATCTGGAAAGGGGGATGGACAGGGAAGTCAGGGGGCTCCTATGCGGATACGTTCGATGTGTGTGTGCTCAGTTTGGAAAAGAATTAATGTATCCGCGTGGCAGTTACTTTTTGTAAATACTGCTTGCAGTTGTTGGTGTCACATACTGTGAAGACAGAATGATGTCTTTAATTCTTAAATAAACAAACATTTAAAAAGATAACTTTTTTTAAAAAGCAAAGATGCTGTTGCAAGTAACTTGTGTTTTATTTTCTTAATTCTGTTTTCTTCTGTCTTCCTTCAAATTTCTTCAAAACTTAACTTTTAGTATAACTTGAACAAAGTCTCTGAATTGATGCAATTCTTGGCAGGCTGTAAGTAGGAGAGCTATTTCCAGGAAGGATACTTTTGTTTAAATACGTGATGCCAATTCTGTTTTACTATTGTGATTTGTGTATCATGCGATGCTTGTTTATTGTAATGTCAGTGTTTGTTGTAAAGCAGATCAGGTTACAGATACATATGTGAAAGGACATAGACAATATTTGTGTAGAACATACTTTTTCCTTACATCTTCATAACCCAGGAGGAGAATGTTTATTTGTAATTCTTGAAGCTTGTGTATTCATGCTTTCATCTTGGCACTTGATGAAGATTTTTTTTTTTTTAAACTAGGAAATAAATAATTTTGTGTTATTTTTGCAATCTCCTTCCCTTTCTATAACCAACTTTAGATAATTCTGTAAGGTGACTGTTCCTTTTTTGCTTGTATTTCCAGTTTCTTCCCTCAGAAATGGAGGAGTATCTGGTGAACCTGAATGGAAAAGTAGGAGACACATTTTTAAAAATGGGATTAAAGTTATTAAAAGTGATCAATTACAAGGATATTTAAACAGTGACATCCTATTTAAAAGAATTACAACCTTGCAATTTCTGGCAATAATCAAGCCTATTAAGTTATCATAGTTTTGGCGTCTTGATTTAAAAACTGCTTTAAACTTCATTACTTTTAAAAAGCTTAGCCCTTATGTTAGGGGAAAAAAAACCCACTCCTGTCTTTTTGACAGAGCAGGACAGCTGGGATAGTAATGGGAAGCATTTTAAGATTTAAGAATGAGGTTAAAAGAGGTAGAGTATGGCTCTGTTTCCAAAATAAAATTTAGCATTTTTAGAGTAATTTTAGCATAGCTTTGTTCTTGAAATATTATTTTCCTTCCTTTTGTTTGCTTGTGACAACTTCATGCTGCTTCTGAGCTGTATATGTAATTTTTATCTCTGTATGTTTCCATGATTGTCTCTCTTCCTTAGGCCCTTTTGTTCTTCTCATTCACTTTTGGTTTTTAATTGAAGATATTTCTGTCCCTGTGTTATTTAATCAGCTTTCTTAAGCTCTGCCTAGCTGAAGTAGTGTTCTTTGTTTCTTGCCTGCTGGTGGTCCATAGAGCTGCTTCTCTTTGGCACTACCTCTGAGCAGCTTGTCCTCTGGCTAGTTCGAGTTCAGCCCTTCTTCTGTTCAGTTCTTCTATTGCCTTGGGTGCCAAGGTGAGACTTGAAACAAAAACTCAAGTCAGTCACTATAAATGGTGACTTGGTGTTCAGCAGTGATGGCAGGTTGATTATTAGCCAAAATTTCACAAAGGGTACAGTAAGGTAAAGACCAGTTTTGCACAGTTGGAGGCCCAGCTTGGATGCTGAAGAATTTTCAGGCAAGTCTTGATAACTTCTATATAACTCCTAAAATAAGATATTGTTCACTTTCTAGAAATGTGGGAAAAAGAGGGTAGTAATTCATAGCCAGTTGCTTAGGTCAAAGACACTTACTGAGCATGCCTCCTTAAGTGCATATTCTGTAGTCTCTGCCACTTTGG
>VXBO01001262.1:1169998-1308138 GCA_013400135.1 Rhinoptilus africanus | reverse complement strand
GGGGAAGAGAGGGGAATCTCATTCATACGTAAATCAAATTGACAAAATAGAAGAGTAAGAACTTACTAATTGGAGTTTTTCTTCCCTCTGCTGATGAACTCTGGTTTGCAGCTGATGTCGGTGTCAGACATCAACAAACTACTTAGAAGTTCCAGTGAGTGTCATCGAAGTACAGTTTGTCCATTTGCAGCATATTGAATCAAGCTGTTTCCCTCCTAATGGAGGATTAATTTCTATCTTGAATACAAATGGAGAAAACATTTAATGTGGTTGCCTTTCAGATAAGAAAAGCCTTTTGCCTTTCATCCCAGGGAGCTGAACTGAACTCAGACTCAAAACCAGTAGCTGTTGTTTTAGTATATTTTTTTTTTAATTGGAACAAAACCTAGGTTAGATGCGAGTTTTGTTGCTAACTGGAACAAAGCCAGCACAGCTTTACTTACAACTGAACCAAAGTGGATTCTGTTCCCTGTTGCTTTCTTCGAAGTGGCTAATTGATGATTGTAGTAGGCCCTCTTTTGAAAGATACTGAAAGGTGTTGCACGGTAGTGTTTGAAAGACTGAATATTTGAACCTCTTTCATAAGGGGCCTGAGATCAATGCTGAAGTCTCTGCTGGTTTTGCGTGAGGTATATGTATTTTCTAATAGTTGGTCTGGGAAGATCTTCCCTCTGAGGGAGTTGAGAGCTTTACTGGAACGAGGGTGTCATCAGTGTTTCTAGCTTTTGTTTTAAAATACAGCTGGTTAATAGACAAGTTCCAGAATCCTTCTTTTTTACAGAGGACCAGAATAGGATTAACAGATGAGAAACTGAAGGGCAACTTCACATCATCTAAATATCACCATTTGCTAGCACTTATTTACATCCTGCCTTTGGAGATTATTTTACCTCATTTAGGAAGGATTTGACTTTATACCGCCTCAGTCTTAGATCTTCCAGCTGTTAATCTCCCTGATTTTTGAGGTCTAAAAATCAGCGCAGCTATTTCCTTTATTCTTGGTACGGTGATGCTATGTGGATATTTCCTACTATACGCTGTCTTGAGTTTCCCAGAGTATACCTGGCAGGAAGAGAATGCAAGGAAGGAGCATTTTGACCATAAAGAGAAGAAAAATACCATATGCTTTACAGAAAACAGATAGTGTTGCTTTGATATCTTAATCTCTAAGACTTCACACAGTAAGTCTTACTTAAGGGAAGTAAGGAAATACGGAAATTACTTAAGGAAATAAGGCAAAATGTATGCAGAGCACCAAAACTGTTGTATATGATGAGGAAAAGTACCAGTCAATCCTAAGGTCCTCTACTTGTCCATGTACTTACTGTTATGCAGACACCTATTTCATGATGATTGTCCGAAGTGTTGCAAAGGTGTCTGCTCAGAGGAAATATTATTGCGATTTAGGAGAAAATCCAAACATCTGTGTGGTTAAATTTTAATATCTGGATGATTTCTGAGTCTGAACAAACATGCCAACTATGTGTTTGGCTTATGCATATTAGCAAGTGGTCATCTGAAGTTGTACTGCAGTAAAATAATTTGACAGCATTAATCAGTTTTTAACATGTATTAACTGTCTGACCATGATGTGGTTGCGGTCCTGATTCTCTGTTCAAGGTGTAGGTGTGTAGGTAACTCCCTCCCTTCTGGCTGCAGTTCTGTAGCACGACATTAAAAAATGTCCATAAGACAAGATGCTAAATGTGTTTTAAATATTTTGTTACAGCTGATTTTTTCCCTATGGTTTGGAGAGTGCCACTGCTCTAGTGCATTAAAGAATAGATTTTGAAAAGCTTTGCGATGAAATTACAGGTCAGATCTTACCACATGATGCAATTCCTTTATTCTTAAATCAAATAACCATCTGCTTGGGAAAGTGATTGTGCTCTGAAGAGTTTCTTTTCTTTCTTTAAATACATTTAGCAGATGTTTCAAGTGAATGGCTTTATGCAGACGTCTCTTTTGTAGGTGGTTTTAGTGTCCTTTCACTCAAAAAGTCGTTCAGCATTGTTCAGACAAACGCAGCTCTTATGCGTGGTACTTCATGTTATCTCTGGGCTTGTGTATGTTCTTGGTACTTTGTCTTCATTACTATTACTAAAATAACGCAACCTCCATTTCTAGTGTGGATATACTTATAGTACAGTGAAAATGTACTATGTGACTTCGGCTTATTCCCTTGCCTGCATAAGATTTAGTAATAGAAGACATCTACATCATCAGAATAATAGTACTGGGTTAAATAAACCAACAAAACAGCACAAACGCGTGTCTGAGACACTCATAGTGGTACAAGTCTCCATGGACCTGCTCAAGCTCAGAATGCCCCGAAGGGTTAGTCTAGGCAGCTTTCTCTCAAGGTTATTGACTTCTTTTCCGCTAATGAAGAAATTTCGCTGTCATCGGTTTATTTCCCTCTCTCGTGAATTCTGATTGTAGGTATTTAGAAACCATAGCCAGTTTAGGCATATAACTGTTTAACATCTTAATAATAGTTAATACCTTGTGCCATACATACTCTCACCACCTGAAGCTTTCAAGAAAGTGAAAATAATCTCTTCCTCCCTTCAGATCAGGGAATCAGAAACTTGGTTTCATGCACTGACCCTTCTGTGGTCACACTGCTTGATGCCTTTGCGGCCATTTGTACTGCTCTGCTGTCTTGTTGCATGTAAATATAGCCATCTGTCCAAGTTCACTTTTTGGACTCTACCAGAAAATGAACCATAAACACCCAAGTCCCAGTACAGTGGTCCATAAAAATTGTTTTTCCTTGTAAAGCACAAAATGAGTGCATGACTTATGAGTGTGTAGATGTGCATGCTTGTGCACAAATAGACGTGCGTTTGTGTGTCACCATACATTCAAAAGCATTCCTTCATTTTTGCCCAGGACACCTTAGCCACACTAGATCGTGGACTATCAAAGTCGTATCATGTGTCATTCAGAACACTGCAATTGAATATTGGCATATGCTGTATTAACTAATGGAAGGATTCTTGGTTTAGAATTGATTTCTGAATACTGTGGTTATTTCAGCTGAACCTTGTTTTTCCCTGCTGCTTCTGTTCTATATTATGTCTGTGCATGTGTCTGGCACTGGAGAGTGTTTGATCTTTTCTGTAGGTCATGCAAGATGTTTGATGTCTTTTTGTTGACTTTTGAGTATGAGTAAATAAATGATAGAATCCCCCGTGGCCAAAATTTCTTAACTTTTATGTATATCATTGTGGTCAATTACAATGCAGCAAGCTGTGTTACGTTTCCCTGTAATTATAATAATCAAATATGTAACATTCATAATGAGAGACAGATTTGTGATCTTTGTGGTAGTGCACTGGCTCTGAAAGGGACCTGCTTGCTTTGGCCAGAAGAACAAGAGGCTGGGGGGTGGGGAGGAATCATGGAGGCAAATAGAGATTCTAGGGAAGTTTTCTCAACATGTTTTCTGGATAATTTCTTTAAAAGTCAAGTTTACCTTCTGTAATTAATGATGTAACATGTGAAATCTGTTAATTTTCAGATCACATTATTTAATATAAGTTTCTCGGCTGTTTTTTGACCTTATGGAGCCAATTGGAAAGCTATCCATTTTAGGTGAGCTTGCTTACTTGCCTAGGGATTCAGGTGTAAATACTGGGGGAAGTTTGCAAATTTAATCCTACCTCTAGTTGTTGTTTTGGTCAAGCGTTTGCATCTGTTCAGTAATGATGGTGGTTTTGAAAGTTTTTAAAATACTTGGGCTGCAGTCAATCTGACTATTGAAAGGTGTCACTATTAATGTTTTATTTTTTATTTAATAAGTTAAAATAGGTACTCTATTAGCTATTTAAAGTGAAGGAGAAAAATCTTTTGGTTAAAGAATAAAAGACCAGCACAGACTCTGTCTCCAGTCATTCTCTATTAGATTACAACTGTTCTGATTTTCTTATGCATTTTCATGGAAATAATATTTTATCAAAATTGGAGAAGTAAATGCTGCTCAAAAGGGCAGATGTAACTTTGCAGGTATCAATTCTTCAAACACAAAATCCCTTCCCTCCTCTTTTCAGAAAAGTCACGTGTTCAGAGAAACTTTATGTTATGCTGTGCTCCTTAAGGGTTAATACATACTGACTTCTGAAGTCCTACATGACTCAAGTAACCAACTCAAATAGCCATGTGCAGTGACAGATCATGCACTTGGAGGTTTATGCTTTAATAAGTCCAAATATCAGATAATCCTAGAACATCACAACAAGAGGTGTAAAGCAGGTTTTATGTTTTCTTTCTGTCTCTGCTGCTTATACAGTCCATTTAGGTTTATACTGTTGCCAAAATCCTAAACAGCTTTGTGGTCGAAGGGGTTTTGCTGTATTTCACATACTGTCTCACTAAGGAACATCAGAGTGAAACTTACTTAACCTTTTTGTGGTTAGGAAGTTCAGTTATGGAAAATGCATTTGTCTAGTCATTGCTTATTTCAGATCTGAGGTTTATGTGAATGACTACCCTTAAATTTCTCTCAAGAGGCAAGCTGGTGTTTAAATGAGTATAGTGCACCTAATCTTTGGTGACATTCTTGTGTTGGAACAGAGGTGGCTGATGAACTCCATTATAATCAAATGAAAAACCTACAGTAATGGGGCACTGAGCCACTGAAGATAGTGCTTTATCACTTGTTTACAGCAGGTCTCAGTTTGCTCCGTAGGGCATGCAAAATCTCTGTGCTGGTGCTATCAGCTAGAATGAAAAAAGCACCCCCAAATGTTGATGGAGTGATTCAGGTTGTACAGTGGTCGACAACATAAAATCTTCATATTCAAATACGAAGCATCAGTGCAACCCAAATAATTACACAGCACATTCTAATCTTCCTCATCCCTGTTAGATTAGACAGAGTGTGTGGTTTCCTTAGTTTCACAGTCCAAGAAAATTCTGTCCAAGTTTCATATTTTTGAGGTTGGGAATTATGTCTTGCACCTGAGAGGAAGAAAAGGGTGAGCTTCTACATGAGCTTAGGGCTCAGTCTTTCAGAAGAACGCTTAGGAGTTAAAAGCTTGCAGAAGGCAAACCTTGAGGAAAAGCTGAACTATTTTCACAATCTTCTGCATAGTTTGATTAAATTTTGCGTTACCCCAGTATTGCCTAAGAATTGTGATGCTTTGGAAATGCTGCAGAGAAATATTTAAGCAATTTTTTGTTTTATATTGTTTTTACTGACGAGTATTAACTGAATGGAAAAGAAAGGAAATTGCCTTCTAGATATGTATTTATTAAAGTTGTGTGGGTGGTTGTTTTTTAAAGAAAAGTACTTGGATGTCTCTGATATTGCAGGAAGACAGGATGTGTATAGCTTGACAAAGTGAAACTTCACTGAGGAACAGGAGAAATGGTCCAATGGGCAGTCTGGGCCTCCAGAGACCAGAGTTCAGTTCTTGTTTAACTGTACTTCTTGTATGACTTTCTGGCAAGTCATTTAGTCTAGCTTGTGCCTTTGGGAGTATCTCATTTTACAGATGGGGAGCTGTCTCAGAAGGGTGTTGAAAATAAAATCCATTAATGACTGTGAAACTATATAAATGCCTTCAATATGCTGAAACTTGGCTATGGTTTCAACGTGGGTTTTTTCCTCTGAAAGTATGTCTGGTTTTATGGATGGTTGCCTTTTGTTCCCTGAAACGGGCTACTAATATGCTTTATTCATGCCTGGAGTTTTTCAAGATCTGTGCTGCTTTCCAGCAACCATTATACTCATCCCAATATGCTGCCACATAAGGATTATTTTAGCAATATAGAAGTTGTTTAAAGTACCTTTACAATTAATCTTACTTGGACCTACTAAAACTCTGTATTTTAACAAAAGTCACAGCAATAGCATGGACCAGTTACAGGGTAAAATGCTTTGGTGATCAAATGTTTTGCTGCATGATCATTGTTACGTCTTTTGCTGTATGTGGAGAATGTGGCGTGTACGTGTGCGAGGCATATATTTTGCAATGTGTCCTTGCTTACAGCAAAGCTGGTCTTGTATCAACTGTTCTGCACCATTCCTGGTTTGCATCTTGCCATGTTCCCTGTGGTCCTTTTGAACAGTCACGTCTTTTTAGGTATCTTCTCATAGTGTCTTTCTGCATGTATAAATGCTTGGCTGCATTCAGAGAGAAGTATTTTTAGTCAAACACAAGGGTCAGAATCGGAACTGCAGTGATCAGACTATTTCCGTTGCATTCAAGGATGTCTGTTATATTCAGCTGAATTTGGCCAGTCATTCTGTTGCTGGTAACATATGTCTGAGGGCATTTCACTTGTGATAACTTTCAGGGCATTTTGTGAAAAATTCGTGGAAAATTTAGATTGTGCTGTATGCATCTTTTGTTACTTATTTATAAAATTACATTGCCTAGTTTTCCACCTTCTAACTGTAGTTTAAAGTGCAGATTGAAAGAAAAGGCATGTAGTTTATATTCATATATTTATAGCATTATATTTCTAGGCATTATATTAGAAATGTTTTATGGAAAATTAGAACTTAATCAGTCCTTTTTGTTCCATACTTGCTTTGATACATGAAAGACCTGAGATCAAAAGAGGGATTCCTATTAGTTTAGGGGATTCTGCTTTTTGGGGGGTGTTCTTTTTATATGTAAGGTCAGCTGAGGCAGCTGAGCTGCCGGCTTCTGGCAAAAGTCCTAATTCATGTCACTGATGAGACTGTCAGCATAGGTACTAGCTGAAATGAAATGTGGGTATTCTATATATCTAAAAATAAGACTATATCCATTTCATTCTCATTGGTATTAGAACATTCTATGACTGAAACATGCTTTCTTTGTAAAAGAGACTCCCTTTTATAGATACTTCATTCTGCTTAGAGCATCAGCAAAAATTTTGGATCAAAATCAGTGAGCGGCATTTCTAATAAATTGTATATGAAAACAGTCCACTTGGTGGGTAATGGAAACTTGGGTTCAGTGTTCCGGTCTTTTTCCTGAGTTGCTTCCAATAATGTTTATACTTGAATGGGCAGAACAGAGATTTTGTGACGGTGGTCACCAACTCCTCCAGATGACTGACTCTTATGCAGGGATGGTGTTGGGGTTTTCTATCTATGTGTCCACAGTGGGATTTGAACTGCATAAAGTGTTTTACTGAAAGCTTAATGAAACAGAATACAGTGCTGATACAAGCAGAGCATTAGATATGCCTGTCTTGAATACAGCCATCTGTTGAGTGCTATAGCAGTTTTTCAAAAGCCTCCCTCAGCATGGACATCAAAGTCTATTCATGCACCTGTGCCTCTGATCTTCTAATATCTTTTTTATTTAAACTGCAAGGGGAGAGGAGCAATATTTCAAGAGCAGTATCATTATTTAATTAAAAAAAAAAAAAAGAAAAAACACAAACCAGAAAACTCCCCCATAAAACTCACGCTGCCAGTTCAGAAATTGTTGAAAATGTCTTTAGTTAATATTCAACACATTATTTATGGAAAACCACTCAACGACGCTTTCATTTTCCTCTCCTCTGAGTAACCCCTGGCCTTGCTAACACCTATTTCCTGCCTCGTCTGTTTACCATACAGCCGCTGAGATAATTTTCTTGATCTGTTGGTCCGGTGACATCAGCTGGGCCTGTGAACTTGCCTACTGGCTTGCTCTCGGACAGCACAGAGGCATTTTTGTGAGAAGCCGGTTGGTGGAGGGAGGAGCATTCAGCAGCTGTGGCCCAAAAGAGGGACACAGCCTGAGGGTCCCCACTTGTAAAGGTCTTCTCAGGTGATGAGAGAAACTTGGAGACAGAGGAGGTGGCCCCGTGGAGCTGCTGGCTGGATGCAGACAGGCAAAGCCTGGCATAGCCCAGACCTTTTGGTGTCCCCTTCCGACCAACAGGTTGGTCTCCCAAGTTATTAGTGTGAGATGGTGATCTCCTGGTTTTTATCTTCGTGGCCCAGTACCATCCGTCGCCTGTTTGCTGGCCACGGTGAAGCAAAGCCCGCCTGGCAGGGAGGAGGGCTGTGGTGGAGTGGGAGGGGAGGCGGCCCCTTTCCAGCCACAAGCCCTGTGCGTGGTTGCCTCAGCTTAGCAGAGGCGTCGGGAAAGTTCTGGGGCTGCTGCCCATGGAGAGCAGGGCTCGGCTGGACCGTGGGGATGAGCCAGGCGCCCTTCTCACCCCGTGTCCAGTCAGTCTGGCACCGAGAAGGGCCCACAGTCTTGCTGCTTTTGCACCTGGGGGCTTTCTGCGGCACATCTCCTCTTCTTCCATTTTCTCACCTGCCTCCTGTAGCCCGGGTTGGTACATGGCAGGCCTGATCCTTNCCTTCCAACCCTGTGATTCTGTGATCCATCAAGTCCTCTGTGGGTATCACGGCCCAGGGGGCACCAACAGGCCCGTGTGCCTGCCCAGCCCTCGGGGCTCCCCCACGCCGCCTACAGCCCAGGACCCCATATTAGCCCCCAAGTCTGCCAGACCCTGCCCCACCGAGGCCACAGCAGGGATGGTCTCCAGCTCCCCACGTCCCTGCCCTGCCGAGCTGGGCCCACACACAGGCCGGCAGCCTGGCCCTGGCCCAGCCCCAGCCCCAGGGAGGTGCCCGGTGCCCGGGGCTGCGGCTGCCCTGGTGCCTCCCTGACTGCCTGCTCCTGCCCGGGGCCGTGGGACACAGGACTGGCCGCTTGAGGCACCCTGGCAGTGGGCATGCGGCTTTATCTGTGTTCTTTACTTACTAAAATAGAATGAAGATATAGTATTAACGTACACCGCGTCGCTTCACTCAGTCTCTGAAATCGTGTGACAAGTACGAGCTATTGGTTACGTACTGTTCTAGTTACAGTTTGATTTTTGAGAGGTAGGTGGCTGCAAAAATTGTCTGTGATGTGTAGGACGCCATTAAGATACTCAAATTCAGCAGTCTTTACGGTTACTGACGAAATGTGTGGTAAAATACAGGATGATTTGTTCATTGCAGTGCCTGAACATACAGGAGCTTGATGCCTGTATTTTATGCCAAGGGAAAGTGATTTCCACAAGAGTAAAGACTCCTTAAAATCTACTAGAATGGTGCAGAAATAAATAATTATTTTTATTTCAGAAAAAGAGGATAAAGCATGTATTTCTTTCTCCCAGTGGGGAAACAAAGGATGTATTATAAACACGTGTTAACCGTCCGTACAAGCTGTGTGTGTTCATTTCCCCCATTCTGTGACCAGAGCTGATCTGTCTCGCTGGGATCTCAATAGGTCACAGTGTTGTTTTCACATTTGCATGGACTCAGTGTAAATTAAAGTAAGTTACTCAATACTACCACTTTTTAACTTTCTTCCCTGTCTCCTCTCCTTGAAAATAGTGCTGCAAATATATGGCAAAACAGTGCTTTAAGTATTTGATTTGTAAAATTCACTGGGTTCAAGCTTTCCAAGTGCTAAGGGCACACACTTCTTTTTTACTTCACTGAAGGTGCAAGGTCCTCAACACCTCTTTCTTTGCAAAAGGAGGCTTGGTTGGTAGTGAACTATAGACCTGCTAATGTGTCCTGCCTACACTTTAGCTTCATAAGTTTTGGAAACTTTTTGTTTCCTGTGTGTGCAATCACTTGCTTTGGGAGCCATTTTAAGTTTTCTTCTAATTCTGTTCTTGATTGCAGATTGACTTGGAGCCAGAAGGCAGAGTGTATGTCATCATAGACCTTTCAGGATCATCAGGTGAAGGTAGGGACTTCCAATATTTTATCTTATTCTTTCATGAATGGAATCTTCAGCAGCCTGTTGGATGGAAGTATTAGTGCTGTACCAATATCCTCTTAAATCTGTATGAGCTCAAGTTAAAGTGAACACATTTTGATGTATCTGCCTGTGAGTCAATGAGCAGTTGGAGCTCATCTTAACCTATTAATCGTTGATGGTAACAATATCGGCAAAAAGGAGAGCAATGAAATGAGAATAGCTTAATAGTATTCATTTCCAGAAGAAACTTCCAAATTCTTATTTTTGGAAGAAGGCTAACCATTATGTAGGTAGAAATCATAAGATGTCAAAGGTGGGGAGGAAGAGTTTGTTTTCTTTTGAAATTATTCTAATATTTGGTATTTTTTCCACTAAATGTTTTATTTTTCAAGTAAAGTAATGACCAAAATATTGTAATGGTAAGAGTTGTTTTCATTTTTATGACACAACAGTTACATGTTGGAAAAAAAAAACCCACAAAGATGGAAGAGAAATATTTATTCAGTTCTTAAGATATTTTTCTGCTGTTAAGTGGGAACAGGGTCAGGTGGTATATGGCAGGAATAAGAGAATTTATGAAGAAGCAAATATGTGTAACTTAGTCATGCTGTCGATGACAGCTTTACCTGCTGAAATGGCCTAGATGGCTGTTTTGGGTTTGATTATTGTAAGTGGTGTCCACTGATCAGCTTTCCCCAGTAGTTCGTAGAGCTCAGCTAAACGAGGTTATCTTTGGTTCACAGTACATAAAAAAGATTCTCATAAACCCTGGCAGGAGCTGAAGCAGAAAATGCTATGAAATGAAATTATTTTTCCTGCCACAGTTGAGAAACAGCAAAGGAATACGTTTATATTTCTGTTGTTCATAATGAATTGCTGTGCTTTGACCAATTACTAACAGTTGCTTGCAAAAACACATATTGCTCTAAATCCAGAATTTTAAAGACAAAGCAAACTATTATTTAAACTTCATCTTATAGCCACAGTTTGTACCCACAAAAGATGTGCTCTGCTTCTTTTTTTTTTTCCTTTCTGTGTATTGAAGAAAATACCAGTTTAGTAGTTTCCACTGTCTTGCAAATTGGCATGCCAGTGACAGAACTAAAATGTGGATAAAGGCATTGATGTCATTCTGTTGTAGGGCAGGTAGATGTTCTTCCAACCTTTCACTGATAGTTAATTGATACCCAGATGAGCATAGTGTTACTGTTCCATCACAAGATGCATTCAGGTGTGTTGGACTGTCAAACAGCAGGAAGAATGGTGTTAGGTCATTCTTCAGCAGTTCTTTTAAACCCTGTAGCCTTTTATACAGGAAGAGAAAAAAAGGCTGTGGTAATGTCTCATCTTATATGGTGCATTACCCTGTGACACTTGAAAGGTGCTTGGAAAGAAATTTGCAGAGCTAGAATTCATGTCACTACATTAGTGCTGAAGGGGAGCACTCAAATGGAAACAGGCCACTGAGGGAAGACACTTTATGAAATACTGTCTTATGGGAAGCCCTTGGGAAGACCAAGAGGCTTTAGTTAGGGTGAATTTGGTAGAACCCTGGAGAACTGGTGTGCTTACAAAATGCAATTCACTTTGTATAGTTTTAGATCTTTCCCATACAATTAAATAACCATGGAAAAGTGCTGTTTAGAAGTATTGCAAAATTCTCTAGGAAAGTTACGGTTTTTCTCAGAAGGGAAATTGGACCAGGTTTGTACAACAATTCATAAACAGTTTTTGTGGTGTTTTGTTAGCATTGCTATGAAATCTTATTTTTAGACTACTGTATTAGGGCTGAGGCCTAGCTAATTTTGGATGGATATCTTTGGATATCTTAAGTGAAGCACCTAGTTTAACCTAATAACTGTATGTATCCTCTGTAGTGAACAGACAACCCACATGGAAACGAACTTAGGCATTTTTTAAACATGTAGACTATTTCGTTTGATCTATGTATATATAAACATATAAAGATGTATGTAAATACAATACATCTGACTTGTATTTTATACATTTCAATGAGGCAGTTCACTGTAGTTGATCGGTATTCGTTGACTATGAAAGGAACGTAGAAGGTTAGACTGAATGCATGGATTTGGAGTGGCTAGGCCTGGTTGAGGTGATTGCTACTCTTGACCTAATTCGTTAAGCAGGATCTTGTTTTTGAGCTCCAGTCTTCATTGTGAATAGCAAGAGAGTACATAGCATTCCTTTCATGCTGCACAAATGGGTATTGGTATTTTACCTAGGATTTTGGAGAGGAAAAAATTGGGAATTTATGAAAATAAAAATACTTGTAGCAACAATTTTAACTGGAGGAAGCATTCATGTTGCATATTTGTTAGTTAGCAGTATTTAAAAAAAGATAGGCAATAAAAAAGTTTTCAGCCACTGAGGTGTAGTATTGCCTGCCAAGCAGTGTTGTCTTATAATTCTGCGTACTGTAAATTGGACGTGTTCTGTGTTATATGCAGGTTTCTGATTTTCAGCAGTTATTTGGCACTTCTGAAAGATTTTTTTAAGATAGATATCCAAATTTTATTTTGGTATAATTGTCCTAAGATTAGTTGAATTCATTAATATGGGCAGAGAGCTTTGTCCTCTATTATATTGCCTCTAAGATGCAAAAGTCCTAATTTTGCAGGTGGGCCCTTATGTGAATAAATTGGTATATAAATTGAAAGTTTACATATAAAACCCTAAGTGGTGGATGAAGAAGAAACATTCTCATTAGTAGTATATTCTCAATACTTTTAGTAAGCTTTTACGTAATATTGACTTAAGATACTGTTACCATATACCTCTTAAAATTCAATTGTCCCGTAGTCCCAGCTGCCAGATTGCTTATCCCTCTGCACTGTTTGCACTTGCACGGCAAAACAATGAAAACAGTTCTTTGTTAGAAGCTGACTTCCTCAACAAAAGTACACAATTTCTCTTCCTCCTTCCCCCTTCTCTAAACGGAATCATTCAGGGACTTTCATTGCTTGTGCAGCTTTGGTGCACGGAACAGATGGAAATATGGCAGGTTACAAAAGGAGGTAGAAGAGTACTTCAGCCTCTCCCTGTCCCATTGAGACAGACTTGTTGAGAGCCACCCTGAGATATCAATGTCAGCATCTGGCATGTATTTTTATGTGGAACTGTAGAAAGAAGGGTTGAGTTGCTGGCTTTGCTATCTGCAATTTTTTTCCTATTCTAAAGACAAGCTACAAATCCACAGGAGGTTACACAGCTGTGCCAGCTTCTCTGCCACTTCCTATACTGTGAAATTTCCTTCAGAAGCTGCCTGAAGGAGAAGCTCTACTCCTCCAGCGGAAACAGTGCGCTTGTGAGGGGCTAGCCTGGAAAGCCCAAGGTTTTTGACTGTTGTCCACTGCCTATCTTCTGGCACTGCCAGCTGTCACAGTGGATTGTTCAAATCTCAAGGTATTTGGATTTGTTTTGAAAACAATTTTCTGGAATCTGTTCCCATTCAATTCTAGTCTTTGAAACAGAAAAAGGTTGCAAAACACAAACGCTGAAGTCTGAGAAGTGGGAAGCAAGCTACAGCTACATAAAAAGCCCTTACAAGTACAACAAACCTAACAGGAACTTTTTTATCATCACCTTTTTTACACTAATCCTATTTTAGAGCCTGCTTATAGCTTCTGAATGTTTATTCTGCACTGAGAGGGAGGGTGAGTAACTAATTTATTTTAGCAATCTTTTGTAAATTCTGTAGTAGGAACTGTCTGGCCCACATACAAAAAGAAAACGCTAAATGAACTGTTAATCACACAGAAGGCAATGCCCTCATAAGCTAGGATTTAAATTTTTTTCTGCTAAAATTTGAACATTCCCATATTGTGCTTTCAAAACCAGTTCTGGAAAATACTTTAGTATGCATAACTGATGTGGACATAGGAGAGGGAGAGAAAAGAGCTCTTAAAATACCTTTTTAAAATTCTTAAACTATGCAACCAGTATTTCCATTACACCTGTGATCCAGGTCTTTACACTCTATGCTGAAATTGATCTGCAGGGTTATTTACTTTCTGTAGATTTACTTTATTTAAAATGGGTCTGTGCCTTCAGTGTAAATATGTGTTTGTGTTTCCCATGAATGGAAACAGCTGTGTCAGTGGAAAATTCCCATATGTAGATACACACTGAAGTATCCATTCACAGGGTAAAATGACTGCAACAGTTAAACAGTAAAATTCGATTTATAAAAATATTTGTTTATAATGTTGATACTTTTATTGGATTTTTTTAAGTGTTGACAAATAATGACTGCCCACTCAGAACTCTAAGGGATATTTTAAAAACAAATCCCTTTGGTCAAACAAACAAACGGAGCTTCTGTGGACTTGACAGAGAATCCGGTAGTATTAGTTGGAATTTTTTTGCTTAACTTCATTGAGCCATGCACTGTGTCATATGTAAGCACATAGGATCTTTACGAATAAGCATTTCTGATAACTTGCTTTTGGGAGACCAGATCACATACTGGGTGGTTGTTGTTGTTGTTGTTACTCTGCCAGGATACCTTGTCAGACTTGCAAAGCATGTAATCAGGCAATTCTGCTATTAACCAAACATCTGGTGACTCCACTTTATATATGCAAATATAAGAAAAACAAAGTTGATAGCAGACCAGTGTTTGTAAGAAGTAATTAGCTTGAGAAAGATCTATCATATTTATTCTCTGTTACTTTGCAAACTGGATCTAATGATTGCACAGGTTTTTAGTCTTCAACTTCTGCCAGGGCTATGGAGAAGGGTCTGTCTGTTTATCAGTCTTTCAGTGAACAGGGGACTCGATAAGACGTGCTGTCTTATTCATTTCTCCAGTGCTGCTTGTTGTCTGAGGTCATATTGATTTTCTATATTAATTCAGTGTTGCTGTAGCATATGCATTATTTCTAGGCTGAAGTGCACTCATTGACTGCTTTATTGACAGGCTTTGGCAGTGTTTTTTCATCTATTTTAGTGCTTATAGTTTTGTGAGTGAAGTTTTTTGCATTATTTCACAAACACTTAAGAACTGATCAAGATCCAAAATGCAGGTTGAAAGTTTAAAACACAACTAATATGATGACACAGTGATTCAATTTATAAACTGGAATAACAGATGGCCATCAACTGGGTAAGAGGTAAATTGCCTGAGGAATGATTAAAAACATTTTCAACAAAGTTGGTTTTATATAGACTGAAAGACAGATGCTGCTGTATTTAAAAGCTTGTGACCCCCCTACTGCAATTGTCATTGTAGATTTCTTCTCTCTTTGGAATTATTGGTTTATGTGTGACACAAATGTACAGAGTTACTTATGGTAGCCTTCTACCAATTCAGAAATTCAGTTACCATTTGCAATATGTTGGTATTGAATCAACTCTAGAATGACTTCAGAAATGACCTTGACACATTAGGTTTTTTCCTTAACTGTATTTATTATAGGTAGCACGTAATAAAAATTTAAGAACTAATTTTCTTTCTTTACAATTACAGATTCCTCATTTTGGAGCAGGCAGTTGAATTGTAGTTTCATGCTGCAGAAAGCAGCCTGTTGGAAGTTCTTGATTATGTCTATAAGTTATGTAGTTACAAAAGAGTACATCTTCTAATACAGTCAACTGCAGATTCCCCTGCTCATAAGATACTTAAGTTTCACAGGATGAGGAACTACGGTGATACTTAACAATAGAGCCTGGCAGCTGAAGTCATGGCAGTATTTTGTGAATGCAAAACATTTTGTTTATGTTGATTATTTGATCTTTTACACTGAAATATCCAACAAAGAAGTCCTTAGACTTCTGACTACATCAGGTTTTGTACTTAACCTTTAAGTCAAAATATATGAATTTAGAAGAGATTTCCCAGCTCTTCCTAGCCCATTTACTTGAAAGCTCTCAGTTTTGCAAGTACCATCATTGCTGATTGGCATATGTTATGGCAGAAGTTCTGCAGGAGAAAGGAAAATAGTCTCAGTAGAAGCAGAGTATGCTTCTTAATGCCATTTTTGAGTCTCATACTGGATAAATCTGTAACATAGATGCAGCTTGTTAATCGGACTGTCCACAGGATTTGTTCCAGGCATCCAACTTTGGTAGAATCAATACAGCAAGAAAAACTGTATTTCTGTTCCATGTTGTGGCATCCTTTTGTAAATATCTGTTAGTAGAAAATTCACTATGGCTTGAAAACTGTTTCTGTAATTCCTATTATATCCATTTGTCAGAGCTTTTGTTGCTTAGTCCATTTTATAGTTGTCATTGCCATCATCATCATTAATTATGCTTCTTATGCTAGAATGGAAATTTTTAAGGCCAGGCTGGATGGGGCTCTGAGCAACCTGATCTAGTGGGAGGTGTCCCTGCCCATGGCAGGGGGGATGGAACTAGAGGATCTTTAAGATCCCTTCCAACCCTGACAATTATATGATTCTAAGGGCTCAGAACATGAGATCTGGTTGTGCTAGGCACTGTCTGAACAGCGAACAGCAGAAGATGCTTACCCAGAAATCTCAAAGTCTAAATGAGGTGCATCCAGGAGCTAGTCTTCTTGCTTGGTTGGTTCAGGAGTTTGTGTTAGTGAAGAGTGGTGTTTTCTTTCACTGATGTCTTCTGTTGCAAATTCAACTTTGACAGGTTTGGGAGGGATGGCAGGAGGTTATCTCTGACTGTTGCCATTTTGGGACATTCGTGGTGCTGTTGAAAGATTCATGAGGCAGGCCATGAAATAGTTTGTGGTAGCCATCAGCTGCTAATCTCGGGGTGTTGAACAGGCTGTTAAAGAATGCTTGTATTTTTTCAACATTTCTAGTATAGGACTAGGTAGGTAGACCTCAGCTGCATATTCTTCCAGTAGGTAGAGAGCAGCTTGGCTCTCTCTAGAAACATTTCTCAGTTTTTTAGAAGGTACAAATTGTTCTCTATTCCCAGTGATAGATTTCTTCCATCAGGATGTGTCTCTAGCTCACCTTATTGCTACTGCCAGGAGGAATAGCGCTCTCTCTGAAAGAAAGTTTCAAGTTGATCACCAACTTTTCATTGCAAATAACTGCATTTTAAGATTTTAATACAGAAGTCAGCCTTCTTCATTGTATTAATTTTGTCTGTGCTGGTTTAACCACTTGTTTACAAAGGTTACCTCTTTTCTAGTATGTTTTGTTAGTTTGTTTTTTAAATGAAGATGGAGAACCTCTTGCATGATAACCCATTTGCTTATGGTAAACACATGGAAAAGAAGAATCACACAGTACCTTAACAGCTTCACTGCAGAGACCTTATTTTGCAACCCAAAATTTGACTGATTTGATTGAATCTTCCTCTGTATTTTAATGTCTGAAAGGAAGCTGATATTTTGGAAGTGGCTTAAGAAGAGTCTTATATTGTCTGGGGAGAGGCAAAGTTGTTTACCAAGACTCAGCAAGCCACGTGAACATTATATTTTTAGATTCAAGGCTTGGGCTTTTTCTGTGAGTTAAAATAATATGAAACTATCTGAACAGGATGGTGCTGAACTGGCAGTGATAACTGGATGATTTCTGTCTTCAGTCACTTGACTCAGGTAGGTTTACAAGTTAGAGCTCTTTCACAAATGCAGCTCCCCCTGAAAGTTTCTCAAGAATATTGTGTACTCAGGGAGACAGGGTTTGATGTGTCCATGTTTTATAGCTTTCCTTCCTTCCCAATGTAAAGCGTAATACCCAGTCAGAGAAGCCAGGCACACATTTGTTGCTCAGCTCTGTTCAGTCTCAGTAGGGAGGTCTCTGCTGCTTCAAAAGGCCTGTTCTCACCTTTTTATTCATAGCTCGGGTAAAGGTAGGATATTACACTAGCTTTTTGGTTTTCCTTCTGTAGGCTTCCGTGCTTTAATAGAACAACAGCAAGCAGTAGTGTGTGAGACAACTTCAAATGTAACCATAATCTTTGTTTTCAGAACTCATTATGCAGTGTATCAACTGAAAACCTATTTCCTTTAAAGCTTTGATTTTATGTAGGTAGGGTTTGGGGGATTGTTTTTTCCCCATTCAGCTTTTCACTTCTTCAATACCAAAAGATCATCAGCCATTCAAACCACAAGTGAGGAAAAAGGGTAAAATGAAAGAAATAAAAGAAGCTTAAACTGATTTGCAAAGTTTTCTCCTTCTCCTATGCCTTAATTTTCTCCTCTTAAGAGGAATAATTCAAAGCTATTACTAATATGGCTTTTCTCTTGGGTCTTATTTAATTTAATCTTAAAATACCTCTGTGCTGGAATGTGGATGCTTATTACAAAAGTGAAATTTTTTTTTCTGGGTTTCTTTCTTTCTCTTCTTGGAACTACTTATTTATTTTTTTGACTGTGTTCATAACTGGAAGAAATCTTCACTCATCCAGATCTTGAGTTTCTAGTTCGTTTATTTAAAAAAAACCAAACCCACAAGGATTGCATTTATACTAATATGGAAACTTGAAGGTTATGATGCTCAGCCAGACAACTTTTCCATATCTCAAATGAACAACTTTAGATAAATAACTTGTTTTCCCAAACCTGTTAGAATAAATTAATGTCAGTATATGTCTGTAATTCATCTGACTCTGGTGCGTTTTCACTTGTTGGTCTGGTAGGTGATGTGTTTCTCCTGAGACAAAATTTCACCTGTTGGTAGCATGGCATCTGAAAGCAGATTTCTGTGTGCTGTTACCTGAATGATAATAACTGGAAAGCCTACAAGAAGGAGCTGTGAGATAATAGTGTGGCAGTCCACATTAAGTTCTTTGCTCTCACAAGTAAATACTTGTTCCAGCAATGACACTTGCATTTGGTTGGGAAAATGAACCGTGCAGGCTAACTGTTCAAACCCCAAATTCTTTTTAAAGTTACCAGGGCAAATGCAAATCAGCGCTTGGTGCCAATTCTGTCTGTCGGTTCATGATCCTTTTAAACTGCACTGCTCAGCGAAGAGGTTCTCCAAAGGGTGCTTATGTAATTTTGACTTTGTGTGGCAAATGCCTTCGTAACGAACATCTCTCTGTGGATTTATAGCCATCTCTTGGATTGTATCCAGTAAGCTGATGGAACATCTGGTAAGCATTGTGTCTTTGTAATAAGCTCTTACTGTATAAAGCTGGCTCAAGCTTTTCAGACAAAGATCGATGACCTTTTCTTGGCAGTCTTCTAGCTGTTTGCCAAAACAAGTGCTTCGCAGGGAGCAAGGCGCTGGTAGAAGATTTGGTTTAAAGGCGCCTTTGTATTGTACTGTAAGAGTTTGTACTTGTCTAAGGAAAATTGCATTAGACTGAAATAGAAAAGTAATGAAACTCATATACGTACTGTGTTCCAAATTGCTGTCCCTCTCTTCTATGTTTATGTAGAAAAGGCTCTGATTTCCATATGTTGGGGTTTTTTTCCTAACAAAATTGTGCAAGGCCTGTGGAATAGGCATTTTTAATTTTACCACTGTGTATGCCTAGCGTTTTTTTTTGAAGAAAACTGGAGAAAAATATCAAATTAAAAGCTATAGTGGTGTTTTCATACACAAGTGAAACTAGTAATAGGATTTGAAATAGAAATAGGCTTTTGGAGTTCTGTATATGGCTAGCTATTCCATAATACAAGACACAGCATAGATTAATCCAGTGCTCAGTTTATAGCATGGTATGATGAAAAATACATATAATATTATTGTTTATATATGTTTTGTTGTACTTTATAAAGTACATAACCTATACTCTGTTATTGTTGGTGTTTTCCTCTACACTTTTGTTGTTGCAGTAGTGTTCACTGACTCCATCTGTTCACTCTTCACCCTTATGTTCCCCAACAACAGTAAAGTCTGTTTGTTAGTATCACTGAGGAAGAAAGTATTGGTATAGTCTATTTTAATTAATTGACTAGGGGATGAATAGATGAGGTAATACATACATTAAAGACAGGTCTAGCCATGTTCTTGGCCATTCCATGTATCAGTGAGGTTGTGAAAACTTTGGGAGCGCTAATGTCTTTTCTAAACATCATTAACCAAATGTTTTCTGCCTTCAAAATGGCCTAAAAATCTAATTCTATTTTTAAAATACGAGTTCTACATTAGTGTCAACACCTGGAATCTCAAAACCTATATATTTTGTGAGTATAATCTTGGAAGGTTAAAATTAATATTTGAGTACAGCTGGAAACAGAATTGAATTTAGCAAAGTTTGCTCTTAGTAGAGGCTCAAAATCTGCATACAGTTGCATATTTATTCCATGAATCCAGTGAAAATAAGCATAAAAGTGTTGTAATACATAAGGTAGAGGTAAATATTTCTTCATGTTTTAAAAGCTATTTAAAAAAAATCAACTGAAAAATACCATTGTTATTTCTTAGGTAAAAGCCTGAATTTCAAACTCTTAGACTTTTCAAAAATAATAAGCAGACATTCTGAAAAGACAGTCCCATTACCTGTGCTCATTTGCCTCAGGATCTTAGATCATTTCACTGTTTTGCATTTCTCATTTAGGAAGAGTGAACAATATTAAAAACCTGTGGTGCCTAATATGGAGTTTCAGTAAAGATAAAACAAAGCATCTGAGAAGAGTTAATAGATTATATGTTCTGTAAATCAGCAAAATTTATACTTGCTGTTACTTTCATTTTGAAGTAATGCTTATGCAGTACGATGAGTGTCCTAAAAATTTAGAGTAATAAAGAACACTACTCCTGTGAAGCCCTTGTCTGTAGTGAATGTGACCATCATGAAGAAGGACTCTTGAACTCTCTTTTACTATTGGACATTTGGCACTGGTAAATACCTGTGTTTCTTTATGCCTCTCAGTAATAAGCCATTCTTTATACTGTTGGAGAATAAAGCAAGCTGTAATCTGAGTATTTCATAAGTGAGTATTATTAGCTGAAGTAAATACATAGTTAAAAATATTTTACCACAGAAGTAGGTAAAAGGAGTTGCATACAAAAGGGCAGTAGTTCTGTCAGTCAGAAGCTTTGTTGGCAGGTTTTACAGATTACACTTGCATAGTCAGAAACCTTTTTCTTATTTTTATAACAGCAGCTCTGCTTATAATTTGGTATACCTTCAGTCTGTGATAGATCTTTAAGGCATATTGTTCACTAAATCTTGTGGATTTTATGTTGCCAAAGTAGAATGAATGCATTGGAACATCATTTTCCTAGACTTTGATAACGCCAGTTTGTGTTGTTTTGGTTTTTTTCTTTAAAGATTTTGCTAGTCATAACGTGTTCTTGGAAATACCTCCGTGAAGGCATCTGCAGTGTCAGTAGTGTATTAATTCTTGTGGTACTCTCAGAATGCAGTATGGTTTGTGAGAATGCTAACCTTGCTTCTCCTTCCACCAGCCCTCGCACCCCTGCCTCACCTTCACGCAGATACAATTTGGCTGAAAGAACAGAAGTACTCGGGTAAACTATCGTTGTGTGTAGTAGGAGTTACCTCTAAAATAATGAGATAGAGCAGTTCATTTTCCCCAGGTACCTTTACCTATCGCTCAGAATTTACTCTTTCCTTTTCTCTGCTAGAGCCCTTTCATGGTCGCTTTGTACCTGTGGCAGGGGGCGGGTGGAAGATTGTTTTGCCACTGTAAAAGGCAGCCTCTGGACATAAAAATGACTGAGTAGAGCACTTCTGTATTACTTGCATGTTTGAGTTTTTAAAAGAAAGCTTCAAAGAAAGGAAGATGCAAGTCCTAAAAGGAAGATCAAGCCCTTTCATCATTTCTCTGGATTTTCAGAAGGTCTGTACTAAGGAAAGTATCACAAGCTGAGGTAGATACTCTAATTTAAACACTACCTAGTCCTTTGCCTTTTTTTTTCATGCTATGATTTAGTTTGCTTTCATTATTTCTGCCATATTTCTTTAATGTATTCTTCAAAACAAGTTAATTATATGTGATATCAGGACTAATGTAAACTATAGTTTTTAATCTGCACTAGCAGCTTTTAACAAACAAACTGCCTGATACGTTGGACTTTCCACTGTTGCATGCAGTATAGATCCTTGATTTCTCTTACACTAAGGCTGGGCTATATTTCTCAGAAATTATATTTCTCGAACACACACTAAGTTAGCCATTAAATAGTGAAGCAATATCAGAATCTAGGGCAAAATACTCACCCTGAATAATTCTGATGAGTTTTAATAACTCAAGTTTGCACCAGTGGGGCTCCTTCCTCCAAGACAGAACAGATAGAAAATCTCATTCATATTAGTGTTGTAAAGTAACACCGAGAAATACACCCTTTCTGCTTACTTCTCTGTTTATAATTCCCAGATCAGATCCAGGAAACTGGATCTTTCCAGTTACTTCCTAAGCATGTGCTTTTCTTCTTTATTAGGCTCTGTGTTTTCAAAAAAATCTTGAATACAGCATTTTTTAACTTCATCCCATCATCTCGGAAGTCTGCTTTGCTGTGAATGGTGCTACTTAAAGGAAACATCTTCCATTGCAATACATGAATTTTCCATAGTAGATAAAAGTGACTCAGGGTATCAGTTCACCTTCGTCTAAAATACTGGAAGCAGCTGTACTTCTCTCTAGTCAGAGCAATGTAATTGTTTACATTTGCNNNNTTGTTTACATTTGCACAGCAATATCGTAAGGCAAGAAAGAACTGGAAAGGAAGAAAGACCTTTTCCCATTTAGACTTCAGAAAATTGAAACTGTATGAATATATAATCGCTTTCAGACTTTGGTCTGGGTGCTTGAAAATCTAGTTCAACCTTTATTGAAAAATAAGATGCAGTATTTAATTATTGTACGACAAAGAACTGAAGCCATCCTCTTTTCTTTTTAGAAACAGTGCCCATTTAACAGTACAGTTCTCCCAGTAATCCTGTGCAAGGACTTTGTTCGGGGCTTGGTAAAAGTCGGATGACTACTGTGGGATTGTCTTCGCATCTGAAGAAAGTTTCAGATGCGGAGGTCTGAATATTAAGATCAGGTTTGAGGCTTTTCCTCAGTGGGCGAGTTCTTAGTTTTACAAAAACAGTCCTGTGCATTTCAGTTGATTAAGTAAACAAGCAATGCACCCCCATGTATTCAAATAACATTATATTTAATATTCATAAGCAGAGTTCACAAATATTTCAGTGTTTTTGTAAATGCCAGTATGAGAATCACATAGAATACATACAGAACAGAGGGAAAAAGGAAGAAAAGGGTCTCATCAGGTGCAAATGCAGTAAGTAAAATTTAAATAGCAGGAGGGTTGTTTTGTTTCTTAAACTTCAGCAATCTGAGTTTCAGCGTCTGATTTACTTTGGTGTTAGACCAGCTTTAGACTAAATAAGTTTTTATTTGCTTTCAAATGCTGTAAAGTTTTTCTGAAGAAAAATAGAGTTAAAATTTGTAAGGAATTTGAAGGTTTTTTTATATTTCATTTGTATGCATTCCATAAGTTCAGTAGGTTTTGCTAATACCCGTGATGGCAGATGGTTGTTTTAGAGCACACAGTTTTCATGTGTTTAGAGTTAATAGAAATACATAGTTATTATACTGAATACACTTCAAGACTGGTGCAAATTTAGTCCTTGAGGCAATAGAACATTATAGCTCTCGATGTATGCAATGGAAACACTGATGAACCCATTTTATAATAATATTTCGGAGTATAAGATTTTCTGGTTAAACCCTATATCTGGAGCATCTGCCATCTTGACTCTGGGCAAGATTCTTCTGTGTGTCAACAGACTTCTCTGGAAAAAAAAGAGTATGTCTGTCTATTGTGCTGCAAAGCTAATATTAAAAAGTGGAAGTTTTCCTTGAGAGAAAGAACTTGATAAAGACTTGAAAAGGACTTGAGATTTAGGTTTATATCTTGTTTTCAATTAACTGTGTATGCTTCATTGAAAGAGTAGAAAGTACGCTCAGTGTGATGTAATGAACTTGCAGTTATTAAAATACAATTTATCCCTGTTTCAGAATCTTAAATGAACTTTTAGTTTGGGGATTTTGTTTTTTTTGCTGTTTTTAAGGATTAATTATTGTTAAACTATTTTAGCTGGCTGTAGTTACTAAACTGTAGTCAGGGGTCCCTTTTCAAAATCCTTTCTCAGGACATTTTACTGAATGTAGTACTTCTGTGTACAAATGCAAGAGTTACTAGTTCTTAGTTATACTTTTAAATTTGAGAGTGGCAAATTGACCATAATGAATAGATTTTTCGCCCAGTGTGTGGTGATCTAGTTGATTTTGGAATTGCTCTTAAATCAGCAAAACCAAACCGAAAGCTGGAGACTCTACTAATTTAAGGATTTAAAAATGAAAAGTATTTAATTATAGGTTTGTGGTTTTAAAAAAAAAAAAAAAGAAAAAAAGCTGTCAACCCTGATCTTTATTATTAGAGAACATAAATTATGCATGCTCAGGGAAGGTCAGACATCTAACTTGTGTAAGATATATTTTACTTCATTAAATCTTTGTGGGATATAATCAGTATCAAAAATGACATTTCTTGTTTAATTAAGATACTGGTTTGGAGGGGTTGATTTCAGAAGAACGTACACATTGCTAAAAGTTATTTAACTTCTTTTAGGTAGATTAAGCATTTCCGTTATCTGTGCGTGAGTGTTTGATGAAGTTATATAAGGAAATCTTATCTTGTTCTTCAAGTGTTTTTCCTAATTTTTTGAGTGGGAGAAGGCTCTGGAGAATTCATATACTCAGTGGTGTCTGGTTTGATGTCTTCTCTGAAGGACTGTGTGCTCACAGACTTTCCACCTAGTATAACCAAGCCATTTGGCATATCAGGATTTGATCCAGCTTTTCATCTGTCTGTTTCTTTGCAACGCCACAGTCCTCATTATTTACAGATTTCTAACTTTATATTGCTCCAGAAAGGCTGACTTGGGATCAGACCTATCAAATAGCACGGGACCGTGTTTCTGTATTCTTTTCAAGTTTGTCATCCGTTTCTTGGGCCTCAGCAGGAACCAGTGGAACTCTTGTCACCAACTGGATGAATCATTTGGGTTGTTGGGCATGCTATTTCCATACAAACTGAGAATGGCAACTCAGTGAAAGATTTGGAGTAGGAAATACAAACATCTTTCTTCTATGCCAGTTTAGGTACACATAACAAACTATGGAAAGTTTTGCAAAGTATTTCATGTCATTGCTACTGCCTTTCGGGAAGAAAGCCTTTAAGAATCCTCAAGTCATTTGCAAATAAACTTGTGAAAAGCTGATGCGACTAAAGCTGTCCAATACATTCTACACTGGTTTCTCTGCCATGTTAATATTTTTTCCTAGGGAACAAGACTCCTGATTCCTAATGTAATATATAGTAAGAATAGTGGAAGCAGTTTCCCTTTACTGTGTATATGGCTGATGTACAGGGTATAAAAAGTTGTATTTGAGAACTTGCATCTTTTTAATTTCTTTGCCCAAACTCTTAACCGTATAAAATATCAAAATGGAATTATTTTGTTACCAGATTCTTTTTTTCAGTTACAAATACCATATGCTGCTGAAGTCACAGCTATCATCTCTCTGAGTTGTATTTACATACTAATTAAAGAGTGATTCCTTCTAGCAATACTGCTCACATTACCGGCATTGAAGGACTGTGTAAAGGCCTTTAAAAGTGGATTTGATTTGCTATAGCACAGGTGAAACTGAAACTGTTGTAGCATTTCTGGTGTGAGAAACTGGATTACATGAGGCTTGCAGTATTTCTTCTGTGATTGTAATGAGGCCAGCCTAGTTCCACTGGAACAATTTTACATCAGTAGGAGGTTTGGAAGACAACATGGAAAGAATCCAACCTTCCAGTTTCATACCTACACTAGAAAGACTAAGAAAAGAATCTGTCTTTAAGCATCTGGAATCTGTTTCTTCAGTTTGCTGGTATTGATCTTGAGTTTTCTTTTTATTCATTCTTTTCCTCTCTATTCCTGGAAGACATATGGTTGAGGTTTTTAATTAGTTAGAAAATGGGAGTTTCTGTTAAGGATTACTCAAAACAAAGTTAAATAATGGTGGTGTTAAATTCTGTAGGATCTAAATTTTATTACTAGTTTCCTATTTTTATAGCACCCACCTAAATCTCTTCCTTTTCCCTTCAGTCCTTCTTTCTCAAATAACAGTTGAGGATTGACTTCGGCATTAATCACAGATGAGCTGAAAGTGAAGTGTGCTATTAAAGATTAGTCAATTCCAGTTTGCAATGATTCTGTTGGTGTTCTTAATACTGATATCCTTTTTGGAAATTTACTGCTACTTTTGTGTAGCTGTGTAATCAATAGTATTTCAGAAGGTAGTTTTCTAAGAAACAGGCACAAAACCTCAGTAACTGAAAAAAGAGATTTTTAATTCAAATTTTTTAAAGACATCATCTTTCTTTTTTCACTTAGTGCCTATTCTTGGTAGCTCCTTCTAGAGACCCTGGTGGAAAAGTTGCAGCAATTAGGCAAACTGTCTCTTGAGGCAAATGTCTCTCCACAGAAAGCAATGGCGAACCAAGGCTTTTTCTCCTTTTGTTCCTAATTTCCCTGGGACTTAGCCACCCATCCCATTTAGGTTCTTGTGAAAATTCCACTTGGTGTCTGTCTCTATAGGCAGTAAAGCCTCAGTCTGTCCCGTGATTCTTTGTGTGGGGTTTGATTATGCACAGCTCTGGGCACCAGTGCATGCGAGTAGTGTCTTCTCTTGCTCTCAACACTAAACGAAACAAAGCTTGTTTTATGCCTTGTTACAATGGGAGGAAGAGAGCAGACGACCAGTAATTGCATTGTTTGAATCTGGAGCTAAAAATCAAAGTCAAACTTCTCTTTCTCCTCGTTACTGTGAGCTTGGATTGAATTCATTATCTTGCTGACTGGCCTGGAACTGCCTTCCCTCGTTTCCTGCTGAGCTGCTTATCCCGGCCCGGAGCGCGTTGCTTCCCCTTCCACTTCCTGCCAGCTTCATCTCCAGAAGCGTGCAGGCAGGCCAAAGTCTGAAGTCCCTGCCCCAGCAAAACTGATTCTTACTTGGATGTCTGTATTTGGAGCTGTAATTTCCTGTAAATCCTTCCTTGCTGAGGTCGTTAAAGCTTGCTATAGTTAGGATAAGTAAAAGCAGTCACATAGATGACAGAATCAGTAGAGCAGCAGAGTGGATTTTCCTCTTTGATTTGTCTTGGAAAGGCTATTGAAATATGTAATTGCTGTGGGGCAAAGTCACTATTTTGGTGTGGCAGAGAAACTGTCATTTATTTAGAGTTCATTCTTAGGAAAAAATCATTGCAAATTGTAGTATTCGTATTTTATGAAAAGTATTAGGGATAAATTATCCTGTCTCTATATGGCAATAATGAGTCATGGATCTGCCAGTCCAAAACACCACTTCTTGTACCTTTTGCATTTGAGAAGATAAGCAGAATCCTTAGGAAAAGCAGAATAAATAGGAGATACTCTCCTGTTGTTAAAAGACCATTCAGATTACCAAAACAAAATTAATTTTACCATAAAAAGATAGAAAAAGGTGAAAAGAATTTAGGTTAAACTGGTTCCATCAGTCAAAACCACACATATATTTGTGTATGTGTATACATGAAAATATATATATCTTTGTAGTTTAAAGAAATAATTTATAACTGGAAAACATTTTGTGAGTGCCTGTAAAATGTTAGCATGTTTGATATCAGAAAACCAAAGTTTTTAATCAGAAAAAGAAGTAGTTCTATTATGGTTTTATCAAACCCATCAATAATCAATATTGGTTGTAATAGTATTGGTATATTTATTTATATTGATTTAGCATATATTCTTTTTATGTTCAAATGACCAAGTTACACTTTTAATTCTAGATTGTCATTGTGCCTGTCTGGAGTCTTCCTAGGGACAGTAAATTGTATCACTTAACCAGAAGATGCTGGAGTACACGGAATGGCCTTTTTAAGTATTTGGTTGACTTTAAGTTGCCTTATCTCATCCATGCTACTTGTTCCTGTTGCACTGTGGCGTGGTCTCACGTAAATAGCAGTACCCGTCTCATTAATTTTGCATCTAGTTGCACCTACCACATTCATATTCAATTAAATGAAGAAAATGTAAACAATTTATCTGTCATGGATTTCCATCACAGTTGGTGACAAACCTCCAAAATGAGCGCTTCCTTTACTGATACTGTTAAGTTTTAGGCTGCTACATCTCAATGTTTAAATCCCTTGCTGAAGATCAGCGCTGTTTTGTGAGACTGGGTTATTTGCTTTTGCTTCCTGTTCTTGCTTATGGCCTAGAGGTAGTTTTTATATTGCCTATGGCAAAAGCACAGAAATAGCTATTTGAGAACTAAATAAAAATCCAAAAAGGGAAAACAGAATCTGACTAAGAGTTTCTGCAAGTGAGGAGTCTGAAAAGCTCGCTATAATTTAAGCGGCAACTGACTATGCAGCCAAAACATAATGGGTAAGGCATTTTCAGTGTTTTATCAACAACTGTTTTATCTGAGTTATGAAAAATGTGGGTTTACAAACAAGTTGCAGGACAGTAGTTAACGTAGCTTAGAATTAAATATTATATAAACCGTAATCTTGACACCCTGGTCTTACTCCTTCAGCTGTTATCATTGATGTCCTTTATATGGAAAACAGCAGAGATTTCCTGTGCATGGTAGTAATTGCCTTTATGTGGTATTTCTTGTCGTCATAAAAGACTTTGTATGTTATGTGAGCTTTACAACATCTTTAGAAGATATATTTTTACATGGAGAAACTGAGGCAGAGATGCTTCCATTCCTTCATACTGGGAGGATTATGGGCTACTAAGTTGGTCAGTGAATACAGTATTTGGGAAGCTGCCTCAGCAAAAAAGTATTCGTGACTTTGAACCAGTCGTCAATTTACCCCACATCTCAATTCTCTTTGTGTGTGAACATTGTTATTAAATAGGACTGCCTGGGATAAACCATGCTGGAATTTGAATCAAGCAGGTAGGGGTGCAGAGAGGCTGGAGCATGTTGGAGCTGAGATCAGTTCTCATGATGCCCATGCTACCTGAACTCAGACAGTCGGGCATTGTGAAGAAAAAGGCTATATAAAACTAATGGATACTTCTGTGTTGGATGCTACGTGATGGTAGCCTTTTAAATCCTTTCTATTAACAAGAAAGCGCTTTTCTGATTCTGGAGGGAAAATATCACTAGAAATGTTAATTTTAAAATTTCTTTTTTTTCAATGCAGTACTGTAGAGCCCTCCAGCTAGTAGCACGTGGTTTATTTTTTGCCTTAGGTCATCTAACTGTGACGAATGTATGGGACAGAGTTGCTTTCCGGGAGCTGGGCACTGGAGCTTGGGTTCAGTTCTCTAAAGGAGGGCTATCAGCTGCATGCTCCCTGTTATATTCTCAAAGCAAAACTTCAGAATAATCTGTAACTAAGGTGCAATAACTTTTAAATATCAATTTCTAAATGCATACACAAATGAAGTAAATACATCAAATTGTTCTGTCAGTTTAGAGGAAAAGCAATTGGTGCAGATTCTGGTTTGTTCTACTTCCTTTTCCTGTCAGCTGCTGACGAAGGCTGAGACAAAGGTCTGGCACACAGGTTTTTTCCCATAGGATCAAGCGCTAGTCGGGATTTTCAGTATTTGCATTAACACTTTGTCACTTCAGAGATGCATTAGAACCCACAGTATGCTTCACCTGTGACCTTCTCAAGAAGAAAATCAACTCTGGGATATAAAGTCATGCAATAATATTACATGAAAGTAAATCATTTTCAAGCTGTTGAATTATGACTGAATCTCTTTTCTGGATCCAGCACTGATCCTTATTCACACAGGGCAGCAGGGATTGCGGATGTATAGTTTGCAAATCGGGTCCTTTATCCCATGTCTCACCTGTGTGAAACAAATAGGGAAAAAGCAGCAGCTTAATTAAAGGGTGCTAATTAGTTATTGTTAATACAACATTCCACAGTATAGATGAAGTGTAGAGTATCAAACCAGCCCGCTCTTGCCGAGTCTTTCATCCTTATGCTAGTCAGTGTAGTGTGAGATATGGACAGTGCAATTTCCACACTGCATTACTTGAAAACTCTTGGAAGAAGAAAGCAGTTGATTATGAAAACAGCTGAAAACATCCTTTCAAGCTGCAGAAGGTCATGTTTGAAATAGGCAGCGTGGATGCTTTTAAGGCAGCAGAAAGGTGATTCTGCAGGTCCTTACTTTACTATTGCTTAGCTCCTTTTGTGAGAGATCTTCAAATCATTAGGATTCATCCAGGATGCCTTACTAGAATACATTTATAAAAGAAAACAACACGTTACTTTAGATGGTGGAGAATTACTTTTAAAAGGGAAAAACCCTTGGAGGAGTTTGTTTTGCTCTTGTTATTCAGAATTCATACACCGTTAATGTTCACTTCAAAGTATTTCAACACAATGCTTTTACCTAAACAAAGTTGCATTCATTAATAGTACAGAGAATGGATTTTGATTTGTAATTGATTAACTGTCTTAATGTGTTTGCATCAATTGAAAAATGCACTAGCGCAAGCAAAAGTGCAATATTGCTCCAAGTAATTTTCCAGCCCTCTGTGTTTCAGTGGCTGGGTGGCATTTAAGGTAACTATGCAATGTAACGGATGCTGATTTCATCCTATATTGCTGTCATGATAATGACTAATAGTGCTGATAAAAGGCAGTTGAGCGTTTGCCTAGGGCATGGAAAACTGACTCTCCAGGGTGAACTGTGCCATGATGTCAACGTTGTTTGCAATGGATGGATTCCATCATGGCTCTGCCTTTGTGCCGTCTTTAAATAGTCTTTGCTTTTATGCAGAACTCCTCTGGTCTGATTAACGGTAAAAATCTTGTATCTGTGGTGGTGTTTAGCTGTGATAAATTATAATTGGCATTAAAGAAAAAAGCAAGATCTTAAAACATTGGAAAGGAACCTCTTTCTGCTTTTGATATTGAGGGAATGCTTGGGTGGCCAATGTGGAATCAGTTGGTGGTCTAGCTCTAATTCCTAATGGATACATCAAGAACAAACAAACAAAACCCCCTCTTGGTTATAAACAGTACCCTTGCTGATACATTCAGGGTGGAACAAGAACTGAGCTGTGGAGGAATGGAATCTTCTGTGACCTTTAGATCCTCCTGGAACACTGTCCTTATTGGTAAAGAAAATTGCATAGTGCTCACTGTGTTATTTTGTAACTGGATTTCAGTTTCCTTAAATCAGCCTGCAGATACAGTTTAAGAAGGGAGCTCTATCCGCTGTTTGCTCATTTCTGAGCAAGTAGAGGAAGTTAGCTATAGAAAGTTGTATTCGTATGCTTACTAATTAAGCTAACGTTTGGTAAATCTTATATGACTTGTGATTCTGTGCATGAGGTTGTATTTTTGCAGCTCAGAGTGCTCTTCACTGTCAGTCAAAAGAAGAAAAAGGAGCGAGTTTAGCACCGGACTCAGGTCACTAACACTCTCTCCTGTTGGGTGTGGCTGAGGAAATCCACATACTAGTTGATGGGAGCCAAATAAATAAAGTCGCTTCTTGGTGAGATACGTGAAAACTCTCATACGCGGCACCATTAGATTTTAGCCAACTACATATAAATGTAAATGGAGGAGGTAGATTATTTGTGATTGTGTATTACTGATATCTGGAGATAAGGCCGTCACTTTCTTCCAGTATGAAATATGGTCTTTGAGGAACAAAGACAATGTCATATGCGACTATGATAATTTTTTTGTCTATAATGATTTTTTAATAAATTATGTAAGAAAAGTACACACTATATTTGCTTAAATTAACTTGGATGTGAATAAGAATAGGACAGCATAGGATTTATAAACTTTGAGCCCCTAGATGCTATGAGAAACATAGCAAGTACTCAGAAGAGATATGTTAGACTTGCATCAATGTTGTTATAGCAAGTTATTTCATGATTTGTTAAATAAATCTAATTTGAATAGGAAGATGCTAATAAAGTCTACAAATGGCTCTCTTAATACCAATGTTTCTTAGAAGGATTCCTTGGGGATGAGGGTCTTTAGAAGTTATAATTCATTTGTCCAGTTCCAAATGGTAATATTAATAATTTCAATAGCCTGTGAAATTTTAAAGTGGTTTCTGTTACTTGGTTTACGTGTGAATCTCTGCCTGGGTAAGTTTATATTGAACTTTTTTCAGTATGATCCTGTTTGTTGGGAAATGGTATTGCATAAGTAAACACTCTACTGAATAGTGTTGGTATACTTTTCCAGAAAAAGCAGAAATGGTAGATAGTAGAATTGTTAGATTATATAAAATAGACTGAAAACAGAAAAGTAACAAAGAGAGTATGAGTTTTGTCATATGAAATAGGCTGGTTCCTGTATGCATGAAGCTTCAGAAACTGCAGAATAACATGAATAATGTTGTTTTGCACCTACATCCAGAGGCTCTCTTTATCCATGGTCCCTATCTAAACCTGCTGAGGTGACTAGGAATGCAGCAGATGGTCTGATTTCAGTGTGTACAACATTTCACGTTATTGGTGCTGCTGCTTTTAGAGGCTTTAGAGCCTCTCTGGACAACGGTACACAAACAGCTCTGCAGCGTTAGAAGAGAACAGAAAGTATTCACCAAAACCTTTGTATCTGTCATCATTATAAGAGTGTCTCACAGTTCGTGTTTGTGGACGATGGGGGTTCTCTGCGCTGCAATGCCTTCCCGGTGCTGTACGCCCCTCTCGTTTGACTGAGCCTTTCTGTCTCATCCTTTCCTATGCAGTAGCGCTCTGGTGCTCGGCTACTCTCTGAGCCTAATAACCCAATGGGGTTTCTTGTTGGAGGATGTTATACTTTAAACAAACCATTCATGTTTCTGCTTCTGTTGTTTCCCAGTATTCTGCAACCCAGGAATCAGGAATGGGAGGTGCCCTAGCCGAGCAGTCATGCAGCCGAAAGGCTGCACGCTTCCTCTTCACGCTCTCCAACACCACTTTTATAAGCCCAGAGCAACAAGTTCTAGTGTAGTTTGACTGACACCTTCCCCTGTGTGTCTTCAGCAAGGATCACTGAGATGAAACTTAATAAAATTAATTATCAGCATGTTGCAGTGTTTCCTGTATTGGCCAAAGACATTCTTGGTGTTGGCTGAAGAAACTCTCAATGACAGTGAAATTTAACTGTGATGTTTCCACTTTTATCACTATATTTCTATTGCGTGCTTAACAGCAAATGCAGATCCTTTAAATGTTTAGTTTAAGCTGGCTTTCTCATTTGTATCTCTGTTGTCATTTCACTTTCAGAAATGCATAATTTTGCTAGTCTTACCTTAGATTTCATACACAAATTGTGGATAAAACAATAGTTTCTTCATTTATGTCCATGCAGAACATTCTTCCTTGTGGAATAGCCTATAGAAGGGAATAGAAATGCTGAGAAAATCAGATCCAGTTGATGGAACTAAGTGTTTTTCTTTTGAATTAACGTCCTTTAAAGACGAGAGTCAGGAGAGACAGTGCTCTTTCTTATACGAGGCAAAGGCATATCTGCAGGTGCATCTGGAGGAAACACTTGGATCCTGTGTATTGGGCTCTGTTTTTACTGGGCTGTTATTATTGGTCACTGAAAGGCAAGATGCCAGACCTAGACAGGAAATTTTTTTTTTTTTCTTTCTGAGAGTTTTTTGACAAGACTGTATCTTGCATAGAAGCTTCTGAAAATAATGCAGTTTTGTCAAAAATCGTATTTCCCATCCTCTCACAGCCATTTTTCAAAAAGGTTTTCTGTGAATCAAAGTAAATAAAAATAAAATAAATAAATCTGTGGTCTTAACTAAACCTCCTTAAAAAGCGTAATTTAAACTTAATTTCTTGTAAATAGTGTTTCCTTTCAGCTTTGCATTTTGAAAAAATAACTTTAGGACAGAAACTGCTTGATTTTGTTTTAGGAGGTGCTGTTCTACATATAGGAACTCATAAAGGAGATCTGAAGCACTCTGTGCTCAGGTACATATTGTTCAAAAACACAATGATGACAATTTGTTACAACTGGAAGGATGGATTGAAAAATCAGTGTTCCATGGAAAGTCCATGTTGTTCAGGCCTGTTGCCTGTCATGTTTTTCAGCGTGTTTTTCCTCCATGCCCCAGCATACATTCCACCTGGAAAGAGCTTCGAAGCTATTCCATCTTTCTGTGTCTGCGTCCCATCCTTCCTAACGACGAAGGTACTGTTCTTTCTGTGAACCTGTTGGCTTATTTCAAATGTGACAGCTCAGAAGTGTCAAAGATAATTATGCTCCTACAAGCTCAGTGAAAGATAAATGGCTTGTTGGAGAAGGAAGGACCTCCATGGAGTGCTCAGAAGTGCTTAGAGAGCATTCATCTCAAACTGGTAGGAAAGCGGACTTTGGTAAATCCTGGGTTTATGGAAGCACTTTTCTGTCATGAGCATGCCCATTTATTTCACCTGTTGTTTTTCTAGCTCTTCTTTGAGGAGCTATTAAAAAAATGCTCATTACTTTGACCACAAGTTTGTCAAAACAAATATAATTTAAATACACGGGCTATTCCTAACAGTCCCCTTCTATGCACCGGGTCGCTCTTGATTCATCACTTTGCTGTCAGAGGTGGATCCGGTGGTTAGACGCTTTGCCCTCTTGCCTGTGGCCTGAAGCTAAGCTTGTGCCCCTGTTGAGCACTCTTGTGATGTAAAGGGCTTACTAGTCTGAGGGTTTGCCGTACTTCACTGAACAGAGAACACATATTTCAGCGTCATAGTCCAGTCGTTGACACTGAATGATCCACTACCTCCATCTTGAAGACCTCACATAAACTCCATAATTTATCTTATCTCATAAGATACAAATATCTGATCTGGAATTTGTGATTCCTAGCAGATGATGATTGAAAGCTTTAGGAAGCGGGTCTGTTCCTCGGGCCTTGACTGAGCAACATCTCATGTGAAAAAAGTATCTGCAAGGAACAAAACCAGTCTGTTCTTCTCTATTCTTCTATGCAGCAATCCAGCAAGACCACCAAATCAGTTCTATAAACCTTCAGCCTAGAGGGGGTTTTGGATCATTCCCTATTGAAGTTTAGCTGATTTCTGATTCTCTTTTTGTAACAGTATTTGTGACTTTGGTACGTGCATATTGTGCTAACAAGAAAAATAGTCTTTGAAATAGGATGAAGTTTCTATGGTACCCTTACAGATCAGGATTAATAGGATTATCACAATATAAATTTAATCAATTGGTTGAATGTCTACTGAAAAGCATCCATGCAAAATTCATTTCTTTCGATCAGATTCATTCTGCTGTTGTCACAATTGTGCTGATTGCACAATCCAACCTTTTCTGAATTTACGTGACTCGTATTAATATTTTGATTAGATTTTACTTTTTCTTATGAACAACTCCTTTATTGAAAGGACCAAATGATCCCAACATTTAGAAGCTGCTATACTAAAGATAGGAGAATAAATTTACATTATGTCACACAGATGTAAGTTCTGGGTTTTTTACTGTTCAGACTGTAGATAGTACTTTGCAATAACAATATCTGATTTTAGGTGGATGAAACATCTTGGCTGCATAAGTAACTTTTCAAAGTCCGTTGTCGCTATTGGGAAAGTTTCCATAGATCATGTTTGGTTTTACGCTGACTCTGTGAGCTTGGTTTTGACCTTGGTTGCTCATTGCTGTGGTGCTTTTGTAGGCAGAGTTTTAGAACTGAACTTGTGTAACTTGATTTTACAGGTGCTCAGCACCTCTACAAGGGACTAAACGCAGAACTAATGTTGCAGGTTGTTCAGGTTCTGTGAAACAGGGCTTCAATTTGTCATGGGTTGCCTTTGTTACTTACGTCTGGCACATGGCTTCCCAGAGGGTGGGGAAAAAAGAGAGTTACAGGTTAATCAGTGATCACCTACTTGTTAAACAGAAGTGCCACAACAGCAGTCATCAAAGATAGGAGCAAACTGAAGTAACAGGTTTGACTCTGACTTGAAGTATACTGTAATTTCTCCTGATTCCTGTTTGTACCATTCATAGAATGTGTACATTTGTGTACACATTCATAGAATGTGTACATAGAATGTCTTGGTTTTATTCTTCTGCTATTCATGGAGCACCTGAAAGAAGTGTGAGAGAGGCCGATAGCCTTTTAGCAAGTACAAAATCAAGTCAGGCAACTTCATTTGTATCAGTACCGTTTTTTGCAGCGTGTAACATTGCAGCTTCCTAAACATTTGGAGCCTTTCTGCCCAAGGGTATGGTAGCGTCAGAAGCAGACATGCAGGGTAGGTTTGTATTTAGAATTAAACATGGCAGCTCTTTTGATTTTTAGCACACAATTATGACTTAAATCAAGTGCCTTGAATTGAAATGTTTGAAAGTATTGGTAGGAAGGATAATCAATAAATAGGCCTGCCTAACTGCTCGGGGGAAAAAAATGACTAATAATTAGGACTTATAAAAAATAATGTAAGGAAGTTAATTTTAAAATAAATGAATGAACTGTGCTTGCCTGTTGGCGTGTAGTGAAGTTTAACTTTTGAGGGTAAGATCTGAGTCCTTTAAGAGTGAGTAGCGCCTTACTCTCGGTTGAACACAGTCTTCCAAGGCTGTTCTATTTGGGAGGCAGCACATAGCTATGCTACGTAGTCGTGGTCTTCTGTTTCCTCCCTTGGACTGTCTTCAAGACCAAGGTCCCACCCTCTCCCTGTCTACAGCTGCTAATTTGTTCAGTCCCCTGTGATCCCTGCTCCAGCACGTGCTGAAGACTTACCTCCGAACCCTCCTCCTACTCTCAGCAGATTCTTTATAACTGTTTGTGATATCAGGGACTAATCTGTGATAATCATATTGGAATTCAATCATTTATATACATTAGTGTTCTTGTAGATAAGTATGAATGGTGACTATAATGTGATAAATAGCAGACATGTTATTAGTTACGTTTGGGAAATGAATTTTTGCAGTTCCGTAAATCAAAGGTGCCAGTTCATATGTGTAAATGCTTTCACTTCAAACGTGCATCTAAATACTAACTGAAGGCTTAGAGTTTTGAAGTGATATCATTTGGGTTCATTAGTCTTGCTTCCTAATTAGTTCTACCTTTGAAATCTTCGCAATGTTAAGTTTTTGCTGACGGAGTTGCTAATTGGCAGATATTTCAGCTGTGAAACAGTGGCAATGTGCTTTGAATTTTTAATTTTGGTTCCCTGTCTGGAGAAAAATGCTATCCTTTTAGATCATATTGCTCCAAAAATAGAAATTTCTGAATAAACTTTGGGCTTTTACCCCATACCCAAATGTGAATAGCACACCTATGAACTACTCTAATTAGGCAATCACTTTTTTTGGAGCCGTGTTTTAAGGTTACCATGCAACATAAGGTAGATTTTCTTTTGATGTGAGGAGTGAAAATAATACAGACTTTATGGCAAACTATGTTTTGCTTTGTATCATTTTTAGATGCATTTCATCTAATTCAGAAGCAGCTAGCTATAGTATTGCATAAAACAGGCCAAATATGGCTCTATTGCTCCTTCTTTACTTAGGAAGTCGCAGATGTAGTAAAAGTCAAGCCTGAATAAGAGATGCCCATGTTCTGCTGTATTTTCCTTGTAAAGATGAGAACGCTACGCGAGTCCTGTTTTAAAGCAAGGAGATCAGCTGTAGATGCACTTGCTAAGTCTGCTCAGGTAGAATAACCTATTGCTTCTACTTTCTAACTACGGCTGACAGTTTTTCTTCAGTCTTATTGTTTGAATTGATTTCAGGTTGATAAAAATACTTCACCTTTTCAAGATACTCAAATTTTCAGTTACATGTGTGTGTAGGGTAAACGGACCTCTAAATTATTTGAAATGCATGAAGCTTATATTTGAGTTAGATTAATTTTCAGTAAAGAAGATTAAAGCAATATAATCAAAATCTGTTCTGCTTTAAGACACTCGTAGTGGACAAGTCCAAAACCAATGTGCCCTTACTTTCTAAAAGTCTTTAACCATATGTTCACATTAACGAACACGATAATGTGCTAATCTTGTGTCTAAATATATATACGTATGTAGTATTTATAATATATTTCAGTTATTGTAGGAGCCTTCAAATTACATTTCAACATTAAATCCAAATTTGAATGAAAACTTTACTTTTTGACAGAGAAATATTATTCCATAGTGCAGAAGACAACCAGCCTGACAATCTTAGTAACTTTGACACATGTAGTAACTGATTCATATTATTTGCAGGGGGGTGGGGGGAAGACATGACCCTGAAAAAATGTGTACTGATTTTGTTTTCATGTTGACTTAATCAGATGTAGTTAGCAGAAAACATCCCAATAACAATTTCATAGTTAACTATAATGGAACAGCTGCAGTTGTACCAATAATACTTTACTAAATTATTCTTGAATCAAGATGATAGTTTTTGAGTTAGAGATTTATTTTTTTTTTTAAGAATCCAAGTGATATACTCACCTTCCTTCCAGGTCATTCATTCTTGTAGGTTATTTCTTTAGTTTAACACTCATTTCTACTCTGGAATTTGTTGAACTTTTGTTTTCACTCTTGTTATTTCTTAACATATGAAAAAGAGAGAGATTTTTTGTTTTGTGTTGTGTTTGTTTTTAACGTGAGTTCTTACTGAATATCATTCTTCTAGAAAAAGTTAGATTTTGAGAATAGAAGATGAATTCACCCGGTAGTTGTACTGCTTTGTTTGTACCTTTCCAAGGAAGAATGCTTGTCTCTAGTAATGTTGGACATATGAAGCAGTAAAAGATAAGCCATTAGAAATTGTTTGCAATATGCGTTTATTCTGTACCTTGGTGCTGATAAACGAAATAGATTTTGTTTGCAGAATCACCATGACATTGAAAGATGTTATATAACTGCCATAATTTTGGATAGCAGGAACTCAATATTATGTAAATATCAGAATAACCTAGCTGGCTGCAGTGGGAGGTTATAGCACAATCCGATGGATTTTCCGTAATGAATGTTAATAATGATCAGTTAATATTAACTACCTCTTTCTGCTGTGTGATAACAAGGGCTCCTGTTAAGCTGGGGATAATGTGACACCTTTTAGTGTTGCGTGACATCTCATACAGGCGTGGAAAAAGTCCGGCTTGTGAGAGTATCGTCCGTTGAAGATGCCGTGGTGGCTTTTGTTCTGCTCTGCTTACTCCTGCGTCGGTACCAATGTCTCAAAACATTTTGAGCAGGCATCTAGATAAGTCACAAAAGTACAGTTGCTTCAGAGGTCACGATGACTTTGCATAATGAGTCCATTAGATGTGGTAATCAATATCAAGCTCTTGGATCTTATGAATATTGATGAAGCAATTGTAGCGGGGAGGTAGATGGGGAATTGAGATGCATTTTGATATAATCAGAGAAACAGTTAATGGCCTAAGCAGACTATGGGTCCAGTAACCACCTTACAACATTTTGGAACATTCTAATTTATCATTAATAATGGAAAAGCCATTATGACATTTTCGGGGAAAAAAAATTGTACAAAGCTTGGGTTGCATTCTGCCCACGTAAAGACCCTCGTGTCACTGCATTGTTTGAAATACTGTAAAAATCAGTGGATCACAAGGTGAGGAATTATGTCACCTTTTCAACAGAAAGTAATATCAAATGTTGAACAAGAAAATGAGAAGGCAGGTAAAAGGTCATTTCTCACCTACTGCGGCAGCACTCCAGACCTGAGTGGGATAGCTGGGGTCTGACATATAGTGATTTTAACTGCTGATCTGTGAATTGTTTTTCTGGGTTTTTTTTTGTTTTTGTTTTTTTGTCCTTAGAATTCCCTCTTTTCTGTAGAAGAAAAAGAGTCGGGAAGGTTTTGTGAGAAGTGCTGAGCGCTGGGCTGGTTTTGTGCATGTGCCCATGATTGCATGCCTCTTCAGGCCTGTGTTCAGTGCCGTGGCTGCATCCCTCTGAGCTCTGTAAGCAGCACAGAAACTTCTGAATATCTCTAGTGATAGCTGAAATGTTAAGAGCTGGCTGAAATACTGGAATTTCACTGGTACATGCACTGGTATTTGGGATTTTAGAAGCACAAGCGCTAGTAGTTGTATTACATAATTATCTAATCTCCAGCGCGGTTATCAGTCTGCAGAATGGGTAAACAAAAATATCGTACTTTGCAGAGGTTGATCTGAACATATGTCAAAAAATAACTGGCAAACATACGGAAAGTGAGGTCAGTCCAGGCCTTGTCCTGAGTGTGGAACAAATCAGCCAGACAAAAAGAGGGCAAGGGGAAAGATGCAGAAAATGCGAAGAGAAAAAGTTGCTGCTTGATAAAGTAAGAGAAAGAATCCCTAACAGAAGCATGAAATTTTAAGTGTGAATTCAGTAGAAAAGCTCTGGCCTGTGAAAAGAGTGCACAATTTTAATTTCACACTGTTTTGCCCGTGTAAGCAACAAACATGGTGTTAAAGCCACAACCTTTCTCATTCAGCAGTGGAAATGAACGGCTCTGAGTTGAAAGTTAAGGCCAAGGTAACTGTGCAGAGGATTTGTAAGAAACTTAGTTCTCCTGCAACAAGCAGGTCATTCAAGTGACAGTACCAAATCCTGAGACTCGGTTCTTATTCCGGCATTTACTTAAGAAACCCAGTATGCAGAGCAATTGGGTGTTCTTACATAAAACCTGAGGAGGGACGTCAGGATTGCATCCTTTACTCAGGAAAGTCACACAGCTTCCAGATGCAGTGCAAATGCATGTAATTAATACATGCAGCATGCGTACAAAGGGCGAAATACAGTTAGACAGAGCGACAGAAAATTTACATTGATAGAGGATATTTCAAAAAATAGATTTCCAGATAGTAATAAGTACATTTAGCTGCCATTGTTCTCCAGTGACTAAAATAAATACCTAAAAATAAATGTTGTCTATAAATAAGTATTTGGCTTAGTGCCAAATTTCTCTGCTGTTTATGGAAAAGCAGAGGGGAAAAAAAAAAAGCAGTAGTTGTGACTAGTTTCCCAGTATATGACCTGTTGTGACCCTTATTCTGGCACTGCTGAAATGAGACCAGTGTAGCTGAAAATTGTCGTCTGCAAGACCCATGGCAGGAGAGAACTGCACCGGGGACATTCTGAGGAAATTAGGCATAGCAGTTTTGAGATACAAGTTTGAAATTACAAAGGAGTATCGTTACATAACTGTTTCTTGTTAAATATCATCGCTAAAATGTGTGACCTCTACTAGATTTGGTTAAGTCTTTAGTAAATACTCGTTTTGTATTTATTTTAGAGATATTAGACATTCTTCTACTTATTATTACGGCCCTTTTCTATTCTAGAATTTTGGAGGGCCCTTCTGCTTCTTGCAGATAGTGCTGAGATGCTACCATTGTCACCAAATATGCCATCTTACAGCACTGATAACTTGCTCCATCCTGTAGTGTGTTCCTACTGAAGTTGGTGTCCGGCTGGACGCTGACAGTGTCTCACACTTGGCATGGAGGTATGGTCTGATAGTGGTCCAGCATTATTACTCTCACTACCTGTCTTCCTTGTAGTATTTTTTGCTTCTGCTCAGCATCAAACAGAAATCCCAATACTAAATTTCAATATCACTTATGACAGTTTCATTAATGATGACAAAATTTGAAGACACAGGATACTTGCCGTTGTATTTACTTTTAAGAAATAATATACAACTTTTTCTATCTGGAATTACTCTGCTTCTCTGTAACAGCATTGGGATATTTTGCTGTCTAGCATTGCCTTTATAATTTTGATTTATAAACATATTTGTATGGTTCAAGGCTAGACTTCGTAAGTTCATTCATGACTTGAATTTTCCTGTTTTGAGTGCCAGGATTATGGGGATATAAATATACAGACACTGGAATATTTTTTTCACCCCTTTTTGCAGATGATGGGCTATTAAATTGAGATCACTGCACTGTCGCACTTAGTATCCCTGAGTTCTTACATGGATTTATATTTTTCAGCTTCTCCTTAATAATCAGGTAGAAACTGCTTTTATAGCTTGCATGTAGTTTAATAAAGTATGTGTTTTATTTTGCTGTATTTCTATGATTTCCTGCATCTAAATTTTAGAAAATCACTTTTCCATCTTACAGACTGCTTCCATTCTGCCTTTGTTTTCATGAAGTATTTTTTCATACAAAGCCGGGAATGCAAACTGAGTTAAAAATGCCTTTATGAGCAAGTTGTTGTGCCTTCTCACAATCTTACTATGGTTTTATTAAAAATTGTTTAAAATTGTACAGGATCTATTTTAATGTTGAATTATAGCCTTCGTTAGTCCCAAACAGTGAACCATCAACCTATGGCTGTAAAGATATTAATTCCTCAGCTCTTTTTTTTCTGCTATTGGTACTGACTTGCTCCAGAACATTACACCTTTCTCTGCTCTCCAACAAGCTGCATAGTCACTGTTGGGCAAATAATTTCCATGCTGTGTCTCTGATGGCTGGGCCTACATGTTAAATAGAAGTGGGAAACAAGAAAGTACTGAAGTTGCTACTGTAGGCTCAGCCCTCTTGATCTCAGTCGTGATTTGAATTGTTTCAGCTGAAAGTGGTCCAGAGATTCTCTACCGCTTCTCCCACGGCACCCTACCTGGAGTTCAAGGAGTGCAGCTTTGTCACGCAAGGTCGTTGAAAAATGCCATCTTTCCTATATTGTGCCATCTTTCCTATAATGTGTCGTCAATGGGGGTTGGTTTATCTCAGTTCATGACATTTAGACCTTTCACGTGGATTTCCAGTCACCAAACCAGCTCTCTTCAATTCATGAGCTGGAATGCAATTAATTGTATCCACTTGAATGCCATTTCTGAGTGTGTATGTGTGATCTCACTGCTTTGTTCTGGCTTGTACTCGTTTTGGCTTTTACTTTTTTTTTTTTTCACCTTGTTCTGTAGGAAGGCAGGGTTCCTTCTGCAGATAGGGGTACGGCTTCTCAGAAGAGAAATTTTAGACCCTTTTGGGTCTGAAAAATAGCTATGAAGTTTTCCTTTGCACTGTTGGGATGTCTTGGTTGTGCTGTGGTGGGTTTTTGTTGTTTGTTTTTTTTCCAGACTTCTTTTAAAAATAATTTTTAGGCATTCACTAAAGAGACAGTGTGCCAGGTGACATAATCAGTAATTGGGCTTTTCAATTCACTGAAATGCCTACAGGTTGTGCACACTTAGCCTCTGACCTATTTTGTTTAGTACTACGTGTATGGACACGGGCATTTAAAGCAGCCTTCAAAATCTGGGGATTTTTATTTTTTCTAAAATAATCTTTGCAGCTACCAACTATCTTGTTAAGATCATTGTAATGGTCTGTTATTGTCCATCTTTCAATTTTGTATTTTAAAACTTTTCATGCAAAATTTATAATCTTACTTTTTTGTTAATCTCAACATGGTTTTTTTAACCGGAATGGAAAAAATGTGGGAGCCCTCTGGTGGCTGCTGCAGCATTTGTAGATGTCCCTGTAAATAATAGCATAAAAGATGGTTACCAATGTGCTGCCTCAGTGAGAAAACCCCCAAATGCGTGCTTATTCTCGCATGCAGTCAGTTTAAATGCTGTTAGTTGCACTTCTGGTAATAATTTCCATCGCTTTTAGAATTAGTACCAGTTTTCTAAAATAAATGCAATTTAAATAAAAGTTCTTAAACCCTTCCACCCATATGCATCACTTGTTAGCAACATTATTTGCATGAATCACTGGTTTGTATGTGCATGTGGCAACGTTTTGGGGAAGAGGTACCCATTCTTATGAATTATGAACCCTTTCCACCTGAGGTCACTACAGCTTATTAGTGGAACTTAACCACAGCCCAAGCCCTGGCCTTTGCTGGCAGAGAGCAGTACATAATACAGCCCTCTGTAGTTTCATTTATTGTTTTGCTTTCCTATAAGGCCCCAGCCCATGCTCTGAGGGCTCTTCTGTTTGAGGATTTCAGACAAATCAAGGCAAGGAAAGAACACTTGTATGTAACATAAAAATAAAGGGATTCATCTTGATTGTTGTTTCAGATGCTTGGAAAGGCTAACAATTTTGAGAAATTAGAAAATTATTTAAGATATAGACAGGAATATTATGCTCACTTTCTCCCTGGAGTACTCTTGGACTCAAAATGTACATACATGGTTTCACTAGCTGGAGCAAAAGAAATCAAATACCTCTGGAACTGATTATATAAAAGCAAAAGAGCTCTTTCCATCTTTAAATGTAAAAGGTGTGTTTGGAGAAAAAATGAACTTACTTTTTTTTACAAAAGTTTAAAAGAAATTAAATTCTTTCCTGTTTATCCTCTATTTTTCAGTGTACTTCAGTGGCAAGTAGAGGGGGAGAAAAGGAAAGAGATAAAATGGCAATATAATAATTTAACAAAATAAACTGAAGTGTTAATGTACTTCTTAGATTGCAGAACAAAAATCAATCTACTTTTATACCATTTTTGAAAAAAGTTATCTTTGTTTTTTACCTATTTTGGCCTTGTTTAGTATGGGCCCTTAAATTCTTTTTCAACACAGTTTTATTTTTATTGTCTTTAAAAAAAATAAAATTTTGTTCATGTTTAAAATAGAAATCTTCTTGGCCTTCCTATGCAGTACCTTAAAACCTCATGATTTCCCCTCATTAGATAGATTCCCTGTATAGATGTTGAACTGCATCACTACGCCCATGTTATATGCCCTGTCTGAAATCATACTGGAAAAGTCTTGCTGGATCAGAAGGCTGAATCCTCTTCTGGGCAAGTCCTAGTGCCCTCTCTTATCTACAACATTGTTCAACCTGATCAAATGCTGTAAAGCGCTTAGGAGTTGTCTACTTTCTGAAAGGAAGGGGAGGAGAGATTGAAACCCTATGAAATACTCTACTGTATGTATTGAAAAACAGTACTCTTTCACATTGACTCTTTATGAGGGTTGTATTACTCCACACAGCCAAAGCCTCAGGGTGCCTTGGCTTCTACTCTTTCTTAATGCATAAAAAAAGCACTTTTTCTGAAATAAGAGCATCTGCTGTGGGAGCTGCTGTGGAACAGCCGTTCCAGCTTGCTTCTCCATGTAGACAAGCATTTATATTGTATTTGCCATCCTTTTTTGGACCACTACAAAGCTCTCTTTCTTACAAACTTGGCAACTAAACATTTGGAAAAATTTAGACTAATTTTGCCAAATAAAAATATTTCTGATGACTGTGCTATTCATAACGTAAAGGGATGAGACTTTTTTTTAGTGCTGTAGTAAGGTAGAGTGCCTCTCAAAATATAGGAATTTGATTGTATACCAATACAATAGAAATAGTCTTTCCGTTCCTCCTTAGTATTGTCCCAGCTCCAACTAAATATAACAATAGAGTATTTAGACAAAAAAGATATTTGCAATTGAATAATATGACTGTTATTCAAATTGCGAATGCAGTGAGCAGACAAATCCAATCATACCGCTTATGACTTATGCATGGTGGCTGGCAGTGTTATTACATTAGTCTAATAGAGCTGACTGTTGAAAAATGTCATGAATTTCTGGGAATGCAAAATGTGGACTTCCTATGCGTGATTTAAATTGGCATAGTAACGATATATGCTTCCATGCAAAAAATCTCAAATGATTCTTAAGATCATTTAAATTATACTTGATTGTACTGTGGTGGTGAATAATGTGTTAGGAAAGACCAAAAAGCGAGGAGCAGAGGTCATAAAAATGACTAGAAAGCCCCATGGTAAAACTAGGAAAGTGAAGTGAAATTCAGTTCTGTGGTTACCAATAATAGAGCAAAATTACACAAACTGAAGGGAGGAAAAAAAGTAGGTGAAGGTAAATTAGTGTAGTTGGAGTTGGGTTTTTTTTTTTGACTTTTGATTTATACAGAGGAAATGTAGGAGACACTTTTCTTTAGAATGGTGAGGAATTTGAGGTTCTTGAGTGAAAAATAGCATTATGCAGTAAGTTTGCAGAAATATAGTCTTTATTCATATAATAAGTTTTCTGAAGTCAAATATGCCGAATACCTGAATGAGTAGGTAGAGCACAATTCTCGTTGACATTTGTTGCATAGGTTTTTGAGGCCTTTCAAATAGCTGCAAAGAAAACATTCCAAACATGAAAAGAGCTTCAGAAGTGTTGAAATTATTTCCTGAGTTTACAAGAGAGCCTGAAACAATAGCTATGAGGTGTGAATTGCTTCCTTCATTTCAGTTAAATGTAATTTGAATTAACTTGCTTGTATGTGCCTACTTCACTAAATCATAGTTCGAGTAACTAGGATTTAGGAAAGGTGAGTTATGGACCGTATCAGCGTAGTCACACTTGCAAATCCACAGGACTTTCATTTCCACTTTTAAAGTTCTGTCTGGCCTTCAGTTACTAAAACTTAATCATCCAATTCACTGGTAAATGAAAGTGTTTTCACGGGGGGTGTGTGTGTGTGAGGTTTGGATTTTCTCTTGCTTTATGAAGACCTTACGTTTATTAAGCATCGTGAATGTTTTTACTAATCTTTCTACAGGAGATTAAGTGACTGGGGAAAGATCTTCCCCTACTTTTTACTTAGTCATCTGCCATGTATCTGGGTAGGGAAAGTAGCAAAACAGCCTGCTGGTGTTTGATAGCCAGAGTAGGGCTGTCGGCGTGAATTGGCACAGCAGGCTTTCACCTACGTGAAGTGGTTACCTGGTACTCCAAGACCAACTCCGTTGCAGCGCATAATGAGCAAATACAAAGTGATAGTAAGAAAGGGTGGAGCAACAATGCCAGAAGTAGTGAAAATACTGTTAAACAAGTAAGTTCATAATATGTTTTCTTTCTGCTGATATTTTTATTACTCTACCTGGCTGTTGCACGTGCAGAATAGTCCTGAAAAATGACACCAGAGTTTTTGATGGACTTCTGTACATTAGATGATTATTAATCACAGTAAAATGATGATTGAAGAGCATAGCAAGGGGATATGTAATGACATTAGGAGGGAACATATTTCTGTAACCATTTCCAGCGAAAAGTTTGAGTGCTCCAGTGAAACCAAAGGAACCAACTCAAAAACTGGTCACAGGGAATCATAGCCTCCAGGGCTGATAATTAGCAGAATATTTGGTCATGGGGAAAGTATTGTCACATAAATTGCATACAAATCTTCAGATTTTAATGTATAAAATGCATTGGAAGATATTTCCCAGTTAATTATACTGTCTCCATAATCAGGCAGTAGTTTTTGCCTGGCCAGCTTTGCAGACTGGATGAGCATGTCTGTTACAGGAGCAGGTGCACCTGCAAGTCCTTGTATTTGCTGTAAAACGTTATCCAAAGACAAATGAAAGAGTAAGAAGGCTCACATTGCTTCCAAAAGGCATCAGATTAGGCTCTTGACATACAGTTTGCTTTTTCGAAACATGATTTTCAGATGTGCTGAAATGCCAAGTGCTCTGGCTTTCAGGAGCACTTAATAACCTCAACCATTTTGAAAGGCCAAGCCTGAGGGCTTGGAGGAGTAATATAAAATGCACATGAGGCTCGCCCTCTTAATGTGTTCACTAGTACTGAATGCACCAGGAAAACAGAAAGTAGATGCAAAAAAGATCAGGGAGTTTTCTTCTTCCATGCTGGTAGGAACTATTGTGTTCCTGCTGATTAGAAGTTCAGTTGCAAATACATTTTGAGGAGACAGTCTAGGAATGAGTGAATTATTACTCTTAGTAAACGATACTACCTGTATTAAATTACATATTCAGCATTTATATTCACAGCTAATAGATCTTTTCAAATCTGTTTTACTACAGGCAACTTTTGGAGAAAACTCCTTCCATGCCCCGTTATTTGATTATTTATAATTTTTAAATGAGTACTGAGAGGAATGAGAATTGATTTGAGCTTCACTTGAACCCATGATATAAACTTTTATTGAAGATGAATGAGGTTCTTTTTATGTTTGTTACAGTTCTCAAAATCAGTCTGGTTTTTTCAGTGGTTGCTCTGGAGCAGAAATTAGGAAACTTTTATCTATGCGCACCAACTTGCATGCGTATATTTTAGGTTAAATTCTCCAAAAGCATACTTTTTGCTTTTGTTGTAACCTCACCGGACCAGCATCAATTTGTGCACTGCTGTTAAGGAGCACATAAGGGAGAAGTCTTGGCTTCAGAATCACCGAAGGGTATGTTTGTTGTTTTTTTTTTCTGCTCTCTCAGATATGGAGTAATAAATCTCTTCTGAGAATCAAACAACTCTGTGCTGGACAGAAAATCGGTTTGTTTAAACAAAGGTCCTATACTCTTTAAACTGGAGAAAACAGGTTAAAAAAAGTATATTAAAATTAAACGGCGCTTTTCAGACAGCGAGGTGAAAGTATCCTTATTCTTGCTTATCCTACTGGTGAAATTTATGGAGTTGCAACTTACTTCATCAACATTCTCACTGGATTTGAATTAATTTTAACTCTTGATACTTGGATTGCTGTTAAAAGTCTTGCAAGTAATTCATTGCCTGTTAATGCTCTCCTGCATAGGGCTTTAATTTCATGCCATAAAATTTATTATCTAACAGTACCTTTTCTATTGGCATTTAATATTTTCTGGCTTGCAGATGTGTAACTTTCAAGATGAATGCAGTATTAATATTACCTTTTCTGCAGCTTCCTTGGTAGACTTAATCATCTTTAGTGTAGCAGCACAGGAAACTAATAGAAAGATGATTCTTAGCAAATGACATTAATATTGATGGCATATAATTAAGTCCAAAAATGTGTAAAGGCAGTAGCAGCACTGAGTCTTTACTGCACTTATGAAAAAGCAGGTTAAGTTTAAGTATTAATACTTTCTATATTCAATAAAATTTTAAAATAGAACATCTGTCTTCCTCATCAGCAATTTCTGGGTCTTACCAAAGAAGAGAGGTAGAGAAAGTCAGTGCCACTCATAGTACAACACACAGTTTATTAATGAAGTTTATTTCTCTTTTCAGTATAATTATGGATGCTTCAGGCAAGTGGAAATTGTAGAATCATCTCTGAGATGAAAGTTATTAGGAACAGAAAGTCAAGATATTAACCTCTAGAGATTTAGTTTTAGTTGCTGGGTATAAGAGCATCAGTGGTAATTTTATATGGAGAGAAAATAAAAAAGAAGACCTTAAAAAGTTCCTGTGCTTTGGCCTTTTTATTTTTATTTTGTGGTGTGTTTTTTTAAAATTAGTTTAGGTACTGCTTTTTCTCAAAGATTCCAAGGGACTAAAGTGACCTTAATTGGGTAGTGACACTGTTTCTTTTTGTATTTGTAAACCCCATACAAAAATCCAAACTTCAGCTTAATTGTAATTATTTTATGATCTTGAAAACTTTTCAAGCTATTTGCATCTTCTTTTTCAATGAAGCAGCTATCTATTTGTTGAAATCCTGCAGGAGAAATGGTTAACAGTGCTGATATGTAAAGATTTTGACTTTACTCAAGTTGCCATCATTTTATACAAGAATGCACTTGCTGATTATATCTGTTACAGTGATCCGTAGATTAGAAGGTATTTGAAATAATTATAAAGTTGCCACTACTGGCCTTGGAACTCGAAGCAGTAAGAGAAAAGGAGGCGGGAATATGGTGGGGGTTTTGTTTTTTGTGGTTTTTTTTACGAGTTGTTTTTTCTTTCTGTTTGAAGAGACATGTGGGCCTCATCTTAATCGATTGGAGAAGGTTATCTGTTTTACAAGCAGTAGAAAGTGGTGGGTTTTTTGTGGTGGAAGTTTATATTATTGAAGAATCAGTGAAGCCATCACATGCGTATATGGTTCTCTACTGAGTAACAGCTACTCTTTCTCCTGTCTTCACTAGACTGAAGGAATAATTTGTTGTAAAATTAATAAGATGATATGAAATGTAGTATAATTTTACTTCATAGCAATTTGTTTGTGTCTACGACCTCTTAGTTGATTCTAGTGAAACTATGCTGACCAGGCCTTGTCAATGGGATAGGAGTTGTCTTTGTTTCTCCTGTCTTACCCAGCTTGACTGGTCCAAGTGGCAATGACCTGCTCTGTTCTTCTGCCTAAACCTGTTTGACTACAGGCCACTCTTAGTTTTCTGATGTCTTGCTGATGAATATTTCTCCTTCTTATGTCTGTTTTTTCAGCCAGAGGATACCTTACTGTCTTTTCAGAAGGCTGAAATCTGCATTTGGGTTATTGAAGTTAGTAGCTAACCCTGCTCAGTATTTAAATGGAAATTTAAATTTCCATGAACATTTTTTGGAAAGTGCTCATAATCCACACTCACCTGATATGGATGACTGGCAATATTGCCTAATAATACCAAAAGTGATTTGAATTCAAGGGCAGGAAGTCCACTGTCCTTTATGTACTCTGACTAGGTGTCCTGGGCTCATCATGGAGTGAGTTATACCTGAGGATGCCTTTCTGTCTAAAAGAAAACCGCTTTTGTTATGCTCTGTACCTACATGTAAGCTGTTCCATTGATACCTTTTCGGTATGGGTAAACTGGTAAAAGGCATTTTAGTGTGAATGCGTACTATACACTTCTACTTTATATTGTGATTGCTGTTCCTGCAAGGACTGGGGAAAAAAATTACACCTTTGTGGTCATCACAACAGGCTCAGAGCGGGGATTGTTTCTGCATATTGGCTCTTGCAAATTATCAGGTCCTTCACTGAAGGAACTGTATTTCAATTTATATGTTTACAGTCATGTTTTGTAGACCAGGCCTCCATTTTTATGAACGTTACTAGGGCGGTAGGATTATTTTGCATTAGTGTAAATATTTGATTAATGAGTCCTTTTGAAGTTAAGGAGCAACACACCATAAGATGATGGAAACTTTACAGTGGAATTTAGTTCTTGCAAGAAAACCATAGCAGATTTTTAAGTAGTAAATTACATATTTGAAATCTAGCTTATGTTCCTAAACTGATGGATCACTATGCTTTGAAGAACCATTTTTCAGCATGGTGTAGATGAAGCCTTTATTGCTACAACTGTTCAATCTCCCACAAGGAAAGATGTCTCGCATATGTCGTAATAGGTTTGTGCAGCACTACATCATCTGGTTTGAAGTGGGAATAACGTTGTGACAGAAGCATGAACAGTCTGCCCTTTTTGCCGCCTTGTTCATTCAAATCAGAGAAGAAAGCAGGTGCTGAAATTGGTTTGTCTCTGTGTAGTAATAAGGAGGGTTAATCTGCTTTGATATGTAACCTGGCCAGCAGAAGAGACTTTGCCTGGCACAGAAAAAGGCTTGCGTAATACAAACCAAAACATGGCTACTGCAGCTAATTTTAGACTTTTTGGCCTTGACAGTGTCCTTTATTTCAGTTATTTTTATTTATATATTTATTTATTTATGCTTTTGTTAGGTCATCAGGCCATGTGAGTTATGGCAGAATGCCTGGATTTTGGTCCTTGAATTTGGCTGGTTATGTGTCCCCTGCAGACAAATATTCTGAGTCCTGGTCTCTCCCCAGGATATCCATTTACTCCTCTACTGCATTCTGACTATTTATTATGGCTACATAAAAGAGCATTATGAATGACAGATAAAAATCTTTTGGAAAGAATTTGCCCACAAAAAATCTTACTATGTAGCTTAAGCTTCAGACAGCTCTTTTCTCTAGGTAGCCAGCTTACATCCTTCAGACGCTGAAATTTTGGTGTCTAGGCATCTGAAATAAGCAGTCCATTGGGTTAAGACAGAGTCAAGTTTTGAATTTTTCCTTATTTTGCCATCGCCATGTACTAGTGGCCTGTAGATAGGTATGTAATGCAGGATGTTGCTTGCTGTATGAAAAGTTACACGTTAGATGTACCAGAAGCAAGTCAGCGCTTCTGAACAATGGTGCTTTTTATTGAGATTCAGGCACTTCCATCATTCTTTCTCCATTCTTCTGAGTCAAAGGAATGCTGTACCAGCTGCTTGCCATTGGAAGTTAAAGGATGGGGGAGAAGAGAGAGAAAGAAGTAGCATGATTTAGGGTCATCACTGTCCTAAGAATTTGTAGCAATATTATATTAAATTCCATTAAAATGGTTAGGTGTGCTTTTGTCTGTCACGATTGAACAGACACAAAAGCAGGCTCTAATGCAGCAAGAAAGATCTTTCACTAACTTCTAGTTTGGAACAGACTTTGCACCTGGCTGTATTGTGTGTGTGGCGATGGTGTTACAGGTCACTGCAAGGTTAGAATTATTTGAATTAGAGCAGCAGCAGAGCTTAGCACTGGAGTTCAGTAGATGTTGCGCCAAGGCCAAGTTCCTTTGAGAGGAGGTCAGTTGTGGGCTCATTTCACTTCTTTTGTTTTACAAAATCAAAGTATTGTCCAAAATAAATTAATTATATATAGTCTTCAGTTATAGGCAATTGTAAAAGTTTAAAGCCTTCAATTGTGTGTATTATCTGGAACAGAAAGGGAGGACTGCAGGAGTCCTTAAGAGTTAGGAAGAAATTTTCCAACTGACAAGCTATTTTATGACAATCTACCCCGTGGAGCGGTTACTCTTTTTTTCTCTGGAGCATCTGCTATTTGAGCAACTCTCAGATAAAATGCTGAGTTAAATTTGTCTATTCCTATAGCAGTCGCTATGCCTCTGTGTCAAACAGTGATTTTTCTAGTGGCTATAGGCTAAAGCAGTTTCTGCTGGATTCCCTTCATGAGATATTAACCTCTTGTACCAGTATTATAGTTACCCACATTGCCAGCTTTGCAGATTGGGTTTCTCATTCACTGTATGAGTCTCGAAGAGACACATTAGCAGGCTGTAACTTAATTTTCTCAGAATCTTATTGGGATCTAATTTCATGTACTGCTATTTGTTGTTATGGAAACAGTATAATGAGTTCAGTTGTATAAGGGTGGAAATATCACATACAGTTTCTGTTCAGGGTAAAAATGACAAAATGGCATTTCTATAAATGGTGTTCCAGAATAAACTGCTTCAGTGGGACTCATGAAGTTTTCCTTCCAGCTAATTCTTCATCATTCTACAGTTTTTAAATTAAGTGGCAGAAGAAGCATTTTAAAGATATAAATCATAGAAGACTTTTAATATAAATAGCAAGAAGCTTACTCTTCTCATTTAAAGTGTAAGAAATAATCAGAAAAGCCGAGATATTGTGGCAAAAAGTGTCCTCTAGAATACCTTTATTATATCAAAGAGTATGAGTTTAATGTATCTTTGCTTGCAACATGACTTTAACTGCCAACTGTTTAAACTAAACAATGTTTAGCATTGAGAGAGTTTAGCATTTAGCATAGAGAAGAATGCTTTTGCAGTGCACATAATTATTTGTCTCATAAAAATAAAATTAAGTCCCAGAAAAATTTATATAATGGACGCTGTCATGCTTGAGGTCTTGGTTGCATTTTGGGAGTCTATATAGAAATTTGGCAAACATGTTATACGTGTCATTTATGCAGGTAAGAGCTCTATCTGTGTGGATAAGATAGATGCAGTACTTGCATTATTTATTATTTTATTATCATATCTAAAATACAGGATAAATCTTAATTCTTTCTTTCTGGAATGTTGACAGATAAAGTCACTGGAAGTCCTGTGTCCATGTGATCAAGCAGATTTACCATTGACTTTTACTCCTTTGTCGGTATAGAGATGGAGAAATGTTTGAACGTTTTGAGATTACGTCACACTTGGTGTAGCACTAAATTTATACCAGTTGTTACTCTGACTTATTCCATAAATTGGGGAGCATTTCTAAGACGCATGGACTTCATTGCATCAGAGTGATGAAAAGAGAAAACCAGGAAGCCAAAAAGATATCTGCACTAAAGAGGTTGTAAATCAGAGACATACTATCACTTCTTGAGCAGGAAAAATTTATTTCAGCATTGACATCCTTAAATTACACTTGCTAAGATGTTAGATCAGAGAATTGCTTAGAAGCTTAATTAAGAGAAGTGAGATGCAGAACAGAACTTTACTTCCCTAGGCTTGGGGTTAAGCAGTAGGCCTGCAGCTGTGGTTGGAGCTTAACTTCTGTAGAAGAGCTGGCAAAGTTTTTCTGTATTCCTCAGGTTATTTGCTTTGTCATCATCTACCATTACCAATCTGTCCACATGGCAAAGCTCCCTATCTTGTCACCCATCTGAAACATTCAATGTTTTTTTAACAACAGTTTAAAAATCAAGTGAGATATTTCCAGCAATAATATTAGTTAAAACCAGGCAACTATTTCTCTTCATAGCTGTCTATCAACTTTTACTTAAAGCTTGCTTTTCAAGAGAGACACTAGTAAGTGTGCTAAAATACAAAATAAACTGAAACACCTGGTTAGTAAGAAGCTGACGTGTTGCATCCACTGTGTCATCTCAATGTGTTCTGGACAATGTTTGCAGCTGGTTTTGTCCATATATCATCAAGGAGCACACATGTAGCTGTGGTCGGGCCATTACTGCCAAGAAGGTTCTTATGAAGCCATGGTGATGATTACACTGCTGTGTGTGCTCAGTGGGTTGATTTCTTGTAGTTTGGATGATAGTGTCTGCAGGCTTTAAGATTTGCAATGCAATAAGCAAAAAGACCAGTTTAAAATATGTTCAGCTACTGAGAGAAACATTTGGAATTCTATATTCTTTCTAGGAGTATTCTTGAAACTCACATTTGAGTTTATGACAAATTATAGTATGCTAGGTCAGTAGTTTTGGGGGAAAAAAAAGCTTTGTCCAACTTTTTTTTCCTCACTTCAATAAAAGCTCTTTTCTCCACATTGCTGTCTTTAACCTTCTCTAGCTCTAATCTGCTTATTAATATACAAACGGAGAAAGCAATTTATCACAAAGTCATAAACTAGGTTTTGCAAAAGACTGTTCAAGCTTAATGAAATCAGGCCCTGGCAGTCTGGCCAAATCCCAGAGTCTAAGGCAAAAATACCATGATGGAAAAAGGCTGCAAGTTTGTCTCAGTTTCCACGTCTAGCTGAAAATGTTAAAAGAATACCATCATGCATTATAAAATACTTTTTTTGTAGTATTTGTGGTCCTGGATGCTGATAAAAAGCTGAGCGTTGTCTCAGAGGAGGTGGAGATAGTTGAAGGCTGGATAGACTAATCTAATGCCCTTGCAAAAGGACAGGATCACTTTCTGTATGATTCTGGCTGGAATGGAGAGAAGGGGAAAACTTAACTAATATGGGAAAACCCCGTGCAGATAGTTCTGTTTATTTGCCACTGCTACTAGTAGTAAAACTTCCCTCTCTGTAACTTGCAAAGGTGAGAAGTACAGTTTACCTGGTTTAATTATGCATTTTTTCTCAGCGAGTAATCTTAAACTGTTTTTTCCTGGATTTGGTCAAATAGACCAGATGGTCAGAATACAAATAACTGGAATTAAGCCCAAATATATGTGGAGATACTCATCTCCCAAAGTCGCCTGCTCTTTCTTTTTGGGGGATGGGGGGGGAGAGGGAAGAGGAGAAGGAGAAAAAAGTTTTAAATTTGTAATACTGTTGTTAAATTGGCCTTGTTTGTTTAATTTGCCTCCCCTCTTTCTCTAGAGAGAGATGTATTTAGTTGCATCAAGAACTTGCTGGGATTGTTCAACTGTTCAGGCCACAATTGTATCAATATATTCATTTAAGCTCACTCTTAAACGCTGTTTGGAACATACTAGCTGCCGAACCCTTATCTAGAGATACCCGAATCCAACCCAGTCTGCATTTCAGATTCTTCTCATACTTGTACAAACAATCGTCTGATTCTTTCTTTTTATTAATATGAACTATTACTTGCTAATGTTCTGCTGAAAAACAAGAAAAGGGTAGAATTATGAAACAGTTAAATAGTATAACTGTTTCTCTGTGGGTGATCTCACTTTGTGTATTTTTCTTATGTTCTTGGCTCTTTAATTCCTCTGTATTTTATAATTATGCTGCCAATTAATGCCATTTAATGTGCTAGGTGTACGATCCTTATAGACAGTGGAGAACTGGTTTTCTACCCTGAAAAAAAATCAGTATCAAGAATATCTTGTTATTTTGTGAGCATCTTGATGGTCATTACAGGAGGTAATTTTTGTATTGCATATGTTAAATATATTCATTATGCAATGAGAATGCAGTTCTTGGTTTAGGCTTATGTGGTTTTGTTTGGTTTTTTGCATTTGCAGATTGTTGTAATAGACTTGGGATGGGGGAGGAAAGACAAAGATAGAGGAAAAAAAGTAAGATGCATTTCTGGCCTGCTGGTGCTATGCATGTGAGCTCGCATATGTATATATATATATATATACACACCCACCCCCACACCACCCTTATGGCCAATAACACATCCAAATGTTAACCCTAGATCTATATCCAGTATTACCGCATTTGTGCAATGAATAGGTCATTTGAGTAAATATTTAACCCTCAAAATTCTCCTACATTTTTCCTCTGGAAGGCACAAAACTTACTGTCTTCCGGAAGAACTGAGTAGTTTACCAGAGCTCATTGTTTAATATAATGGTGAAATTTTAATTTTTCTGCTTTTGCTAAAAGTGGATGTCTTCTGTTCTGCTTTATGAAAGGTATTTGGTTATACCTTTTGTAATACCTTCAGAATAACTTTTTAAATACCTTTAAAATCTAATGAAAATAAAGTTACAATTTATGTTGAGTATCCAAGAGAATATTTACCTAAAGGTTTTTTAATGAAGTATTCACGTGTGTGTTTTTCACATAGAGGCAGCAGAGTTTCCTTTGCATCACTATGGTCCCAAAAGTACAACGTCTGGAAACTGATAGTAGAGCTTGTAAAACCTCAAGAGGACATGGTAATATATAAACGTACCGGTCTTGTTGGAAAGAATGACTAATCTCACATCACAGGATATGGCATCTTTGACCAAAATGTAGGTGTTGCTAATGTTCTCAAATGACGGAGTTGTCTGGTCCTCTGAGTTTGAAAGAAGGGGAAGGAAAGGATGGATGCCCGTGCTGCACAGGACAACCCAGGGCAGAGCAGAGCGCTGGCTTGCCCAGACTGGGTTGTTCCCTCCAGGCACCATGCCTTATTTGAAGGGATCTGGGGAGAAGCATCCTCAGCGGCTCACCCCACCAGCATCCTTTGACATGGGGTTCTGCAGGCAGGGGGGAAGAGAAGCCTGTTTTTTCAGTTTCCTGTCTCTGCTTACTCCTATCTGCCAGAGGAATCAAAAGCAAAAGACTCTGCAATTTCCTTTCCCACCCAAGGAAGCGGGAGAGCCCCTCCTCTGCATTCGTAGTGAACTGTGGATCTCCCTTTTCTCACCATCAAGGTTGTGTACCACTGAGTGGTAAGAAAAAGCCGAGTGTCATCTGTTACAGGGATGAGTTGCTGGAGAGTGGGATGTGAGGAAATCTTAAAAAGGTGGCTGCCGAGGGGAGGTTCCCATTACGTTTTTGTGTTGGTACCTCATATTCTGTTTAAAAAACATCCCTCCATGAAAGATTACAGCTGAGTGAACAGTTAGTTACAAATTAATAATGAAAGCTAGACTGAGGATGGTTTGACAGTATTCTAAAATTAATGGCCTGCATAGAGTATTTCACTTCTCTCTTCTTTTTTTTTTCCTTTTTTTTTTTTTTCTGGCAGACTTGACAGTATAAACAAGTTTGGTAAATCAAGTTTATGTGAACTAGTTTTTGGTGCTTTTAGTGGAATTGCTAATGACACTATAATACTGCAGATGCTACTGATTAAACCCAAGATATGGGTAAACTATGAATTGGCAACCTTGACGATGGTATATTGAATGACTGTCATAACAAAAAATACACTTCTGGCAGTTAAGCAAATAATACTTTTTTAATATGGTTTTTCTTGCAGTCGCACAAACTAATTTTGTAAAAGAAATGCACATCTATTTTTCTTGAGATAAATGTCTGGGTTTAGGAGAAATGTGGAGTGGTTTATGTGGGAGGCTGTTCAGAGAGAGCAGCCCACACACGAAGAACTTGTCTCTTCATGCGCGTAATACAATTTTAGGGATTTATTTTTTTTAAGACAAGGCTTAATTTCTGTACAAAACTCCAAACTGGTAGAAGCATCACATAAACATGTGCCTCTGTGCAGACATTTTCACAGCTACATTCTTTAGAAGCATTTATCCAAAGCTGTGGCCATTGTGTCTCCAGCAACAAGGATTTGCTTGGTAGTATAATTACAAGTGGTAAGTCAAGAGATCTGATGGATAATTAAAACTTTTACATTAACTTGTTTTAAAGTGATCTTGCTTTGATCACAGATTTCAGTATTTGGGGAGTTTGAAGGAGCGATGGATGGATTATTGCCCCATCCCACTGCTACGCATAGGAAAAGGTGTCGCATGCAAGACAAACGTCAGCAGTCGCCACCTCAGCTGTCAGGGGCAAGCTCTGCAACAACTTTCCTTCTCATAGGTCCTCTCTGACTTGGATTTTAAGGAGAAAATAAATGCAAAGGGTTTTTATTCCAGTATTGGCTTAATCTGTGGCCACTGCGCTTGCTACTGAGAGTAGCAAATTAAATAGCCAGGGACAGCACAGCTTTAAAATAGATAAACAGCAGTCATTTTAGGCAAGCTTAATAAGTATATAAGATCCTGAAGGCTAGCAAATATTCTTCTTTATGGAAAATCAAGAACAAAGAAACTACATACCACTTAGTGTCAAGCCCTTTTGCCTGTTAGTAGTCTGAAGTCTCCTTTAAAGACTAGTACCTGAGAGTCTGATTCTCTTACTGCCTGGCCATGTTTCCAGCTGGGGTTAGCCTTAGATTATCCACTAGCAAAAAGAGCCCAATACTTATAGCTTTCACAGAGTGTAAATGCTACACAAGTACAAATCATTATTACCAGTAATTTAATTGGAAGATAGTGTTAGTGACAAGTATAGATACTTATACATTGTTAAGAAAAATCCTTGTTTTGACTATGTCCTTCTTCTCCAGTTAGGTTGGAACCAGTGAGCCGTCCTTGCTTTTTATTTTTCTTCTTCAATTCTGTCCCTGCACTGTAGAAAGCATCTCGGCACAATTCCTTTCATACCTAAAGGAAGAACTGGACTTTGCTTCAACAGAAGATACTAGTTTGCCCATCTGCTTTTGCTGTACTGTTGCGGGAGGGCTGGGTGGCAGCAGTAGGTTGTGCGTGTCACCGTGGGAGCACTGTGGTTTGTGGTGACTCTCTGGCACAAGCAGCGTGGCACAGCCCCTGTGATTGCCTGCAGTCACACACAGAGCAGCTGCTCACCTGAACCACTTTGATTTAGACTTGGAGGGCATCCTGGAACCCAAAGACCATTGAAAACAGAAGAATTTAAGCATGTAAAAGCCTTGGTGAATCTTGGGTCTTCTTCAAATTGTGTCTGGTACACGGGTGTGCCAGGTAGTCCTCCTGAAGATCTCAGGCAGCTGAACCTGCCTGAAGTGAGCACAATTTTTTAGCAAGGTGGGAGCAGGGAAAGTTGGTTTGGTAGCCCTTCTGGGAGTCCTCATGAAACCTAATCCAGTAAGGCCTCTTAAAATACAGATAAATAGGGAATACTAATACTGATTACAAAGAGTTTTTGACAGCAGTACCCCTGCGTGAGCATAATGTGGCTCTTAACTGTAGGGCATAGAACAGACTGAGAAATACTGGAAGAGGAGGTTGGGCCTCTGTGGGCACAAGCCATGGGAAAAGGAGGAGGAGCGGTACTTGTAAAGGATATTTGCTTCTTGGAATAAATAATTCATCTCACCATAATAGTCCCAACCCTCCTCATATCTGTGAAAGATTTCTGAATGAGCTTTCAATGGACTCTTAAGAATCAAGAAGGTCTAGTTATGGTAGTGCAAAGCTCTGTGCATGTTAATCAGTCTCTCAGAGATGGAAGACATAAAAGATCGAGTAATACCTCATAAAGACAATACGGTTTTTTTTACATTAATTTCAATTCCTATCTTATACTGGTAAAAATAGAGGGAGCATGTGCAGACCTGCAGCATGTTTAGCTTGTGTGTTGCTTTGTACAGTGAGTCCATTAGATCAGCAGGCTCTGGATGAGTAATTGAAATTTATAATGTACGCTGTTCTGTATGTGTGCTTGCTCAATGGAGTTCACCTCTATTCATTGTCATGATACAAAGTGAGTTCATAAACTGTATTTAGTGTATTGATAGTGATTTGAAAGCTATTTCAAGGTGTTATATGAGCACTTATAAATAACAGAGTGCCTCATCTAACTCATAGACAAGGAGCAGCTGCAATTACTGCAACTGCTGCTGGAACCTAGACAAATTCATTTTGGACAAATTGTGTATTTTCCAGTATCTCTGTTCTCAGTTAGTCTGGACATGAACAAACAAAAGATCCCTGGCAGAGCACTCGGGTACAAGGAGATTTGAGGCCACCCATTTTGGTTAGTCTTTCTGTGGTTTTGTCACGTTTTGTCCATTATAGTCTTCCTTGAGCCAAAGAAGCAGGTGTCATAGTGCACAACCGGTTAGCATTTTGATTATTCAGGAGATGCCCTCAAAAAGTACCTGCAAAACCAACAGTCACTTCCTTAAAATAGATCAGAGGAAAAAAATTTTATACATCTGTTGAAGGCCCTGTGGCACTATTTTCACTAACCTATTCTGAGAACTCTGCTGGTGTTATCAGTGATTCTGATACAAGGGAAGATGCTCTCGCGTCATCAGGGTGATGTAAATTGAAGCTGCGTTAGAACAGTCATAAACTTCAGTTTAACCGCAAGCACCAAAATATCAAGCAGAAAAGGACAATCTGAGATGAAGAGTGGGAGTGGAATAGCCAATTTCAAACAGGTGAACGTAGGCCAAGGAAAGGGAAAACACTGAGAAATTTTGGTAGTGCTTCTTTAAGGACTTAATTCCGAAATTAATATATTCCTTTTGGTAAGTTTGTCATTTTTTTTTATTATTTTTTTTCTCCTTACTGCACAGCAAGCAATTTGTCATCATCTTGTTACTCATTTTCAAAAGGATTTTCTGACAGCACCTCTCCTGTCTGCTTTGATCCAAACCCTGAATTTGGGAGCATTGAGAAAGGAGAGGCACAATTCCTGCTCTGACAGTACAGTGGGCTTTAGATTCTCTATGAACTAGTTCAAATATAGAATATCAAAAATATAAGCTAACTGTTTGTGACAGAGTGACAGCGTTCACAGCTTACTCTTCCTATCCAGGTGATCCCTTGTATTCGGGAAGAAGGCTTTAAAGAATCATCAGAATGTGTTACTGGGTGGGGGAGGAGAGTTAAAAAAGGAACTACATCGTTGAGGTGATAATTTTTGGTTCCTGATAACTGCCCCTGTGCTTGTGACCAAGGGAGGTGGAGTAGTCTCGTTTCAGCCATGCTGCTTTGCCTGGAGTCTCCTGTCATACTTAGTATTTATGCCTTGGCATAAGGTATGTCCTATGGCAGAAAGGGTGGAAACTGCCAAATGAAATGTCTCTTCGTTTTAAAACAAAGAAAATTACTGTCCTTCAGTAGCAGTATGGAATAGCAAATGTGGCAAGTAAATGATGATAATGTTAGCTGAGATGTTCTGCGAGATGTCTGCAGAATATTGTAATAAACTTTTCCATTATTGGTTTCCTCAAACAATTTGCAGTCTAACAGCACTAGAGGAGTGTGGTGAACAGAGCAGTTCAGTTCTGCATTGTAAATGTTTCTTGGAATAAATAGGGAATACAAAATTTTTGGAACAAGAGAAGGGGAGAACATTCAAGTCAAACAGCCTCACTTTGCCTAGTGTTTCCCGTCATCTTGCTTTTTATCTTCAGAGGTGCCCCAGCTCTAGGAACCAAGTAGCCAAGGGATTTAAATAGCATTTAGGCCCCCATGTTTGGGACGCTGTCCTGTGCACCAGAAGTGGTGGGGAAAAAACAATATGAAGCTGGGAGTGAACGAAGGAAGAAAAAGAGCCGGGACTGCTCAGTGTATCAAAAGGGGAAGAATACAGGCGTGAACGTACGGAGAGGCAGAAGCCCCGTTTGTAGAAGCAGCTAGTGGAGCACAGCAGTTTTATCGAAGCTTTCAGAGTGTTGGCACTCTCTCCTCTGTTTTTGGCTGGTGTCTTGGGATAGACGTGTGGAATGTGATGCAGCGGGGGGGGGGGGGGAACTTAAAAAGGGGATGGAAGATGGAAAACAGAAGGAACTGGCCCAAACGAACAAGCTGTGCTAGTTCCCTAGCACAGGATGCAGAAGTTGTTTGACATTTGGATAGGGAGGCTTGAGCTCCTGAATGGCAATTACCAGTGCAGTCTATAGGTAGAAATCATTCTTCAAACGGTAGAACTTTTCCTCCTCTCTGTCCTTTTAAGCAAGCATTGACTGTTCATAATGCACAACAAATCCAGCTTTCCTTTTATCTGGAGTTGTTTGAATCCACTGAAATAATAAAGGATTTCTGGGAACTGCTGCTTTGCATCATTTTTTTTCCAAATTGGTGCCAAGATTTGGATCTATCCCAAAGAGTCAGAATGCCATAAGGAAATAAATCAAAGCAAAAAATGTTCTGTGACTGTCATTTCTTTGTCTGTTAAAATTAATTGATTTTAAGTTTACAGGGTAGATTGTCTCTTAATTTTGTCAGTGAGTTTCAGAAATTACCTGCTGCGGGGAGGCTACAGTTGCAGCTTTCAGAACTGCTGAAATAACACTTTTAGAAGCATCATCAAAAGCAGATTGAAGCAGTTCTCCCATACTGCTATTAAACAGCAGTTTAACAGCCTGGGCACTGGTGCCAGGAAAGGGTTGTTTCATAAGGCTGGCTATTATATGAAGCTTCTAGTTTGCGACTCCTTGCCTTTTATTTGTATAAGTAAATTTAAAACGTGTACTCCGATACTAGTCCAAGCAGATCTCTCAAGATATAAATAATGTGGTCCTGTGTAGCAATGGTTCTGGTTTTGTTTAGGATTTAGGTTGCAGTGCTTCAGCTATCACTGGATGCCTCGAGGGCAACATCAGGTTTCCTTGGCTTCAGAGCTGAGTGCTGGCAGATGGGGCTTCATAAGATTTAGATCTGACTTAAGCTCACGTCTTCTCAGAAGCATGGGTGAAAATACATTTTGCCATCCTGTGGGTGACAAGCCAAGGGTTTTCCTGCTTTAGGAAGGGCGAATGAAAGCAAAAATACATAGAGCTCATGTATCTGAAAAAGCAGTATTCCTGCTCTCTCTGCAGGGTAGGAAAAGCAAAGCTGGGAACTGCTGCTTTTTAGCAAGGGCCGCCCCATCTGTCAGCTCAAACATCGCAACCTTTTAGTTTTCAGTAGGAATCTTGCTTTTCCAGGGCTCTGTTAGAGGAAAAGGGAACAGGGGGACATCAGAGTTACAGATGTTAAATCAGCTCGTGGTAGTCCAATATGAAAGAGGCTATGCCAATGAAAAACATTTCACTGTGTAAAACTGATGTACCTGTAATTGCATCTCTAATTAATCAACAGATATTACCGTCCTTGATGTTAGGCCTAGTAAGCCCAACGTCCTTTTTGTAAGGACATATTTATTGGCAGTATCTTTTGCAGAGTCTTGAGAATGTACGGCCTTATGTTTCCTGTTTGAAGGCATAAATTTAACAAAATAGCATGCAGTCTACTGTTGAATTGTTCTGGGAAATTAAAAATGCATCTGTGTTTAAACATGCACTGTAATCTGGCATAAGTTTGTGCTCTCTTTTGACATTCTTGTGCTGATTTTCAGCATGTCGGTACCCTGACCGAGCCTGTCACACAGCAGCACAAGAGCTAGAGGTGACACTCTAGGAGAGTTGACAAGAGAGAGGTTCACTTCTTCCACTGGCCGGGTGGATTTGTGACAGTCTAAAATGACTTTGTAACAAGAACCTCAGTGATTTATTTTTTTTTCCCCTCATAATTTGAATAGGAAATAGCTCTCTGTGACCAGTATTAGTGTTGCTTGGTTCACTGCTGTTCAGCAGCCAGCTTTCTAGCCATGTGATTCCATGGAATTTAGATCTAAGATAACTATTCTTTCTCCCTAACTTTTTCAGTTAGAGAATACACCTGAATATCTAAATACTTCCTCAAGTGCCTTTTTCAAATTAGTTTTATGTGTTCCTCTGTTCATATGCTTTACGCTTTTATATTAGTTTCATGGTTTCAAAGGGATGTGTAAGCATTAGTAAAATATTTTCACAAGTTAGAAATGATGTACTATTGTTATTCTAGTACTGTGGCTAGAGAAATCTGAGACCTTGTGAATTATTCAAATGCATGTCATAAGGCTGCAAGCAAGAAACAGAGAGTCTACGCAGAAGAGTGCTATCAGCTCTGACTGACATTGAGGTTAGTCCTGCTCTGAATGGGCTCCCAGCCAGATGACCTTGTAAGGTCTTTTCCAGGCTAAATTATGAATGTACGTGCATGGTTGGGGTGCGGTGCCACCTCAGTCCCGGATGCAATGTTAGAAGTATAAGCAAGTAGCAATGTGAGAGTTAATAAAGCTGAAGAGCAGCTGAAGCGTTGTGTTTCTTTGTATAATCTACTGCAGGAAGAAATTTTCCATAAGGGTAATTCAAACTTTTGTTGCAAATGCAAAAACCCCCAGTTTTTAAAAAATAAACTTCTGTATGTTCAAACTTTTGTCCTTCTTAATGACACCAATCAAACAGAAATTAATCATGTACAGTGGAAAGTTGGTGATGAATACGTTCTGCTATGACTATGTCTGCTGAGCAGAGCTGAAAAACTAATTGTAAATGTTTTCCTTTTACTTTATTTTAGTCATGTGTAACTTATGGTTTAGATATTGCATATTTCTTTTTTCAATTTTTATTTCTCTTGAAAGAAAATAACAAGAAGAAAACCACTAACATTCTGTCTAACAGCATGTCTCAGAACTTAGCTGAAGTGCCATTTGCCAATATGAGCATTTTGTCACTCAGACACTGATGATGCAGATACCCTCTCCAAAAGTATTTATTACAGATTCCCATTGTAGTTTTGTACTCCCTGGGTATTGTGTAGTAGTTATGATTTGGGGAAAGAAAGGAAAATGATATTGCCCAAATTATTTTCAGTGATTTTTCCTATGGTTTTATGTTTACTTTTTCATTAACCTTGGTGAAATCAGTAAGCTGGTATGGATATTCCAATAAAAATCTGGTATTATTTTAAAAAGCATTTAGTAATAATTTGCACAAGTTTTTTCTGTTTTAATACAGTTATACTTTAACGTACTACAAATAATGAAATGTACCACAATAGGCACATTGAAATATACAGAGACAAGAAGGTGTTAAAATAGTTTTAGATAGAAACAATGCTGTTTGTATTTCAGATTCCTGAAAGGTGTTCCAAAACCTGCTGTGCGTGCATTAGCACACTCTCCAGTGCCATGGAGTTGTAAGGTGAAGCCTCAGTTCTGAGAATCCAGTGTCCCCGCTATAGACGCTGTGTTTTGAAGGTTTTACTTTGGGCTAGCTCTTGTCTGGCTTAGTTTTACTGAAAAAGAATCCAGATTGTGCTGTCTGAGAGTATTCGGTGATGTGAAGCAAAGCATGGTAGATAGGGATGGTCATGAGACTTGCTTCAGAAAGGCACATTTAATCTGAGATAAAATGCCATTTTAAACACACTTCATTCACTGAAAGAGGGGAGCCTCGTGCTGTCTTTTTCTCCTCTATACATAAACGCTAAGGCAAACTGAAAAACCTTCCAGTGATTATCATCTTGCTACAGACTTGACTAATATCTATGAATAGGACAAGAAATCATCAGCAACATTCATTGTGGGATCTACATCTGTCGTCAGTCATTCTTATGTTTTGCTGCAGTCTAGCTGAGGGCATTTTCGGTTTTGTCAGTAAACACTGAGGAGGAGAAAAGAGAAATTGCTGTTGAGGTAAAAGCATTATATGTAATTATTTAAAGTTATAATTAGTAGCAGCTACATTTAGTGAGCTGTATAAAAAGGTTGCAAGACCTCTTTTTTTTGGCTTCTTGGTTTTGGTAGCAAAACAGAGTACTTTGGTTTAATTCATGAAATACGTATATTTTAGAATTTTTGTAGTAGGTATTCTCTGGAGTTTTGTGTCAGTACATTTTCTGCCTGGTTTCACTTGAGCTCGGTGAGCTGCTAAAGCTTTCCGGCTCATCCAGGAATGATCCTTTTGGGTTAGCAGGTTAATTGTTTTTCAGCTTTTGTGTCAGGATTGTGGACAAGTCGAGGAGAAGGAACAATGTCTTTGGCCGTGTCAGGTGCAGGTGTGGGTTGGGTGCTGTGATGCTGAACTCGCCTGGAGCAGCCCTGCAGGGACCGCTCCTGCTGGCCATGGGTCGCTCGGCCCCTGCTCTGCTCCGGCTGGTGACAGAGCAAGCTCTTCCAGGCTTGGACACGGCAAAATACATTCAGTTGTGGGAGAGTCTTGCTATGGTATGAAATAGAGGAGAGAAAAGTAAAGCAGACTGGTAGTAGGAGCCCCTATTTATTAATCTAACTAGCCATCTGTTTTGAGAGTCATAAAGAAGCTCTTAGAAATTATGGATGGGTATTTAAAACTTTCAGTAAAGGCTGTTACTTGTACTGTGTTTTTAAAATGGCAGTTCTTCCAAATTTTTAAGCTGAATGCGGCATTACAATGATAGTTTTTTTTTTCCCTGAAACTTTATTAACAGTTAGATATAAAATAAACTGATCTTATTTTAAATTGAAGTTTCCAGTTGTACAAACTTTCAATCTATAAAGTAACAATTCAATTTGCAGTAGCTAGAATGCTCTGGGAAAGTATGTACCCTTATCATCCCTGAGGTTTGAGTTACGCTGAAGCAATGCTTTTTTCATCATAGTTATTAGCAGCAAATCATTTAGTGTGCAGTACAAACCCATCAGGCTGCGCGTTTTCCTGAGAGCAATACAGTTTCTGAACAAGATGTTGATTCTTCTGCCACCATGTGGTTATCTTGTTTAGAATCAACGACCATTTTAAGCAAGATGCACTACTGTGGTTTATATAAAAACTGACTATAAACTCTCACAGTTGGTTTATTTCTGATGGCCAGACTTTGCTAACTTGTGTTGTACTGTGTGTAAAGATTAAACTTCAAAATACGTATTCGGAAGAAAACATTTTGTTGAATGAAATTGTGTCTTCTCATCTGCTGGGTTTACTGTAAATTATGTATTCTTGCTTTACCTTTTTTTCTGTTGGAAAAAAAAGTAATAAAGCGCTCTCTTTGATATTTTAGAACAAGATTGTTCCCTATATTTTGAAATCAAAAGTGAAATTACAGTTTCCAACACCGCAGTTGAACTGTACTGATTAAACCTTTTTTTCCCCTCTTCTCCTTATTTGCTACAATGTATTAAAAAATAAGGTTTTGTTTAAAAAATAAGAAAAAGCCCACTCCCTATTTAACAATTTCCATTTCAATGGGAGAGGGACTTGCAGAACCAGGTTTGCAGATGGATCCCTTAAGCCTTTTTGCTGCAAATTCCTTTTTTCTTATCTATTTGTGGGATTCAAAATTGGACCCTCGATATGAAAACCTAGAAAAGTAACAAAGCGCAGACTTTTGGCGTGCTTTGTAAAAGGGAATCTGACATGTCAGACCTATTGCTTTTCTTCCCTTCTTTACGTGCTATTTTCATAGAGCTCCTTCAGATTTCTTGTCAAAATAACCAGCTGCCATAAACCCCATGATTATTACGTAAGCCGTGCTGCTACTGAAATACTCATTAACATGGGAAGGTACATGTCATTTCACACCATGCATTGTCTGAAATTATAATTTTTGCTCTGAATAAGCTTTCTGCTTTTACTCCTCTGTAATAAAAGATATTTTTAGCAGAAGGGATGAAACTAAGTTGGATTGTTGAAGTATGGGGTATATGTGTGCAGGCAGATTTGAAAGGTGTAATTAAATCGCTTAGCTCTTTTTTTATTAACTCTACTGAGTGCTAACTCTGAGGCTCAGTCATCTGCCTTATACTGTTAATGTAGTTAGAATATATTCAATACTAGAACTTGATTCTTTTAATTGATTTTGCAGATTTTGAAACCTTCAGTAAGTCAACCTCTCTAGACAAACAGCCTTAGCAGTTGGTTCTTGGTGTTCATTCCTTTGTGCTTGAAGCATTAGGTCTTATATTCATGTATTAATCAACAGAGCTCTGTCATGTGGTGTTTGCTAGGTCATGTTTTGGTAGACCCACGCACCTCTCTGGAGGTTTTCTTGGATACGTTTGAGTACATTTCTACTGTGCTGATGGACATTGTGTGGATGTAGTGAAAAGGCTTCAAAATTGTTTTGTAAAATACAATGAAATATGTTTCGCTAAGGAAATAATGGTTTTTGCAAAGCACTAGCACTTTCAGTGTGCACTGGAAGCAAATTCCATACTGCTGAGTATTGCTTGGGCAGATAAGGAAAGGCACCACAGCCAAAACGATTCAGCAAAGTTTGTAAATGCCAAAAAACCTTGATTTAAGGAGCCAAAAATATAATCCTTATACATTTTCTTTAAACTAGGTCATAGAGCTGTTTAAGAGCAAGGCTTTAGAGAATCTTTAAGTGAGTTCTGCTAAAAAAAAAGATAGTGCAGTCACCTGAAACAAATAATCCGCTCATTAATGCTTTGTGGGTGTGAGCTTTTTCAGCAGGGTAATGTAGTTTTTCATTCTGGAGTTCCTATTTGAGAAGCAAACTCCACATTCAGTTCATTCTGCAGAGGAAACGTATTACAGCAAGTGATAGCACAACACTGCGACTAATAACAGCTTATATTGTCACGTGCCTGTATCACAGTATCTTAAATATAAACTAAGCTGCTTCTATTAATTTAAAATTTATTTCAGATATTTACATGTAATTGTTCTCTGTTTAATTTCTGTCACATGGTCTCTCCATGTGAATTATAGCATTCTTTGAAGGCAGTTTGACAACTTGTTTATGACTAGGTGAAAAAAGCAAGAATTGAAATCTCATTGTTGTGCCTATGAAATAATTAAGAAAAAAAATTGTGGTAATTGACACTTAGATAATTGAAAGTTAGCTTGAATGGTTCTTCCAGCAAAACACTTTAGCTTTCCAAACCAAGCAGAGCTGATTTTACGTGAGTTTCTGAGGATAAAATTTTTGAGGTACTTGAAACAGGTGGTATGAGTTAAAAAATAACACATTGTGCAGTTTAATAGGTATGATAAGATAAGTCATGGTGGCTGCTTACTGTTATAGGGCAAAGTTAGGTCCTGAAACTTCTAATTTCATGTTGGATCATAGCTTAAAGCCTTCAGGGATCTTCTGTAATTGATGGGGTATATATGGGGTTTGCACTTATAACTGAAAGGTTTGTTCAGCTTGCAGCCTGGAAAGGATGCTTGAACTGCTGTGCTCAAAGGTTTGTTTGCCTCGATTATGAATCCTCTTATTTTCAGATGCCCAGGATTTTATAGCTCCTCTAGTCTTCCTACTTTAATAATTGTCTTGTTTCTTTATGTTTCATGATTTTAAATGTTAACATAATGTTTTAGTTTTTAGAGAGGCTAAGTTTCCTAGGAACTCCCCTTTCTCAGAATTTCCTTACTTAAAATTTCTAAATGTTACTTCCAATTCTTAGTAATTCAGCAACAATTGGAGGCAGAGTACTAGTTTGTGGACCATCACTAACTGAAGTAGTCTTGAAAAACTTCAAGCACGAAGAGGAATGGGTTTTCCACAGCAGGGAATACAAAATGCTTCTACTTGTTGCTAACTCTTAAGATATTTAGTTGTGGTATTGTACAAGAGGCCTGAAAGTTATGCCTGTGTTTGTTAAAATAGGTAAAACATGGTAACAAAAGGGATATCGCACTTGCAGAATAGAATTTACATTGGTAAAGTTTATGAGAGAGAGCCTCTATGCTGGTAAATTTGTTCTCTTCTGCAGTTCTCCTTATTCCACAAATTGGATGTGACTATAAATTTCACAGGGAGAGGAGTGCACAGCAGAACTGTCTGCATCTCTTCTGACATCAGATTTGACTGCCTGCATACCTATATGGAATCATAGAATGGTTTGGGTTGGAAGGGACCTTAAAGATCACCTAGTTCCAAGCCCTCTGCCCTGGGCAGGGACACCTCCCCGTAGACCAGGCTGCTCAAAGCCCCATCCAGTCTGGCCTTGAAGCCTTCCAGGGATAGGGCATAAAAACACGCTACGTGACATGTATGTTAAATAAAAATATTTAGCCTGTCTTTCTAAAATTTTACTTCGTGAAACATCCACATCCTGTGCTGAAGACTCCATTTAGGAGCATAAATTCAGTCCAGTCTGGATAGGTCCCCATACTGTGTGCTGCTTTGCAGCTTGGTTTCTGCAGAACTTGAGTCCAGCCTGAGCTGTAGGGCTCTCCACGGCTCCGTGTACCTATTACGTAGGCAGAAATGCTGAGACTTCGTTAGAGATCTAATCTTGCTGCAGCAAATGAGTGTTAAACTGTGCAGGCACTGCACTTAAAAATATTCATGTGCACTGATCTTCCTTGAAGACTAGTGAATGAATCATGATCTGTTTGAAAGATGTGATAACCAAAAATAAACCAGAAAATCTTGAACTCGTCTCTCATGAAAAATACCCCGTTCACAGTAAACCATACACGCTAAATTTAAAAAGTTGATTGATCTATCTGCCTGCCTACCTACTACATTGTAAATTATGTATAAAAATCTTGCCAGCTTTTATATGCACTCTTTGCTTAGCCTTCAATAAGAAAAAAAAATGGGGGGAGAAGGTTCAGTCATGGCCAAGTCGATGTTAGTGAAATCATAACTTTTATAAATAGGTTTTATAAATAGGTTTCTTAGACTCCATAGTAAGATACTCCTTAAAAGACATTATATAGTAGCTTAACCTCTAGGATGTTGCTGTGATAAGAAAACAAGTACTTAGAAGATCATATTGGTCATCCTCAAGTTAAGTGATAACAGAAAATTTTGGGTATCAGTCCTAGCTTTAAGCAGTAGTAAATTTTTTTCTGTTTTCTGTATTAACTCATTTTGTGTGTTAAGCACTTTAATTATTATGTAATATCTCCTGCTTCTTTTACTGGTCTTGCTCTAGCTTCTGCTTTTTTATTTGTATTTTTCTAAGTGACCTTTCCATGATACAAAAGGAAGATACTACCTAAGAAACTTCATCTTGCACATAGACAGTTGTACTACAGATCACATGACAGTAAATGAATTCCTATAGTTGAAATTGAGGAGGAAATGTTGTAGTCAGATCACTGGATCGGGTGCTCTAAACTCAAATTTTTGGGGATATAGTCCTGACTTTATCACTGGAAGTCTATGTAGCTAAAATTAAGTAAGTCAACAGAAGCTACTTGGAGGATCGTTGTTGGAGAATGGGTGTGAACCTTGGATATACTTGGATTTTGACGGGACAAGGCTCAGAGCAGCCTGCTTTAGCTGGAGCTGCTTGGGGCACGGTTTGGACCAGAAACCTCCAGAGGAGCCTTCCAGCCTGAATTACCCTGTGGTTCATGGAAACAGTGTGTAAGAGACGGTAATTTTCACTTGACACGTAGTTATGTTTTGGGTTGATGATGACCTTAAAATAAAACAACATTTTATAGAAAAAAACCCAACATTGTTATACCTTCTGAATACATAGGAGAGGTCTTTTTTATTCATTTTATATCCTTTTGCATCCAAGCACAAAGGACAGCTCATTGTCACAAGCGTTCAGTCAGAATCGGGGGAGACAGGCAAACAGGATACAGGATAGGTAACCAGAGAGATGGTGATTATAAACTTGTTAAGATGCCTAATTTTATAGTATTTCTACTACATGTATTATTTTCTTAGGAACAAAATAGTGATGTATGTGGATCCCATTGTCTTTTTATTTAGCTAAACACATCATGATACTAGTTTCCCTTTGAAAAACACAGCTATGCTATATATATAGTATAGCTAAAAGCACTGATAGGTATTGTTAGCTCTGTTTTAGGTGTGTTGGATATTTCTAAGATTTCCATTGGCTTTTATCTGCAACTGATTTTTGATTACCAGTTTCTGCCCAACTGGGAGGTGGTTGAATCTGTAAAAATATCTGTAACGTGGTACAGACTTAAAATACATTTCAGAAACAGAGACAGAAACTTAAAGCTTCTGAGCATGCGATAATGCCCTTTGTATTTTTCATGCTATGTGGAAAAAAATCACAGGAAAAAAAGAAGTCCTCATTTAGTGATCAAGTAGGAGGGTTCAAGGAAGCAGTTATTTGATATTAGTCATAAGCCCCCCATCAGTCTCTAAGTGCTTAGAAATGATGGGAAGAAAATCCTGGATGAAGACTGTGAAGGCACCATGCACGGGTTTTCTGGGTGTCCTTGGGCATGTGATTCAATGTCTGGATGCCTCTTGGGTGAAGCCCTTTGAAATGGAGCAGTCAAAAAAATAGTGTCTCCGAGATACCGTGACTGCTACCGAGAGTTACACACGCTCACTGCTGCTGTTGTACTGAGCAAGTTAAGCTGCTTATGAAGGGAAGTAGGATGTGAGGGCAAGGCTGTCTACTCTCGTGTATTTGTGATACATGAATAATAATATATGTATGGGATAACTTCTAGATAAGTTGATTGGCTTTTATATATGGATTTATTAAGAGAAATCATTGTTTTATTCTTCCTTAGTAACTCTTTGCTTTGATGTTAGCAGCCTTACTTGTATATTGTTCTGAAATCAGAAATAACATTATTCTAGTATAAAGCATTTTATTTTATTTATGTATCTTTTTCATAATTTTACCTATCACAGGTTCATTTAATTACTGGATATATTCCCAAAGTTAGAGCTGGCATAGAAACTGTGGTTAGTGCATAGATGATGAATACAAAAATCTTTGAAAGATGTCATAGAGTAGACAAAACGGACCGTGTCAGTTCCAGCTGTTGTTCCTCTGAAACCTGGGGGTGAAGGGAAAGGAAGAATCAGTGTTTGACAGTGTTAGAAGAAAAAATTGGTCTTAGGGGAAATGCTGTTCTTCAGCAGTTAGAGTTAAATGAAAGAAATGACACTGTTGCATGTAAATAAATAGATAAATATATTCTTAAAATTAGCAAGCGAGTAGCTATTAAGCTAGTCCAACATAACCAATTTTACATAGGAGGAAGGTTTCTATTTTAATTTCTTAAAGAAGTCTCACCCTTGCTGAGAAATTTTTGCTTTGTTATGAGTAATCTATAAAGCACCTTGAAAGCTTGTTCCAAAGAACTGTTATTCTGAGAGTCATTACTTTATTTTGTATGTGCAGAGATAGATTATTTTAGTGTGAGTTTACAGCAATATAATTCAAAACTCCTGGCAGTTTGTCAGAGGCGGTCCTGACAAAGACCATTATATTTTAGCATGTACCCAATTTTTGTCTGAGGGGGGAACAGTTGTTTTAGAGGTAGAACTCCTTGAAGTTCCCATCTTGTGACCAGTGGTATAACACCACGTTAAAAAGGATAACTTGTTCTTAGTATTTCAGTATCTATTAGTAGGAATTCACCCTCATGTTCTGAAATGTCAGCATGAAGTTACACGCTGTGGGAATGAAAGGAAGGAAAAAAGGTGATATAAATACAACTAGAGATTTTCACTGGTCTGAAGCCACATGCTTCTTGCATCTCACGGTTGCCCCATTAGTTTAAAAATTTGCAAGTGTCTGGGTCAGTTTATTTTGGTTCCATGTTCTGGAAAGCGTGATTCAAAAAGTGCTTCTGGTGCAGTGATAGAGCTCTTTCATAGCTGATGGTGGGCAGCAATGATTTGCTGATCTCTGTGTATTTAACGGGACAAATGTCAAACTGAGTGAGATCTTACTTCTTTTAATTTGTGATGCAGCTTTCTACATCTTTCTAAATCGCCTACAGTCCATTTTCATTAAACCCACACCTCTGGCACAATAATCATAATGTTTAAAATGGCCTCTCTTAAACTAAGATTTATTTGCCTTAAGTTTCCAGGAATGCTTTCTATCCTGTTTTCCTTGCTTCTGGTAAAGAAAAATACAATGCAGAGGGAGAATCACATTCATGATTTTGTGTCTGTCTTTCTGTCTAAGGGGCAAGTGTAATTTGTATTGCTTGCTGGAATAGATACTGGAATAATTATTTTAAATAAGTTTAGATGCTGCTAATAATAGTGCTAATGCTTGCTCAGGGGAGTGCTTTCTTCCCCCTAATGTTCTGTGTGGGCTGACTGAAAATTGCTTAGCTACACCTAATTTTCTTGGCTCATTTCTGTGACTTTTTTCCCATCATGAAACGATGGATATTGTGTGTACAAAGATGGTGTTCTTCCATGTAGGAGAGTGAGCTGATTCTGCAGTGAGGACATGGTGGTCCTTTATTCTGAATACCTTTGGTTTTGGTTATTGGATTTAAAACATATTTAATGTAGCTGAGTTCAGGCAGTTTCACTGTATCTTACAAAATCTGTACTTTTCTAACTTAAATTTGTTATGATGGTCTCAAAAACAGAGGATCACAAAATCACCACTCACAGCTGACTGTTTTGGATTCACTGTATCCTGTTAGATTTTCAAATTCAATGATTTTTCCAAGTACACCAAAAAGAAAGGTTTGGTTTCATATATTGGATGAGGTGTTACTGGGGGCTTTGTAACAACTCCAGGACAAGTAGTGAAGAGTCACTTTTACTTAAAGAGATTTTTTGGAGTACGTGAATCTTGAAATGCTGAGTTTCTGTTTCCTTGCCTTTCTTTTATACTTGTTAAAAACAATCTTTAAATCTTCAAATGTTCTTTTTTTCCTTTGTTACTAAAATCTTTTGTTTACTGGTTTTTGGTAGACTATAGGCAGACTATAAACATGGCTTTATTTAGTCTAAATTACCTTAAAAAACTGGTTTTCTTTCCATCTTTATTTCTGTATCTCAAAATGCATTACATATTTTTATTTAGCTACTGGTATGCTGCTGGCAAAGGCAATGTTTTGTTAAAGAAAAGTTCAGAGAAATCTTTTCAACATATAAGAATATATTTGATTTTTGATAGATATTTACTGAAGGAAGAAGGAGACATATTAGCTCTTACCTATGCAGTTTCAAATGTCTTTCTCGTCTGGGGCATGATCTCCTCCCTAGGGCGTTTTTTGTCTCCTTATTGACGAGGAAGGTTCATTTTTTCCTGAATTGAAACGATTGTAAAAAACTAATTCATGAGTGCTGTCATGTGTCATATGGGTAGGCAAGTCAGAGGTTCCGGCTATAGAGCTGTCAAAATCCTGGGGTTTTTTTAAATAAAAAACCCACAAACAAGTGGGAGCTTTTCTCTAGAAGTCCTTTTTCTAAAGACAACCAGTGTTAAAAGGATTTTTTTGAGGAACTTCTGACACCTTCTTAGGTAATTCACACTTAGAGAAATAAGTGGGAAATCAAAATCTCTTTGAAACCAACTTGGAAATGCTGCCATATGTCTTAGTTTTCTTGAGATTATACAAGGTTGGGGTTTTTTTTTAAAAAAAAAAAGGAGGGGGAAGGGGGGAATAAATCCAGCCTCCAGCTTTCAACTGACACATCCTTCAACCAGACAGTTCTGGGATCTGTTAAATCAAATCTCCATACACCACACTTCCCAACTTGTGAATTGATAGGTGATACATTTTCCTGTGGTGGTATTTAAGTTTACCATGGGAACAGCTAAATCAGCGACAGCAGCAATAAGGAGGCACTGAATACAGTGTGATTTTTTTTTTTTTTTTAACTTACAGCCAGCTGACTTTCACATCCTTATTCAGCAACCTGATAAGGCTAAGTTAAAATAAATTCTGTAGTGTTTGAATATGAGCAGAGGTGCTTGGGAAACCAAAGAGGACAGAAAGGGTTTGAGATCATGGGCTGTGACTTGAATTTTTTAAGGAAAGCTTTTTTAACGTGTCTGCTATCTCTTGACGTGTTAAAAAACAAAGCAATAAATGGAATGAAGTTTCAGAGGTTAGTATTTTACAATTGCTAGAACATTTTCTGTCCTTACAGTTTGGACATATGCAATCAAGGTTTTCTTTTATATCTCTACTGTAAATAAACTGAGCCAAATTCTGCTTGATTTCATACATGCGTCTCTGTTCTCTGACATAACTGTAGGGCTGTAATCCAGGAGGATAGATCTTATCCTCATGTGCCTGTGTATATAGAGCATTAAAATGTACCAATAGTCATCCTTTATGCTGCAGGCACTCGACATGTCATTCCCTTGGCTCTCCACAGATTTTGCTTGGACCCATCCTCCTTGCGCTCTGCACAGGTTTACAGATGAGTTTTGTGCTGTCAGTGGCAGGAGAACTTACCTGACACCTTAGAATATCCAAAGGTAGTGCTGCTGGTGTGAAAGCAAAGTCAGTGCTGAATAGGAAACAGTTAGAGCACTGGAATAATAAAAGAAAAATTAAATCAACAGTCATTACAAAAATTGGTTTGTCTCTGTTTACATTGTCTGATTTGGTTTCTGAACTAAATAGGGAGAAAGTTGTTTGGACCTTGAAGTAGCATTTGGTTTGATCTTTGAGCTGAAGAAGAGAAGAAAAAATTTCAGGGTTTTTTTTTATGTCCATTTTTCTCTTTCGGCTACAGTATACAGATGCACAGCCCAGAGTTCGACAAATATTTTTCTTAGAAGACGTACAGTTTTAAGAAACATTAGAAGCAGGTTTAATTAATTCTTCTACAGAGTCTTCATGTATATTTTGAAAGTCAACCTTCAGTGAGTGTGGGGAGTTGTTAGTACGAAAGTAACAAAAGGTGATTTGCTGGAGGAGAAAAAAAAGTCAAGTTAGTTGAGAGCAATGTAAGAGAATAGAATATGTAACTGTCTTAACTTGCACAGTTGGCATTTTGTACCTGTTCGGCATAAACATAGCTTGAATTAGCTTTAACTATCGCACACCTGAAGAAAAGAATAGCATGTCTAAAGCAGCCTCAATTAGCTGTTTCGGTGAACTTCCTTGGCTCAGTACGTCTGGGAAAACCTTAGCAAGTCTTAACATATTTTCTTTAGCATGAGAATATCCAGTCTCTTGGAGCAGTGCAAGACAAGTATCTAGATCCTTGTGGAAAAAATACAGATCTTGAGTGCTTTACTGTAGCTAACTCTTTGTACATATATATCTGCTAGCTCTTGTGTAGGAGTTTTCCATAATAGGGAGTTAACTTTTCTTTACAGCAAATGGGTAGAAAGGAAATTAATTTATTGATTGACAGTAATCCTAAACTCAGATTGTCCTTGGAATTTGGGCCATGGATTGATGTGAGCCACATCACTCACAGGAGTGTTTCTCTGATGCGCTCTCTTTCGTCAGCCCTAGGTTCACTTTTCTTCACATCCTATTTTTCTCTGAGCTTTTCTCCAAAGTGAGAGAATTAAACCCCATCTGATTCCATTTTGGTCTTTTTTTTTTCTCCCCTCAATTCCCACAGTAAGGCACCTCATCATCCAGCATCCCACCCTTCCCACTTGCCAGCTGCTTCCATCAGTAAGTTCTTAAGCATTCTTGAATATTACGTCAATTTTAGAGAACTATGAAAAACAAAATACATCTCAATCAACACATCTGTTGCCTCTTCAAAGGCTGTTTGCCAATTCGTTTCCTCTGTGAGTATAGTTTTTATTAGAGACTTAATCTGCCATAGGTCAGGAAAAATGGCTCAGATCCCATTAGATTACTTCAGGGAGTTGATGCTTAAAAACTTCTCTGAAATCTTGACTCGGTTGGAAATCAGGTGTCCAGTTAAGCACCTTTTCATAAGCCAGAAGCACTTTTCGTTTTATGTGGAAGCTTGAGCCACGTGCTCACCAAATCACTGAAAATGTGACAGACACCGATACACTTGTCTTACCAAAGGTTGGAGAATTAGGACTAACTAAATACATGAACACTGGAGGTAGGAAGTATGGAATATTAAGATGGTAGCAAAAGTTGAGAACAAGTTAAGTTTTTGTAACTAGTTTTAAACAGAGTCTTGTCTTCTACTTGTGTGCGTGTGTGTCTTATACAGCAAGACACAAAGTTTGACCAACTGTGGTGGGTTGACCTTGTCTGAGTGCCAGGTGCTGTTCTGTCACTCCCCCTCCTCAGCTGGACGGGGGAGAAAAATAAGAGGAAAGGCTTATGGGTCAAGATAAGAACAGGGAGGTCACTCAGCAGTTACTGTCACATGCAAAACAGACTTGACTTGGGGAAATTATTTTATTGCCAATCAAATCAGAGTAGGGATGGGGAATGGGGGTTGCGGTCAGTTCATCACATGTTTCTGCTGCTCCTTCCTCCTCAGCGGAAGGACTCCTCGCACTCTTCCCCTGCTTCAGTGTAGGGTTCCTCCCATGGGAGACATTTCTCCACAAACTTGTCCAACATGAGTCCTTCCCACAGGTTGCAGTTTCTCACACACTGCTGTGACGTGGGTCCCTTCCATGGGGTCACAAGTCCTGCCAGCAAACCTGCTCCAGTGTGGGCTTCTCTCTCCATGGGTTCACAGGTCCTGCCAGGAGCCGGCTCCAGGATGGGCTTCCCATGGGGTCATTGCCTCCTTCAGGCTTCCACCTGCTCCAGCGTGAGGTCCTCCACAGGCTGCAGGTGGATATCTGCTCTGCTGTTAACCTCCATGGGCTGCAGGGGGACAGCCTGCAGAAATCGGAGCACATGATGGAGCTGGTAGCAAATGCATGGTAGACCCCAAATTCCTTTTACAGAAGTAGGATGAGTTAACGCTGTGGTCTCACCTTATTACTCAGAGTTTTTTATTGTTATGTAGAGTTTGGACAGTAAAATAACCTGTATATTGAAATCCAAAAGCAAATAATAAGCATTAAAACTTCTCTTACTTAATCTCATCACTGAGAAATACTTTTTATGCCAACGATAGGTCATGAGGATGGTCATCCCCTCATCCCTGTCATGTCCCAGTCCCCCCCAGTATAAACTTATATAACACATCCATGCTTTACTGACAATATGCAAACTCACCGTTTGCAATTACCTGGTGATGCTGTGCCAATAATCCTGGCAGGGAGAAAGAACATACCGTTTAGCACGTGTTTCCATTTTTACTGTGCAATAGATGCGCAGAATTAACATCTAGCAGGGAAGGTAACTAGTTCTTTAAAGGTTGGAAAATTTCCATTGAAATCCATGGCTTTCATATAGCCATATCTAGAAATGCTTTGCTAAATTGGGGATTTGAAGTAGTATGCTGATAATAAATCATACGAGTACCTCAGGATTTACATAATATAATCTATTACTGTTCTCTGAATGGAAATTAGTAATAATATATTTAATGTTGAAAGACACAGATGGGAGAGTTTCTTTAATAGCGCTGCTTGTGAGTCAGAGACATTCTTAATTAAGCTTTTGGGGTGTGTGTGGAGGTATCAGAATAAGAAAAATTCCTCCCACATTTGCAAGGAAGACAATGGAAGGAGGGAATGAATTCTTTTGCTGCTGATTTTTGTCTTTTACAAATGATTGCAAAAATTGCCCACTTAGGAAATGGGCAAGATGGGGATGTTTGTAGAAGATGACAGGATTGTCATAACATGGCCCTTAGTAAAAGATGCAAATCAGAGAGCAGTGACATGTTGGAACACTGGTTGAAGTGTGTTGTGGGTTATATATTGGGCTAAAAAGGGAAAAGTAGTGGCAGATGTTATTTATTGGTGGCAGCTGCCTTGGAGAACAGTCCCATCTAAGGTGATGAGTAACACCGTCTTTCATTTGTTTTATTTGGTTCAGCAGTAGAGTTGTAAGAAATGAAAAGTCCAAAGGTTGATTACCTATAAACTCCTACGCCCGCCATCCAAGAAAGGAAAAAGTTATCTGTGCACTTCAAATGAGGACCCACTGTTTTACCTGTTGGGTGCCCTGAGGCTCCGCTGCAGAACAAAGACCTATCATGTGTTTTTAGCGCGCAGAACCAATTTATAAAAGATACAAGTGGTGAAACAAAAGGAGAAACGTGATTTAAAGTGCTTGCGATTATATTAGAAAGCTTCGTCTTTCTGTCAGGCTGCCTGGCTGCCATCCATGGGGTGGCACTCAGGTTTTCCTTGATGCAGACCTCATGCCTCAGGTTGCCGTGGTGGGGCTGTCTCAGAGCACATTTCAGTGACACCCCTATCCCCAGCCATTCCTGCAGACTGGTCCAAAGTTTTACCAGATCTGTCTTCCTTGCTAGATGAAGAGCTGGCATACAGGAGTTCAGATACTGGTGGCAACCAAGTACTTGATTCTAACGTGTATCAAGACACTGTGAAGCACTCTGAAACCTCAGTATGTGTAATGTATGTCACAGACTTGAGCTTAAGGGGGGGTATAACCATTACAAAACTTTGTTTTGAAAGCCGTCTTCTTTGACCTGTGGAGGTTAGGCATCACAGATCCTTAATGTGGTTACATGGAATTATAAGATTTAATATGGAGATTTAGCATAAGTGAGCTTTTTTGCATGCATTTCTAAGCTCGGATGGAAACAAGTTGTTGCTATCGGGAGAGGGTTCTGGAAATGGAATCAACAAGATGATGGTGAGATTTAGTAGCTTAAAGGCAGGAAGTGGTTTTTGTTCCTCTTTTTACTTTCATATCACGGCTTTTCTGCAGCTAATATGCAACTGGGGTATCCACAGGGACCTGTTTAGTTCAAAGCAGCTTCTGTCTTGGTGTGGCCTGAGAAGTATGCAAAATTTCTACAATCGTCTTTTCTGTGACATCTTGCTGCGTCTCTGGCCATCCCCAGCCTCAGGTCTTTTGCACGGTGTACAGTAGGATAATGGTTGCCTCGCTACAGAGACTTCAGTATCTGTATTTCTGTTATGGCAAAAACTTACTTTTTTAGGCTGCTATTTGCTCATCCAACATAATTTACTGCAAAGGGATTTAAGTTGCCTATTAGCAAGAAAGCCTGCCTGCCAGAGTAGTGAAACAAGATACATGAGTGTTGTGGAATTTTCCTGCTGGAAATTTTCAAGAACCATCAGAAAAATGGAAGCTGAGGATGCCTGATGTGCAGGAGACCCTTCCAGCCTCCTGCGGTGGGGGCTTCGAAGTCTCCTAGGTGCCTACCGCTTATGCTTCTGTTATTCTGTGGCAAAGGAACAAAGCTGGGGTTGAACAAGCATTTAAAGAAACAACTCTTTTCTGAAAGACCAGAGAGCCCAGTCATACAAGGTTCTGTTTCATCTTGCTCTATGCAGCTTTTGCAACTATTTGAAAAAGACTGATGAACTTCTCTGATCTATCACAAACACATGCTTAAAATACTGTCATTTGGGATCTGTCTGGTTTAGTAGTTACCTCTGGGAAAAGGGCTTTGTCCTGAAATTTTCACAATGCTTGTTTTCCGTCTTAGCGTCACAGCACTGTTTCCTTTCCAGGAGCTGACAAAGGCCAGCAGCTCAGGTGTTGACCCTGCAGAGCGGTCAGTTGACCTTGCAGTTACTTCCATAGCCTGGAGCTCTGTTAAAATAAACATGTGTGTGTACACCCCTTTGAAAGTTCATCTTCCACGGCAGCCTTGACCGTGATGTTTTATCAAATTTTCCTTCTTTCATTGGAGACAGCCAAAGGACAGCATGTGTCACCAGAGTATCAGCCACCACCACCACAAGTGGCTGGACATCCTCTGAGGAGCGCGCTGCAATCCCATCGCAGGACATGTTTGCAGACTTGCAGCAATAAGAGTAGGGAACTCCAGCCACAAGGATAGCTTTTGGTCTGATCATAGTTATAATAATCTTATAGAATCGGTTTGGTTGGAAGAGACCTTTTAAGTCCAACTGTTTACCTTGCACTGCCACGTTACCACTAAACTGTGTCCCTAAGCACCACGTCTACCTGTCTTTTAAATATCTCCAGTGATGGCGACTGCTTCCCTGGGCAGCCTGTTCCAATGCTTCACAGCCCTTTCAGTGAAGAAATTTTTCCTAATATCCCATTCAAACCTCGCTTGGCACAACTTGAGGACGTTTCCTCTTGTCCTACCACCTGTTACTGGGGAGAAGAGACCAATGCCCATCTCTGTGCAACCCCTTCCAGGTAGTTGTAGAGAGCGATAAGGTCTCCCCTCAGCCTCCTTTTCTCCAGGCTGAACAACCCCAGCTCCCTCAGCCTCTCCTCCTAACACTTGTTCTCCACACGCCTCACCAGCTTTGTTGTCCTTCTCTGGACACGTTCTAGTATTTCAATGTCTGTCTTACAGTAAGGGGCCCAAAACTGAACACAGTACTCAAGATTGGGTCTCACCAGTGCTCAGTACGAGTATCTTACAATAATAATATAAAACTACAACAGTGTAGCATATTGTATTATTATATGTAGTTTCTTAATTCAAAAGATCATGCTTTTTTTTTTAGCTTTAGTGAGTAGTTGATTTAGTAAGAGATACTGCACCTTGTTAGCCTGTCAGGACTTAACACTATCAATACTAACACCAGGCTACTAATACTACTTGTTACTGACACCGTATCAACATGAACTGAAATGTCGTTGCTATAAACCAAATTACTTTTCTTCCTGTAGGTTTATCATGTGAAGTTATGGCACAAACATTCTTCTGCGTTTTACAAATTATTATTTTATATTACTAGTTATTGCATGAGTAGACCCATTACATTCTGTGGAGTAAGATTTTTTTCTCCTGAATAACAGCATTAGTATTACCATATGTAGAATGCATTTCCATCCTCTGATTTCAATTGCAGATTTACTGACATAAGGGCATTGTTTTTAGAGTGAGGCTGTTTGTTCCTCCTGCAAGATAACACTCGGAAGACTGAAATAACCTTAGTAAGCATTGATTTTTTTTTTTTTTTTTGGTCCCTTTTTCTGTGTTGTCACCTTTCTTACTGAAAAAGCTCTAAATTCTGTCTTGTGGAAAAAAAAAGTCTTAGAAGTTGAAACTTTATCTTAAAAGCCTTGAGATGTGAAATTGACTTTTCAGAAAACCCGCCATATAATAATAACTTCCCTGTGGTATTTCTAGCAGTATAACTTCTTTTGCCAAATAAAATGTAATGCAAAAATTGTAGTTAAAAGTTCTTTATTTCAGGAATACTATATTTCTTAAAATCATTAATGTTAAATACCACCAATAAAGAAATTGAGAGGAAGTAGGAGGAATCTGTGTCTGATTTGCGTACTTAGCACATCTGACAGATGTTTATCTATAGGAATTGCTACTTTCACCCTCCAAGATGAAGTCAGTACCCCTCTCATCTGTGTGAGCCCTCAGGAGTCTATAAAATGGACGTAGCACCCTATGTTTATATCCATCCCCTACCAGTTGTCCAATCAGCAGTTCCTATAAAACAGAAATCTGTTCATTGAATATTAGATTTATTAAAACGTACTGCATGGTCACCTGAAGATCAGCATGTGTAATTCCACGTTGTTAATACCTTAAGTTTGTGTAAGGTCTCACTAATTCTGTGGGCACTGTGCAGATAGAGAGCAGAAATGTGTCAGGGCTCATCTTGAAGGCTTTCTTAAGGAAAATCTCAAAGTCATTTGAAGGAGGATTTTGCACGCGCGCAGAAGGGAACGAATCCTCCCTCACCCCCAGCCCCTGCCGCAGCAGAGCGGATGGGCCACAGCTGGGCCAGCCGTGTCCCTTCAGGTACCAGGAGTACTTTGTGCTCCTGCTTTTCGAACGCTTGGTCCGAATTGTTGCCAGCCAGCAAGGGTGGGACATTTCTGAAAACTAAATCGGGCTTGTCCATGTGCTGGCATTGCGATCAGACCTTCATAACTATGAGATCTATGGTACTTCTCGGCTTTATGTTCTCCTTTATTAAGTGAATCAAATGTGAAAGTATTTCCATTTGAAAGGACATGGGGAATTACTGTTGTCCCTTCAGCTTTAAGCAAGCTAATGAATGTGTTCATGATAATAAATAAGTATGTAGAGACGGTTTGAACCATGTGTAAATAATCATTTGGATAGCCTTATAGTTTTGATGGTTTTTTTTAAATAATAAAAAAGAAAAGACAAGTGCCTATTGCAAGCCAAATCACTTTTATCTGTTTGCATGTCAAGGGAAGTCTTGAAATACATATAGACAGATTCTCTCTTTTAGAAAGGAGTTTAAGCATTTAAAGATAAGCATGTTTTTGAAGGCAAATAAATTTGAGCCTGAGCCCAAGCTACAAAGCCACCCACCGTATTTGGGCTTGATATACTGTAAAATGCAATTTATTCTTCAATGCATTCAGTAAACAGATCAAGTTAACAGACATTACTTGTCAAGACACCTATCTCTTCTAAAACTAACCCATTCTATGCGCATTTTTTCATTTCTTTAGTTATGCTTATCATCTTTGTTTTCTTTAACAGTATAGCATTATCTAAGGATCTGATTCTTCTCCTATAAAACAAGAAATTTCCTGCCAGCTTTCCTAAAGAAAGCAGATTCCAGATATAGTAAGCAAAACCTGTGTGTTTATTCCTTGTTAATAAATGAAATGAACTGGAAATATTATTCTTTTAGAAAAAGATTTAGAATAATTGCATGTTCTTTCTATGACTGTGATGAACTATCCAGTTAATTTCTGTATTCATCGGTAATAGCTTTATGATAGTAAAATTTAGCGTTTACCTTGCTATTTTTTATCTCAAAGTTTTAAAATTGCTTTGTTGCATGGCTTTTTAAAGCAAGGCTTTTAAAGGCAAGGAGAAATAGAACTATAAGTATATGGGGATTTTTTAGCTTTTTTCTTTAAAGAAGACTAAAACCTTAAAGGCAAAATCCTGTAACAGTTTCTGCCTGGAGAAATCTTGATGGCAGTATATATGCTTCTACTGTAGAGGCCCAAAACAGAGCTTGAAAATAATCCTTTGAGACCTAATTTTGATGCATAATGATCTGGTTACACTCCATCCTGAAACCTGAGGACATCGTTCCTACCCCTTCTCGCTTTCTGACATAGCTTTAGGCAAATTACCTCTCCTGCCTCAATATCCTTCCTCTGTTTAGATGTTACATAGCGTTAAAACAAAAGCTCTATTTCAGTACGCATGTACTGGTTAAAGTGGTCAGGCCTTAAATACTGTACAAAAGCTCTTAAAATTAATCTTTAGCCCTTCAGTATGATCATTGTTCCTTTACATTCATTGTTCAGTTAGGTTCTGTTGTAATTAGTAAGAGTAACCCAGCTTTTTTTTTCTGGAAGCTGGTTGTAGTTACGGATGACAGCAATCTGAAGACACCCAAAAGGTGCCCAGGGTGAAAAATCACTTTGTGCCAGAAGTGTGGTGGAGGTGTCAGTGTTCTGTTGCATGGGGCTGCCTGACAGCTACACCCGGTCCTGCGAGTGTTACCATTGTACGTGGCCTACAGTTTGGCTTTGATGGAGCAGTAGCCACTTAATTAAAACATCTGATTTTTATTTTTATTTTCTTCCTCAAACACTGTCTCTGTCCGATGCCAATCCCCTCCAGATGCCCAGGACATTCCATTTTAGACATCAGCATTCTGAGCAGTAGCAAATGCTGAAAAACCTCGCTGTGCATGTAATCTCTCTCCCTCTTTTTTGGCAATATTTTTTTCCTTTTTTGTATTGTCAGAATTCTGTCAAGTACTTGCAACATGGAGGATAAGGAATGGAAATAGCACATTTTACTATGCAGGACAGATCTGCCTGTTGTGGTTGGTGCCTCACACTGAGCCCTTCTCATTTATGCTGAAACCAAAATGAGACCTGACACTTTCCAGCCTTTGTTATTTGTTGTGCAGGGTCTTTTTCTTCCAATCTTGCCCCCTTTGAGGGTTAGGGGGTATTCTGTGTTATTTTCTTATCTTTTAAGTTATGACTTTTAATATATACTGAACAGATACCACAGAATTAAGTGTTAAATGTGATTCTAGACACTTCATTTAAACATCCTTTTGGTAAGTATTTATGAATTTAGTGCAATTTGTATTCCAGATATTTCTGACTTTTATAACACTTCTCTAAGAGCTTGGAGTTAAGCCTGTAAGTCTTTTCAGTCTTTGAAATTGTAGGCAATAAACTTGCATGTATGTGTGAGTCTATAAAAGCAATTATATCCCATTGTTTTCCAAATAACTCAGAGTTACTCATGGCTGCAATGAAAAGAAGTAGTGGCATTACTGGGTATAGTTTTGAGCTGAAATTAGCTCTAAATTTGCCAGATCTCAAGTACCATCATACAAAGCTTAAACTTAGTGTGCTGCATTGACAGTATTCTCCATGAACATTTGGGAATTATCATGAGCGTTTCCTACTCCTTCTTTTGAAAATAAAAGTTAAATAAATGCATTAAAAAAAGATAAACTGAATAATATAAAGGGCTGAAGGACTCAAAATCAACAGGGAACAGAATGTACTTTACATAAAGAAACAGTTTTTACTGAGGAAATTATAACCCTCTGTGACTATTTAGTAGAAATACTGTGAAAAGAAATTGTTTATATTGGAACTTGCTTACAGACTGACTACAACAAATCTATTTAATTTTAATTTGAACTCCTCTACTAAGAATAGAAATAGCACGTTTGAGCAGTATGTGGTATCCTAATGATATTTTCAAGAATCCGTCATAAACCACTGTAAAACTTTTTCTTTTTAAAATGTATTTGAAGGCCAGTTTTTTGGGGGATGCTAATATTCCCTAAAGTATGTCTTGAAAACACTATTTGGCTGTATTACACAAATGTTGGAGTGTTTCCCAAGTGTTCCCTGTTTTCTGATAGCATTTAGTGATCGCTGCTTTCCTGCTTGTGAACGAGAGAGGTTTGGAGAGAGCAACGTAGCTCCCTTTCTAAGGAGATGTTTTCAGACAGTTAAATGGGTGTCTCTAGTGTGGCTGTTCAGTACGAGATAAATGGATTTGAATTTAAACTTCAGACTATTGTTAGTGCAACTAGATGTAAGTGGTTCACAGCCCTGGCTGTGAGCCAGCACTGATGTGATCATCCACTTCTGAGTCACCTGGGAAAGTTACTGCCTGGTTTGGTGCCTGTGGTCCACAACAGCCGTGTGCATCAGGCAAGACATGGCAGCGCCTTGCTTGAGGGCTGTGGAAAAGCAAAGGGGCCCAGTTTGTTGTTGGGTAATGGTGAACGGGCCAGCTGAACTTAATGTGAACTGAGCATAAAGCTCTTGTGACTTGGTCTGCTTTGGTGAAAGCCTGATGTCCAGTTATCCAGTCTCCAGTCATGCACGCAATGCCCGATGCTACTCCAACCCGCCACCCCCCCGACAAGTACTGCTGCTGACTCTACATGGGCTGTAATGAGAGGTGAGGTGGAGGCAGAGTCACTGCTGGGGAGTCACTGCTCTTGAACATGCAGTTCATCTGTGCATAAAGCAGGATGCAGTAGAGGAATTTGGACAAGTGCTAGTCTTTAATATTTCCCTGAGCTGTTTGAGCATCCTTCTCACACACAGAGATGCTGTTTGTGTGGAAATGATATCGATAATTGAGACCTGCCGTTCAATCTGGTAATTTCAGGATTGGTGTATTGCTTGTATCTCTTGTCAAGTCAGTGCATTTCTGAAAAAGAACAATGTTTTATTGTTTAACTTATTCAAGACATGCCTGGATACATTCCTATTTAACCTGCCTGCTCTAGGGGAAACTGCTTTGGTAGGGGGGTTGGACTAGATGATCTCTGAAGGTCCTTTCCAACTTCTTCCATTCTGTGATTGTAAGTGAAAAATGGAATTTCATAAAAGTATTAAAAATAGAACTGTAAGTAATACAGTGTCATTAGTTTTAAGACTTTGATGGTTAAAAAAAAAAAAGTAATGCTATAGTGTTTATTTAGCCAAAACAATGAGAGAATTTTCATCTACTCTGTAAAGTTATAGGTGCTGTATCTGTGTAGAATGATACTTAAGATGAAAAAAGGAGAAAAGCAGTATTGTAGACTGATTATCATATCAAGTGTGAACTGTTCACCGTCTGAACATCTTGTTCGTCTCATATAAGCAGATAACTTTTTGGGAATCCTTTCCAGGAGAGTTTAACTTTCTCACATCTAGACTGCATACTTTAGCAAATTCTACAATCTGGATGATAACCAAAAGAACAGTTCTGTGTTAATATAGAATTATTTCCTGTAGTAATAACTTTTAAAAGATTTCCTGCAGCTTTGTAAAGTCAATAAATCATTCAGAAGCTGGAAACAGGAGTCTTTGGTAGGATTTCCAACTACTTGTTATGTATTCTCTGTGGAAGACAGTCATTCTCTTGGGGAGCTGTGGTATTTGTTAGGCACTGGAATTTTGCTTAAAGCATAAAAATAAAACTGATAACATAAAAATAAACGTAATTGCTAACTATTTGGTGGTACTTACCTCTTTCTTAAAGGGGGAGCTAGGTTCATTGCTTTTTGGTTGTTCTTGGGCATAAATAAAAGGAGTAGCTTTGCATGCAAGTCAATGTTTATTTACCGAGAGCTCACATAGAATAGAAAAGTAATGCCATTCTGGCCATCCCACAAATGTTTCTTCTTAGCGTGAAGGTCCACTCTGAATATGAAATTTTTGTAAGGTATTAATATGTAAGGAGCTCAGGGCTTTTAGTACATAAATGAATTGCTAGTTTCATGGGGTTTAGCCCTTGCTGTGCAGTGAAAGAAATTGATCTCAGTTCATGGGTCTGTGCTTTGTATTTTCCCAGAATATCCATCTATTGACTTAGTTTAAGATGATTTTCTAAGAATTCCAAAGTCAATACCTTTTAATTTTACAACCCTCAAAAATCAGGTTGATTTCAGTGTTTGTAAAAGAATTTGAGACTATTACAGATCTGAATTGTTCTTGGACTTTTAATTTTGTTTGTGTTATTGTTAAATACTCCACTGTTGCTTGGAGAACTCATTTGTGTACAGAAAAGCTTGCAACAGAACAAAGTTGGCATCTTTAGGCCATCATAATGATTCAGGGTAGCTGAAATTCAGAGAAGCAAGAGCTAAATACATTTCAAAGTGTTACATGCAGTGAAGTAGTGAGTGCATAGATTCAGTTGGCAATGGATGACTGAATGCGGACCCCTCCAAATCCGATATTCCATTTTGTGGATACATGAGTGGCTCAAGGAATGTCGTAAAATCTGTCTTTCGTTAGCAACTGTGTACTATTCTTCATTGTTAATTCATCCTCAGCTTTTGCCTAATGCATACAGAATACTATGGAGGTGTTAGTGATGCTTTTCAAATTAAAGCCTTGGGAAAAATGCACTCTGGAGGATTTTTCCCAAAAGTTTTCATTCTGAGATATATCAGCTTCATTTTTTACTTCCTTTACCATTAAATCTTATATGCAGTTGAACAGGAATCACTTAAAAGGAAAAACTTCCTTCCCTTGAACATTTTGCTGAAAATGTATTAGTACCAAAGTGAATTATTAGAGCCAGAAGCTCCGATCTTAATCAGGAATTCTACATAGTAATCAGTTCTGGATGGAATTTTTGTTCAGCTTGATAATATGTATTTGTACTCAGCTTTCTTGCACTTGTGTCAGCACTTTCGGAGCGTACAGGGACCAGGGGATGTTGGGATTTTTTGGTTAATTCCACCCCCCCACACTTCCCCACCCTGAAGATCAAACAAGATGAGAGTCTGAGGTGTTCAGAGAATCTGTGTAATTACTGTTAAAGAGGTTGTCAGTGCGCTTGAGAGTGTTAAAGCACAGAAGACTTATTCCCAGCTTAGCGTGAATTTACAGATAAAGGTTTAGAACAAATAGAAGATCCTCTACTAGGCAATGGAAAACCTTGCCCTTCAGTAATTGACGCTAAAAAAAAATAAATTACCCGCAACTTAGAGAAGTTATCTTGCACTGCTAGCTAGAGAGGATTATTTTTATTTTTTGAGAATAGCTATTTCTGTATTGCATTTGAGTTTTCCAATATTTGTGTCTGATACAGCCAGTGCTTATTGTTTTTTCCTCTGTTTCAGCACCCAAAGACAATGAAGAACGTGTGTTCCGGGAGCGTATGCGCCCCAGAAAGCGGCAGGGTGCTGTGCGGCGCAGAGTACACCAGGTTAATGGACACAAGTTTATGGCCACCTATCTTAGACAACCAACATATTGTTCGCACTGCAGAGATTTTATATGGTGAGACTTGGCTTTCTTTGCAACTTTGAATTAAAGAGTTAACATATCCTCCTGTTTTGCTGAAGTATATGGCATAGAGTAGTAGTTCTTTTCCTCTTCATTTTAGTATTACACTGTCATCAGTTTTGCAAACAATCACAGAAGACTGTAAAACTCCCATCACAAATGTTAGAGTTTGTTGTATTTGTGTTTTCAGTTGTCTGAGCCACAAAGTTCAATCTTTTCCTGTCTGGTACACACTGTAAGTTCAGCGTAGACAGCCAGTGTCATGTTCTATAGGTGCCTAAGTGTAGATTTAGACCTAATATTAGACCTTTATGTTTTGCCAAGGTGACTGAATCCTCCTTTAGGCGCTTAAGTATCACTATCTTCCTCCGAGAAAATGCCAAGCTCCTATACATCCTACTGAAGTAATGAAATAGGAATGTTAGATCTCTATGATCCAGGGTTTGGGGTACTCAGTATACAGAGTCTTTCTTATTACAGTGTATGTGAAGTACTCCCTTTTAGAAATGTTTTACGTTAGTTTTAAGTACTTGCAATTTTCAGATAGGGAAGTGTGGTGGAGACATTCAGTTTTCGGTTATTTTTCAGCTACTCTATTAATGTTTTCCAAAGTTACTTAGAGATATTGATTTGCACCTTTATACACATAAGATCTGATGTAATCCAGAATTAATATTTCTTAAGAGTGTGTACTGATTCAGTCTTTCTTAATGTGAAACAATATGAATTGTTCATGAATTCAACTGCATTCCTCTAAGAAATGTCTGCAGGTTAGGCTTTAGGTTGGCTAAGATGGTTTCAAGCAACAAGATTGGCAAATGCAATCTTCTGTCTATTTAGAGGCCTACTTGATGGTTATTTTGCCGGCTTGTACCCTCTCTATGTACTCTTTGGCTTTACCTATTTTATTATAGTAAACGTATCTTTAATAGTAAATGTCATAGAGTAAATGTGTTCTTAATTTAAAAATTATATATATTCTTCATTTTCTAAAACACTGTTTTATTTTCAGGGGTGTAATAGGAAAACAGGGATACCAGTGTCAAGGTAAGAGAAAATCTACAGGGGGACAGTTTGAATATATGTAGTATGTTATACAAATAATAAGATATTTTCGTCAAGCATTGTACATGTACAGTGTTAAGAATTTAGCACAAATTGAATAAGTTTCTGTCAGTGAAGATATGACCTTTACAGTAAGTCACAGTAAGATTTTTTAAAACTCTTGGTCTTAGGCAGTGGATATGAAGTGGGGGCACAGTTAATATCACTGAACAGCAGATCCTCGACGTCTCTTGATGCACATCCAAATAGGGGTTGTTGGCTTCTTCATTTTTCGCTTCTTGCATTTTAAAATTATGAATTCTTTATTCTGCTTAAGATTCTTTGTTTAAAAATGCCAGGTAATTGCAAAGGCTGTAATTAAATAGATGAGATAATTATAGAGGTCATCATTAGAGAAGGTTACAGCAAAGACTGCAGAAGTGCTTCATTTTCAACTCCCATGTTTCAACTCAGTTTCTTGTGATCTTTATTTTTTATGCAGTCGCCTCTTGGAATGATGTTTTTCTACTCATTTCTCATCTGACAAGTAGAAATAATCAAGTTAGTCATGATTTTTCAGTTACAAAAGACAATGAAATCTCATTGTAAATAAATAAATGCAAATAATGGTTTTGCAAGCTATAGTAAGAATTAGTGTACTAACGTACAGCAAAGCTTCCTTGAGTTCTGTTTTGTTGTTTTTTCTTACAACAATGACCAAAGCTAGAAGAAAATGAAATTCATTATTTCACTTTGAAGGTTTCTTGCTTCACTTGATGACCTTGAATCCCACAGTAGGATAGACCTTGCAATTTTTAATCGTAATGGTCGTATCTCCAAATGTTATTCATTGATTAAGTAATCAGCATGAATATTGACAAAGCATTTTTGCCTCCTGAAACCGTTTGCTGTTATCAGCTTAGGATAACGTGTTACAGAAAGAATGTTCGACTTTGTTCTGTTCCTTGACTTTTATAATGAGTTATCTTTATGTCTCTTTTTCTCTGGAAGCTTTTCAGACAGGACTTGGTTTTGCCATTATGTCTTATATAATATGGAGATCATGGACTTTATGACATAAACAAATCAAATATGATCAAATTGAGAAAAATTGCCATTAATATTTCAGAAGGTAATTTGTGGTATTACGTGCTGAGATTTTGGCAGATAAGCTTTAGTTCTCTTAAAATTCATTGGTCCATTATCTTCTGCCTTTGTAAGCCAGACTTACTTCATAGGACTCGCCAAGTCACCAGTCACTTGCAGCCTTTCAAGTTGCAGCATTTCTAGTCTTCTGAGATGAGTCTTTTACTTTAAAATCAATCTTAATGAAAAATCATTCTTTTATCTATTTTTGTTTATAGTTTGCACTTGTGTAGTCCACAAGAGATGCCATGAACTTATAATAACGAAGTGTGCTGGCTTAAAAAAACAGGAAACTCACGATGAGGTAAATGTTTATAAAATGCGTTTTCTAGATAAAACTCTGTCTTTCATCTCTTCAAAGTAGTGTCATCTCCTCTGTTTAATCAATGTATGTTACAAACTTTTTTGTGCCCTTCTGGCTGTCTTGTGATATAGCACGTACTTTGGAATGACAGATTACCATAACCAGTTCATTTACATGGGAATTATTATACAGCAGTTTATTTCTAATTAAGAAGCTTACTGTAACATCTGAATGCTTAAAGTCTGAGTGAGTTCCTTCCACTCCTTTTCATTTTTAAGATTTGCCATTTCTGAGTTAATACGAGGTTTGTCATTTTAATTCAAAAGAAGCAGGCTGGGACCCTTTATCCCTCAACTGCATTTTGTGTAGCTGAGTCGTTAGCAGTTGATAGGTTAATCAGTGTGCTGGAGTATCTTGCATCAACATAAAAGACTGCCCAGAATTTGCTTGCAAAGTCTCACCTCAACAAAGACTGCATCCAAACTGTCAAAATGTACAAAAGCCATCCTCCTGTTGAAGAAAGCCCATGCATGGTATATAAGATGGGAGTGATAACTCAAGGTACTGTGCAGCTAACAGCTTTTCCAACATAATTACTCCCTACCTCCAGCAAGCTTTTGTATATTAATGGAATTAACACAATATGTGCTTTATGTTAACACGCATTTAAATAAATGAAGATATCACCTGAAAATAAAATTAGCTGCCTTCAGAACCATACTGTCAGGGAGGTAAATATATCTGCCAATCGTACATCCTGCTCTAGATCAGAAGAGGAAACAAAGCAATCCTTTCACTTGGGTTAAAGCTCTCAGCTAAGATGGCCTTTTAGACTTGCTTAGGAAATTAATGTTAATCCCTCTGGACTGTCAGACACCAGGAAGCAATGTGACTGCTGTTGTGTTCAGCTTCCTTAGAATCCTCAGCTTTGGGGTAGGCCTTTATGGCGGGGTTGGCTGGGGACAGTTGGGGAAGGGGGCAGGTTTTATGGGTTTTTTAAACAGTTGTAGCCCTCAGCTGTAACCAGTGAATGCCTTATCTTATACAGAATTTTTTTGTTTTCTTGCTTTTAACAGAAAAGCTAATGAATGCTCACTGTCATTTTCTGTTTTGTGCAACAGCAAGGCCCTACTGTCTTTCACAATAGGAGGAGATGAGGTAGTCTGTGGGCGATCCCAGTTTCTTGGCCATGCAGAAAAAGTACTTTTCTTAGTTTTATTTGTTAAAAACTTACATTTGTGTGCTTGAAAGCACTTAGTTTTAAATTACAAATCAGAGTTGTGCGTAACGGTGGGTTTAAACCACTTTTTCTACTTTGGTATGGATTTGACTGAGACACTAGCTGATCTTATTATTCCTGTGCAGTTCTCTACCACTTTTCGTACTGGAAGCACTCTTTAATATCTGGTTCACAACCAGTGTTTCACATCTGAAACTTGATCACTTGCATAGGATTGTGATAAAGGACTGTGTTTGGCTGGTGCTGTTTTCACATGGTACCCACAGAAGATACAAAATCTTGCGTAGATTTATGTTCCCAGGCTCCAGACTGGTGTTGACTTGTATGCTTTGCTGATATAATGCTCTCATTGTTTAGAAGGGGTGCTAGATCACTGGAGAGAAGCCAGTGGTAATAGGAAAGGGAAGGAAAAACATCAAAATAAATCTCCTTCTATGCAGTGGCTACTATAGAAGCTTATCAGTGACATCCTTTAATTAGTAAGTTATTGTACTTTGGAATCCCTGAACACAACAAATTATCATTGTCATTTCCATAATCTAAAACAGAACGGGATATGAAAAGGTAAAGGGGTTGTAATATATTTCTCTTTCTTAGTCCTGTATTAGTTAGACCTCCTGCTCCTAAAACAATTGGGAGTGACTTCCTTGCCTTCCACATTAAGTGATCTTTCTTGATAGCTATGTATTTGTTGTTCCCAGAAGTACTAGGAAGTAGACTTTAGTCTTTATCTCTTGGACAACAGCAGCCCTTCCCCCTCTTTTCCCCAAATAAAGCAGTGAGAACTCTAAGGCTGGAGTATATCTAATGCAAAGACCATCATCTTAGCACAGGCCTAGTTCATCTTGTTTGAATTCTCTATGGTTTTAAAATATTGCAGGGCCTCGGCACAAGCTGATTGTAAAGAAACTAATTAGAGTCAAATATGCTGTGCTCTCCTTTTTCAGCAAGTGGGATCCCAGCGTTTCAGTGTCAACATGCCTCACAAGTTCAGCATTCACAATTACAAAGTGCCCACCTTCTGTGACCACTGTGGTTCATTGCTCTGGGGTCTTTTGAGACAAGGTTTACAATGCAAAGGTAAGGATTATGGCTTCAGAGCTTTTCTTTTTCTTTGTGAGCACAGTAGACTTGGAAAGACTGCAAGTTATTCTGTCTTTTCCAGCATGTACAGAAATTAATCGAAAGTAAATAGCGGACTGCTGTAGGGATTGCCTTCACGGTTAGAAAATGGTCCTTCACCGTGTCTGCCACACCACTCTGCACAGATGCAGAGGACAAAGGTGCAGAAACACGTTTTGCACTTGCTGCAGTGTGGGTTTATTGCCACACAGGAAATTGGAATTTGACAGAAAATTAGGAGGATGAGGATTTACATCCCTTCATCTTATATGCCTTTTGTGTTTTCAGGTTTTTGGTGAAGGTTGTTAAACTTTTTAAGCATCATTATTCCAGCAACTTTTCCCTTTAATGCCATCTTCAAAAATTACTCTTATGTATTGGCTAGCCTAGGCAGCACCAGTCCTGTGTGCCCATATCCAGTATAATCGGTGTTCTGATACCTAACTAAATCATCCTTTGTGATGGTCTGTCTAGCCCCTCCATTCCAGAAAGCAAAGGATTCATTACATTCTCCAGCTCAAGGACTATGTACTCAGTACAGTAACTGCGTGTGAAGTTAGTGCTGGAAGGTGTGTTCATGTGAATTCAGCTGACTATCAGAAATGGTTGGTTCCACCTCCCCTTGTTTCAAGCAGATCTATATATTCTAAAAGGGGGAGAAAACAGTACAAACACTTGCAAAGGAAAGTAATATTTTAGAAATAGTGAATAAAATACTCCAATTACTGGATTAAGGGGAATGTTGTCTTGAAGATTGTTAGATTCTTAGAAAGTAGTACCTAATGAAATTATAACTATTTTCATTTTGTTACATGTTTACGAATGGATAGGTCCATCTTCATAACTAAAAAAAAAAATCATGTTATATACACTTTTCAATAGCAGAGATATGGAGTCATGTATATATTTGTAAACGTGTAATCTATTAAATATATCCTTTGCAGTATTTAAGATGAGATGTAATTATAGGTAAAGGGCAGACCTAATGTTTCATGTCACAAATTACTGAGTAGCAAGAGAAAGAAGGAATTTCTTTCATGCTAAAATGATAAACAGTGAGAGCATTCTGAAATTCAAGCCTGCCCTTGTGATTCCTTGCTAGTGAGCGCTGATAACATATTGGACTCTACGGACTGTTATTTTACTACTATTAAAGATTTTGTTCAAATGTTATCTTACTTATGGTGAAGATACATTCAAAGAAGATTTTTTAATTAAACCTGCTTTTTTCTTTGATTGTTGCTCAGAGCTATAGTATCTCTCCACTTAACCTATAAATATATGAGTTCACTTTCATATTCTCTCTCAAGTACTGCAGTGGTTCATTTCTTCTTAACTACAGAAAATAATGTCATTTTCTCATATGTATGCACTTACTGTGTAGCAAGATGCACAGAAACAGTACTTCAGAGCACCTTGTTGCTTTCTCTGTGTTCATAAAATGAGTGCCTATAAAAATGCAGTATTGTCTGCGTGAAATCTACAACTCACCTGAGCTGGAAATGTCGTTTTCTCTGGGCTTTGTTTTCTCTCATAACAAGTGACAAACAACGGTCCCTTCTTCAGTGATGTACTTGCTTGCCCAGTGTGGTTATTGACACCATGAAAAGTGTATTCCAGAGGTTTATTATTCTGGGTTTTCACTGCTTATTCCTGATCTTCTCTTTACAAAATATGTTCATGAAGTCAGACTCTACCAAATTGTCCTGTTTGCTTTATTTCAAGCAGTTCAGTTCCTCGGTGTCCACTGTTACGGTCAAACATTTTACTTGCCACTGAGCTTTTGTCACTGGATACACATGCACTGAAAGTACCATGTGTAGCAATTCCTTTTTGCTCTTCTTGTGAGCTGAAACGTGCTTGAAAAGGAAAAGCACCTGCTTTCTGAAGCGCGTGGTTACTGCCGTAGTTACAGTGCCTGTGAATGGTCTCAGAGGCGAATGTGGTTTGTTTCTTTAGGACTTATATGGTCAAAGCATTGTTGAAGAACAGTCTAATGAAACGCAGCTTTATAAATACATACTTTTTTGATTATTTTTTTTCTCTAAAAAGTAATTAAGTGAGGTATTTGAGCAATTGAATGTTAATCTACTGTTTAATTACACTTGCGATTTTCCTTTCTTTATGCCTGGCTCCACAAGAGGGCAGTGAAGTCTAAGATAAAACATGTCATCTGTTCCTAACAAATCCACACTGTTATTTTTGATGGAGCTGTGTTCTCCCCCCTAGCCCATAACCTGGAAGCAATGTAACCTTTTTTTCCTCTTACTAGTTTGCCAAATTCAGGCGATGATATTTAAGAGAAAGAGCTTGGTAAAAGGATTGCCACATAGAGTGTCTAATAATGACAAAGGCTTTTATTAAAACTTAAAACACTGTTGGTTTTATGCCTGCCTACATTAGGAGTTAATCTACTCGAGTGAAATAGAGTAAGAAGCAATAATACATGAGTATGAGAGCAGAAGTGGACTGCTAAAATCCAGGCTCTGAAGGACTTCTCTTCTAATCCGAGTTCTATTTAAGATTTACAGGATCATTAGATATTTTCGTTTGTTCCTGTGTCTGTTCTGGGTACTGTGTGAAACGCTGTTCTGCATTATCACAGAAGAAGAATGATAACCAGGTTAATAATTGTATATTAGCATTGAAGTGTCACTGCAAATCCAACTAAGTATTTTTCTACTGAAATTATACTTACTTGAAAACGTTATTGGTAGGTCCCATAAGGTCTGATTTAAGACAAATGCATGCCAAGGCAGGTTTTAACTTACTGTATTACTTTACATTTCATTGCAGTTTGCAAGATGAATGTACATCGACGCTGTGAAACAAATGTGGCACCAAACTGTGGAGTGGATGCTAGAGGCATAGCTAAAGTTCTTGCAGATCTTGGAGTCACTCCAGATAAGATCACTAATAGTGGGCAGAGGAGGAAAAAGGTAATATTACTGTTTAGTGTCACATAAAAAATGAGATAAGTATGGATGTATTGTAACTTTACTAGTTGGGGTTCAGTCCTGGTTTGCACAAGAACTTAATGTAAGTCAGTACAGAACTGAGACTTTGGCTTTTGATTTTTAAGTGAAAATCATCTATTCTTTATGAATGAATTATGAATAATTTTTATATGAAGTTTATTTTGACCAGATATAATTTTGCAAACTTGAAGTCTGTACAGAATCTGGAAGGATCTCCCCTTTTTAATTTTGAGGAAGGACATTTGACAGAGAGACAATGTCTGACACAACTGTTCATAAAAAACATAAATGTCTCTGGCTCAGAATTGGCGTTGGATAATTGATTGATTGAGACACAGCACTACTCCGTAACATTGTAAATGCTGATAAATGAGCAATGTGGTGATTCTCATGAGAAGGAGCTGTCTGCTGGATGACAGTTCCAGAGTTGTTATCACTATTATAGGAAGAACTGGGCTGTTCTAGAAATAAAAAACATAGGTCACCCCAAGTACATCCAAACCTGATAGACTTATTCTGGATTGATGATATGTAGCCTGGATCAGAATTTGGCCTCATTTTCTATCTCTATTTGCATGATTGTGACAGCAGACCCCTTGTTCTCACTTACAGAAATAGGCAATTTTTACCATAATTTCTTAAAACATTGATATTTGGTTCTGTTCATTTTCATGATTTTTGCACACTTGGATCCCGGGTACACTGTTTTAAAATGTTACAGAAACATAGAAAAATCAGTAATAAAATAATTGATCGTGGGAAAAGATTTTATGTTGTTACCGCATGAGTTAGTTTGCAGTGCTTGCTGGTACTGCTTATAGTTAAATATATTTACTGGATATGTTTCTACACAGGCTTATGGTGACTATACAGAACTTTCCCACTCACTGGGTATAGTTATTACGTTTAGTTCATCCTGAGAACCTATTTTTCTTTAAATTGACTGGTCTTTCTATGTTTATATTATGGTTTCCACTTGATGCGATGCCATCTACTGTATGCTTCAGGTCCTGCCAGTGAGAATCTATAGGGCTAGAACATCTTGACTTTCCTTCATACTTCTAGTTCTGAATTAATGTTGTTAAATTAAGTTTCCTCTTGGCACGGGAGGATCTCATAGCTGAGTACCCCTTTGGGAATTGTTCTTAGCTAATTGCAGGTGCAGAGACTCAACAACCAGTTCCTGGAAGCGCATCATCAGAAGAAGATAGGTCAAAGTCAGCACCAACTTCTCCATGTGATCAAGGTCGAACATCTCTCTTTATTTCCTAACATATATATTGTTACATATTTTCCTTCTTTATGAGGAGTGAAAAAAGCTATCAGCGCCACCCTCTGTAGAACAAAATCAACAAAGCAGTTACCACCAGAAAATGAAGCACTTGAATTTAAGAACTGCAAAAACTTCTTTAAAAGACCTGCTTCTCATGTCGTTTAAATCTGTGAAATTAGATGGCATTTAAAGGGAAAATTATAAAACAGTCATCTTAACAATATTGTTAAGTTTACTAGATGAGTCCATGCCTAGCCAAATTCCTTTATGTAAGGAGGTTATATATTCTGTTCTAAGAGTGAGAACATTTTAAATAGTGCCACAGAATTTGAGAGCCTTTATCTATCTGAAAAGCCTCTACCTGTTAATAAAGTTTTGAGATTTAAATTGCCTCCTTGCAATGCTACGTTGAACATTTATGATAATAAAAACTTAGAGCCAGTTAGGCTATGCTAGCTTCTCTGTGTGCTCTCTAGAGCCTTTGTAAAACCACGTTTCCATTTGGTGATTTTTTGTCATGCTTAGATTTGGAGACAAATACTTTAATCTTCACTGATATGACCTGATTTCATTGAGCTGAACAGCCTGATGGACAGAACATGTATGTCAGCAGCACTCTTTGAATCTGATCTGATTGTTGTTTTTAAAAATCGAAGTCTCACAGATACCTTATGTGCCATCACGTGTGTAAACTGATGAATGAAAAATCTTTACACCAAGGCATGGGAAGACGGGTACTTTTATGTCAAATTCCTTAAAAATTATTTACAGTTGAGAAGTTTCTCACCCTTATTTTTAGGGAAGAGACTTCCAAAACTGCATGATAGTAAGTACTGTAAGACTCTGAGTCCAGAACTGATTTAAATTTGTCAGCTTTTTGGTTTCACAGGCAGCATGTTGGTTAAATAATATTTTTTAAATATCTGGTGTTTTGCTTAAAATAAGAACAAAGCATTTGTTGAAACTCTGGCTTAAACTTCCCTTTTGTAGCTGTCCAGTAAAGTTGTTGCTTCCAAGGCCATCAAGCGGAAGTGCTATGCAAGAGGTTGAGGCAGGCCCTGAGGTCCATTAGTCACCAGGACTCACTGTGTTTAGCATTGAGAACCCTTCAGAACCATTTAGCACATCTACGTGATTGCTGGTTAAAGTGGCATTAGGAAGTGGTCAAATATTTATTGGCAGGCGTCTGATAGAAGCTGGAGCTGAGTAAGATACTCCGTTCATGTTGACTTCAAGGACTAGGACGCCCAACTATCCTTTGAAATTTGGAAGATACAACTCTAAAATACTTAAGCAGGAAGATGAGTAAGTGCTGCAGGAAGATAGGGATATTCAAAACAAAGTACTTCTCTGTGGTACAGGAACACCCAAAATCACTAAAACAACTATTTGGCCACTATTCTGACTTATCTGTCAAGTTTGGGGTATGTCATTCTCTAAGGTTCATTTTAGAAGGCCACCCTTCCTGTTAGAGCAGGATTTTGTCTGATTACTGTAAGGTGGAGAAGCAGTTTGCTAAACATGTATCCTTAACCACAGAATGCTCTAGGCAGAGTTCAGGGATGATGAATGTCCCTTCTCAAAACTGATACAGACTAACACAGGCTGTTTTTCTGATGTTTGGTTAAAACAAACACTTTTTCTCACATTTCCGCAGAAATCAAAGAGCTGGAAAACAACATTAGGAAAGCGTTATCATTTGACAATCGGGGAGAGGAACACAGGGCAACAGCTACAACGTCAACAGACAACCAGCTGAACAAAGCAGGGGAGAATGGTGAAAATGGGGAGGTCAAACAGGCCCAGACCAAGCGAATAGGCCTTGAAGAGTTCAACTTCATCAAAGTATTAGGAAAAGGCAGCTTTGGCAAGGTGGGTAGCTTTTTTTTAACTGGTGCGCAGACTTTTTTTGACTGTACTTCTTTGAAAGTATTCAGTGACATTCAGAAAGTGCTTCCATCCCAGGGGTTTCCTCCCATTCTTTACCCATTGGGTACAAGCAGCTCTTATCCACACATATCTGGAATATCAGCCTCCTGATCAGCTGGTATTTTCTGTGCTTTAGCTAACTTTGTTAGCTAGGGTGAAGCCTTTTGAAACAAAATGTCAATGTTTCTCTATTTCAGGATATTAGTAATGAAGACATACATACAGTTACATACATACTGTTCAACAAGATAATTAGCTGTGGTCAAGCAGGAAAAACAGCCCAGGAATAATGCTGCGGAGTTTTGAGTTCATTCCCTTTCTAGATAATACCCAGTTCAAGTTTACTTATTTCACAGAACAGTTTGTGTGCTTGATTTTCCTTGGTGGGTGTGTTCAGTGGTGGAGGAAGCAGACCTCAAGCATTTCCACACAGATACGACGAGTGCAAGAGGCTTAGACAGCTGCCCCAAAATACCACATATGCAGCAAAAATGTAACTCACCAGATACCTTCCCGCAGTAGGGAATTGATAAGGATGGAAAGGGGTGATGGTTTAACCCCAGCTGGCATCCAGAGCCACGCAGCCACTTGCTCACCACCTCCGGCCTGAGCTGCGATGGGAGAGAAAATCACAGGAGTAAAAGTGAGGGATAACTCACGGGCTGAGACAATGATGAGCAAATTGCCTGTTGGAAGCTACGCATGCGAGCAAAGCAAACCAAGAAACCCATCCACTCAGCTCAGTCTCCAGGAAAGCAGTTCTCCATTTGTGTAACGGTCACCTGGGAAGACAAATTCTGAACATCCTCCCTTTTCTCCTTCTTCCCCCAGCTTTATGTTACTGAGCATGATGCCACATGGTATGGAATAGCCTTTTGGTCGGTTGGGGTCAGCTGTCCCGGCCGTGTCCCCTCCCAACTTTTTGTGCACTCCCAGTCTATTCACTCGCAGGGCAGTGTGAGGAACGGAGAAGGCCTTGAGAGCTTAGCAACAACTAAAAACATTAGTTGCACTATCGACAGTGTTTCTCCTCCCAAATCCAAAACATAGCGCTCCGCTAGCTGCTGTCAAGAAAGTTAACTTCATCCTTGCTGAACCACGACTAAGGGACACTGCTGTGTTTGCAGGACTCATGGATTTTCTTTTCACAGTGCTGTGCACCATGGAATCAAAGAGGAGGACCGAAATATGAATCTGTCTAACAAGTACAATCTTCCTTCCTTGAGATACGGGAACTGCAGATGCATAGGGGCAGGGCTGAAGCAATTCTTTTGTCTCCCTGTTTATTAATCATTTCTCTGAAGATTACCCTGGCTCCAAGCCAGAATTTACCTTAAACAGAGTATAGGATTTGAACCTTGAACAATAGTTACAGTTAAAATCAACAAATTTAAAGTGCTCAGAATGGTATGTGGGATTGTATTCTCACTACCAAAAGTATGAGTTTAAAGGTGGGAAATAAATTTCTGTTGTATATCAACTTCCTTCTGTTTTTAGTTTTTGAGATCTCATTAATAGGAGATCATTAAGATATTTGAATGTGGGGATAAAAATTTTTTATCTTCTGCTTTCTTAACTAACAAACAAAATCGATATAATCTGTTTCAAATATAAAGAATACCAGACGTGTCTTTTACTAAAATTACATTACTTTGCTTTTAATGTTATAAACACAATTCAGGCAGGTATGTAACTGACTTTATATTCCCAGTGCAGTCAAACTCATATGCAACTCTGCAGTTATGGTATCTGTCGTGCATATGTAAACAGAATTTCCGTTTGGTTTAGGTAATGCTAGCTGAGCTAAAAGGAAAAGATGAAGTATATGCAGTGAAAGTCTTGAAGAAAGATGTCATACTTCAAGATGATGATGTAGACTGCACAATGACGGAAAAGAGAATTCTGGCATTAGCACGGAAACACCCGTACCTAACACAACTTTACTGCTGCTTCCAGACAAAGGTAAGCTACATGAATCTCATAGTGATTTGTGCCCAAGGAACAATATTCAGTATTTCCAGAATAAAAGACAGCAATGTAAAAAATACAGCAGTATTTTGAAAATATTCTGAGAAGTTTTTGTCATTTCAGCAGTACTGAACAGGAGTACTGGCTGCTGTTAAATAGCATAAATACTGTTACCTTGTAAGTACCAGGAGATGGCAGTAAATGAGTTAAAAAATTTAAAAAAAAAACCAAACACAAACAAACCACAAGCATAAGCCACAATAAAACTACTGAGGTGCCATTTTCTGGATTTCTCCTGTGTGTTAATACTATGTATCGTTTGTTGAATTAAGTACAAAAAATTTTAACATCTGGTATTGAGAGTGAAGATTATAAAGCGATTTGTCAGAAATGAGATTTATGGCAGAACACTCATCCTCTCAGTTTTCTTGTACTGGGTAGTATACATGTTCAAAAAAGAAAGGAAAAAGAGATACCACTGATCAAATAAGTTCCTATAGTGCTAGTGTCTCCCATGTGCTTGAGGAGCAGCGAGAGGTAGAGAGAGAGCTGATACCAAGGGCCTGTTCCCGTGGCATGTTCCTTTTTGGTAATTTTTCATACAGAATTCCTCTTCATAACACATCTTCTGGATATACTACTTAAATGTAAGTGAACGTTTGGATGATTTAGCCTACTGTAGGATTTGTGGATCTAGTCAGTCTTAAGTGCTTGAAACTGGTTATGTTCACAGAGTATTTCTGGTTTTCATTTTTTAGTCCCTTATTTCTCTCTTGTCATTCAGCTGAGCTGACAGTTTTTTACCTGATTATCCAGAAACCTTTATGGACAAAAAAAAAAAATCCCCCAAGGTGAACCTGGATTGCAGATAGAACACAATCATATATATTGAATTTACAGAAGCATCCATTATTTGTGAAATGCCTGATAAAACGTTTACTATTTCAAAGCACTAGGATTTGAACTTTTGCCTATTGAACTAAATATGCCATTCATTTCAATGGGATGAGTTTTTGGCCTGTAGGGAATAAGTTTAAATGTTAGTATATATGTAGACGCTAGTTTATGTGTGTTTTAAATAAAACACTTGAAAATTAGTCAGTTTCCTTCAAAAACCTTTATGGACTTTGTTTTCTTTCAGTGAAACACTAAATTGGAGTATTTGAGTCAGTGTAATGGAAAAGTTTTGCAGATTAAATTAATAATTAAATTAGCATATTGAATGGCATTCAGAGTTGCTAATGGTGTGTGTGAGTGTATGCGTGTGCATGTGTAAATAAGTACACGTTTACATTTTATATCCCAAACTATGTATGGCACAAACAAGCAATTGCAATAATTATGTGTATAGAATAACAGAAAAGCTGTGACTAAAAGATCTTCAACCAAAGTTGTCAGGAAAAATAAATAGGGCAGGGGGAAAGCCATAGGAAAATGGCTAGTAGGATCAATTTTATAGTGTATTCAAATACTCAAATACAGTTCTTAAAATAGCGAAAATGTGTTAGCGTTTTATAGGCTTTGAAGTTGACACAAAAAAAAAGCCCAGGAAGGTGTGTATACCATTTATGTCTACAGAGGATGTTTCATGTGCTCAAACTTTCATTTCATTTGAATATAGATGTGTGAACATACACTTTAAATGCTTTAACATACTGTTTTAAAATCTATAACTAGAATTGAGCATATTATTTCAGATGAAGAAAGCGACAAAAAGATTGTACTGGGGTGAGGGATAAACTCTGGACAGAGAGGGAGCTTCAGGTCTAAGGCAGACCGCACTCCCTGAAGTATAAATTAAAGTATCACCAGCCTTAGGTGAATCATGTGGCAGAACATTGGTAAAGATCAGTTTTACGTTAAGTGAGTTATGGGAGAAGATTCTCCTGCTACTTCTCTGGTTTTATGGACATTTTTTTCCTTTTGTATTTATCATCTGTTCTCCCCTCTTTTGTATCGTGCTTTCTGCCTTCCTCCCTGCTCTTCAAAGCCTTTTGTCAAAGATGGGTATTCAGAAATTCTTCTCACCACCTTCTCTCTTCCTGGGTCTCTTGACCAGAGAGAAACTATAGTTTGTGGCTTTGATTGAACTCAGAGGAACTGGTAGCTATGTGATTTATAGTTACAAGCCATAGGCTTATGACTCTTATCAAACAACCAAAACTATACCTAGTGATACCCAATCAAATTAAAAGTCCATAGTTGAAAAATTGAAGGGTTTTTTTGAGCATGGCAGATGAACAATTTGCAAAGAACTCTTGGTAAAGAAACAAAAAAAACCCCAACACATGTAAAAGCAAAAGCAATACATCTGCTAAAGCTATAAATTACTTATGAATGACAACAAATGAAAATGTACCAAGTAAATTAGTCACTGAATGATCTGCTCAGGTTCAGTGGAAAAACAGGTAGAAAAACTTGCTTGAACAAATATGGCTGTGGTTAAAAGAGCTTTACCAAGACAAAGGCTATTGTACAATAGAGTTTAAAATGTGTTTAACAGTAGTGTCTAGTTACTTACGCTGCAATTGTATGCTGTGCCATGACTGCTGTACTTTGCAGAACTGGCCCTGGAATTAAATTTTACATTTCAAGTAGACCATATTTGTCCTATACACCCTGACTCAATGGCAAGATTGACTCGGTGTTCCTTGTCAAAGCACTCGGAGGTTGACTTTATGTAATGAGATTGCCTGCTTTGTTCCTCTTCCATAAAAATGTGAATGTATGAGCTTTGGTGAAGACACTGCAAAAAAGTTGCCTAATATGCTTTTTACAGTAAATATGCTTCAGTATTACTTGTTTTTTACATGGAACAGACTTTTCATTAGTATCATTTACTAAATGATAGTATTATTATCACAACAAGTAAGGGATCATACTTTAAATTATCTTGAAATTCAGAAATCATGCCAAATAATGGCTAGTAACATCACACCTTGAGCACTAATGTGTTTTTAGCCCTACATATGTGAATTTACTTATAGCAGTCCCATCTAGCTTCCTTATTTTAAAGGAATATTCTTGGCACTGGTACTTCTCATGTTCTTTCTTAATCCAAAAGCTAACTTTGATCAAACCAGTTTGCCTTAAAGCTCATCAAAAAACGAGCCCCCCCAAAACCTCAACATTCTGTTGAGTTATGTATATATTCAAATATTGTACTTCAGGGATTGTTTATCGGTCTTCTGCAGTGATCTGGAAGTCAAGAGCTGGGTTCTGCTCCAGAGCTTGGGATGAAGTATGTGGAGCTGATGTATGATGTTTTGTCTGCAATAGTTTGAGGTATGGACTCAGGAACCCAGTCCTGCACATTACAAAGAATGTAAAATCTACTGGCAGGACTTCAGCTGAGGCATGTTTTTACGTGAAAGGAGCTCACGAGATTTTAGTGTAGCATATCTTATAAAACTATGTCACAGTCAGATAGTATTTTTCAATACTCCTATACCCTGGCAGCATTTCTTTTCTTGTTTTGCCAGAATATGGTCAATGCATCTATCGATGTATTCAGAGGTTTGAGGGTTTTTTTTTTCTTGTGATCTGTCATCTGGGATATAAATGAAGAATACTGGATTCTGTGTTCGGCACTCCCATAGCAAAACTTGCCCAAGACCTAGCATACAGGGTAACGCCTTTTTGTAATAAGTGACCTTTGCGTATCATCATCTTTGATTTTTTCAGGACTTCATTGTGTCCTTTGTTGAGAAAATGTAGGGCTTTCTCAGGACTAGTACTGTTTACATTCTTTTTGCAGTCTTCCTCCTATCTTCTCCTACTCTTCTATGTGCTGGTTCCTTGTGTTTCTAGTAGGGAGTATCGTACCTGACAATAATGGTGATGCTGCCCAGTTCCCCTCTCCAGTGTCCTTTTCACTCCAACCTCATACCATGTTTCAGTGATCAACTATGGAACAGTATCAACATTAGGTTTTATTTATAATACTTCGGTCAGGTGGCTGGAAAAGTGGGATTAAGTATTTCTAGGGCTATTTTCGCTGAAGAAATTCTTGTATTTGTGGTACTTAATTCACAGTTGGAAGTTTCAGAACTGTGAAAATTAAAGTACTTTAATGGAAAGTTGAGATTCTACAAAATAAAGGTATAACTATCTTTGCTTTATTCCTCCTACATCCCTGTCAACCTTCTTCATAGTACGTAAAATTTTCTAGACCTTTACCCTATGAGATGCAGCATATATATGTGCACATCCTATAATTTATAATGAATTATCCTAATAAATACTTCAGAAATAAAATGTTCTTAAAATTAAGGCAGTGAAAGCTTTATACAATAATTAATTAGAAATTTAGGAGACTAGAGAGCTACTGCTTTTCATGTCTGCCATTTGCTTTTTTTATCCAGCTTCATGAAATTAGATAAATTTGGAACTAGTGCTCTCCTGCTCTTTTCCGAGTACTATCTTCAACAAATTGTTTTGTACACAGACATAGTAGAGACCACTATTAGTACAGAGCAATGTTCCTGTTGATTGATAGTATTGCATAACTTGTAAAGGACACTTAGCATTACAGCTATTTCTATTAGAGAAAACAAGTAATTAAATGAAGGAGAGAGAAAGTCAGGAAGTCAGTAACTACAAGTAAATAGTTAGACTTATCCCACCCGTAAAAACTTCTCTTTTCCCTTACAATTGTGTGCGTGTTAATGGAATGTATCTATTCATAGCATAGCTCCTGAGCTGACATTTAAGACCATTCACTTCTTTCCCATGTTCTGGTGTTGTAAGGTAGAGATTAGCCACACCACGGTGGCCGAATTGAAGGACATCTAGGAACAGGCTGTAATGACCCTATGTTGCTGATCCCTTAACTGTTACGTTCTACCTAGTGGCTTACTACCGGTTTATCCTAGATTGTGAGTACTCTGCTTCAGATGCTATTAATTTCTGCAGGTCTGCATGGTATCTAGCACACTTTGGGTAATCCTAGAAGGCTGGTGTTTATAAAGCTAAGACTTTGGAGATTTTGTTTAAGTTTCCGTGGTCGGTCATGATGTTCCTCAGTGATTTTTGGCAAATCTCTGAACCTCCTTCTGCATCAGACCCCTCTGCAAACACCAAGAGTAATCAGTCCTTCTCCTACTCTAAGCTTGCATTTAAATGTTTCCAAGGAGGGTCTGGAAGTCCAGTAGTACAGTATTTATTACAATGTATGAGGATCAGTATGGGAAAGTGCAGCATTCCAAAAGGTGTAAAATGGATTTACATTTTTAAAGTGGCTTGTTTTATTTGTGTAAGAAAATGTAAAACATCAAAAAAGAAAGAGAATTTTATGTTTATGATGTCTTTAAGTCATGCTTTCTAAGTTAAGAAGAATCACTGTAATATGTGTCCAAAAGTGTCTTTGGTAGTGTAAAAACAAGTCTCATTTTTCTGACGTGTATTTGTACAAAAAAGTAAATGTCTTCTGGAATAATAGCTCAGAGGAGTGTCATTTATGATATACAGTGCAAATTAACCTAACTGACTGGCCAATGTTACATTCATCTGGGACTAATCAAAGCTTGTAATCCATTTTATCTGGTATTCTTCTACTTTCGTTGCTAAGCAGCTAAAGCCATTATGCAGATATTGCTATATGGGTGTAATCTGTTTAGCACAAGTTTGCATTGCCTTTTATTACTGATTAGTGTCAAATTAGAACTTTTTAGGGACCGATTCTGCTCATTATTATTCTTGCTTCAGTGGATTTATACATGTGTGAGACAAAAGACTGAATTAGCCCCTGTATTTTTAGCCACTTAAGTGCTAAAATATTTTAATAAAAATTTAAATATAAAATTATTGACAAAGATTACTTAATAATAAGTGTTAACTGGTAAAAAGGTAGAATAAAATGGTAGGTAAGTATGGAACAATGTTATTTGTATGATTTATATTGTGGTATCTTTTTATATACATTTATACGTATTTGTATTCAAACTCAATTTTAATGTTTTATTCAACTATATTATTATATATGCGTACACACAGAATATGTGCAATAGTAGCTATTTTTTAATTCCCAGCTGGTTTCTGCAGGAAGTTCATATCGTAAGAAATGAAAATGAACTGATATTGACTCATTCTTCAGAATATTTCCTGAAGCACTAGAAATCAGAGTGGTATCTGGTGATGTCTCGTATATCACACAGTCAAGAAGTCATGTGAATACATGAAATTTTGTCAGAATAAGATTTTTCAGAAATTTGGGTGCTTTGTGTGTTAAATTTAGATTTCGTGTTGACTGCTACACAGTATGAATACATTGACCGTGATCATTGTATTGTCTAAAAGTAGACACTGTGGTCAAGAATAGTTGGAACGGTGAAGCTGATGATTAAATACTGTAATCATTGTCTCTCACACACACAAGCCCCTGTTTCCAGCATGATGACCCGGTTTTGGGAAACTTGCTATTATGCTGCTCAGTTATTGCTAGCTGCTCTTAAGGATTATTAAAGCCTGGTTAGCTCACTGAAGATTCATTGTTCACATTAGTCCTTTTAGTGTTAAACTTCAAGTCAGGCTATCAGTGCAGCCAGGCTCATCAAGGGCCCGTAGGAGAAATTACTCCTCTTGCATCAATCAGAAGAGTCTAAATGCTTCTCTTTCAGACAGGAAAGACTTATTTTGTGATGTAGCACCCAAACTGAAGAGGACCCTTTCACACCCTCTCAAAGCTCAGGCTTGTTTCTAGTTTGCATGTATAACAGGGAGTGCTGCAGCTGCAGCTCCATGGATTGCTTTGCTGTAACCAACTGAGGCCTTGACAACCTCGGGAATAATCCCCGAGTCAGTGTCTGTGGCCAGAATTCACTGCAACTGCTGTCATGATATAGGCGAGGGCAAGCTGGAGATTGTACTGATCTTATTTACCTTGGTCCCCATGCCTGCATGTTAGGGTTTTAAAGTTAACTATGCCAGTAGTTCACTGTGTTAGAAGCATCTTTGTAGCCAAGTGTAGAATTTAACTTCAGGATTTTAATCCTGACATGATCATGTGCAGACAGGAGGTTTTTAGGATAACAGGTGGAGCTGAGGGCCTTTTAGGTACTTGTTTCATATCTCTTGGACAGAGTAGCTGGAACTACATATTGCACACTTCTTTTGAGAAAATGCATTTCTTACAGTTGAGACACGTTCGAGAGGAGGAATTTTCAGAATATCTACCAGATGCTTTGCCAGTAACTTTCCTGGTAAATCTGTCTGTCTTGTACATCATGCTTTAGCAGAGATCAAGGAGACAAGAATATTGTCATCCAAACAGGGCGAAGGGGGTTGCAGACTTTGAACAGAACTGGAATAGACCCAACATTTACTGGGTCCACAAAATCTCTGTATGAGCTGGCACTGTGGCTGTGTTAACATCATGCTGGTTGGTTCCTCATCTGGCATTCTTAAACTTACAGCGTTTGTGGGAAGGGAGTGCTGTTCCTCATCCAGTAGGATAATTGAACAATGCTACTTTAAATGAAATCCTGCAAGTCAAGGCTGGATTGTGTCTTTTAGTCTAGTTTCGTCTTGGGAGAGAGGAGTGGGAAGGATATGGGTAGTCTGCCTTGTGGCAACAGACCTTGAGAGAAGTGTGCTGGATTGGTTTGTAGCAGGATCTGTCCCCCTGCAGCCGTGTACTGTGACCCTCCTTTCTGTCCTTCCTCTGCACCTCGAGACCATCTTCACACCTGGTGTAGGATCCGCCTTTTGGACAGAAGAGACCTGAGAACATGACCTACATGAACCCGCTGATCCTTTGTCCTAGCACCCTTTGTGCTTTTTTTTTTTTTATTATTTTATAGTTGCAAAGCACTATTCACAATTTGCCTCTAATGGTCTCATTACAAAAATGAATTTTTAAAAATACAACCTATCTTTGAAATAAGTGGAAATGCAATGCTCACATGGGTGGCTGTCAGGATGCCTTGTTTATGCTAGTTAACTGTTCTAAACGCTATTTAAAGAAAGCCTGTTTTACCCGAGTGGTTGTGGGAAAACATTCAATACTGTGTTTGTTAGGTGTTGCTCTTACAAGTAAACAACTAATGCACCCCAAAGGAAGAGTCAGGAAAAAGGAAACTGCATATAAAATTTGATTCTTCTGCTGCTTCTTTTCTAAATGCAGGAAATGATTCTCTTTGGAATTCATTTGGGCACTTTAATACAACTACTTTTTTTTTTTTCTTGTAACAACAGTAAGCTTAGTAAATGATAATTGTACACGAGAGAATTTCACCATGGGAAAGAAGTAGAATTTACAAAACATTTGGGTTTTCTTCTTTATTAAAATTTTCATTGCTTTTTTTTTACCATGTACACAGTCATTTTAGTTTTGGCGTGTCATGTCATCTGCACCACGCACCGTGTGTGAGGTGGGCCAGACCTGACTAGCGTATAACTTAAATTAGACTTCATCTCTTCTTCTCAAAAGCACACCGTCAGATTATTTTTACGCTGTTAATGGGTGTGTAAGAAGATTTAAGGGAATCTAGTTTATGCCATTTCATCTCACTTGTGTGTGAGAAAACACTTTTAGCAGAAAGACACACTACTTTTTGATGGCAGCAGGGTTTACTCTTGCCTAATTACTGCGGACTTAGTAGTGACACCCTGCCTGTAGTCTCATGCTTGTGTTTGGGGAACCGTGTAGAGACCTTCTTTGTGTTCCCATGTGAGGTGAGTTTGAGGCCATTATGTAAGCTGAGAAGTATTCAATGCATTGTTTTATCTCCTTAAAAAAAGATGACAAAGAGAGTAATGTGTAGCGTCAACTTAGCAGTTAAGAGAAGTGACTCTCTGGAGGAGAGAGAGCGGTGTGTCACTTGTGGGCCTGTAAGTCCACAATGTCTCTGCGCCAGGGCTGAGATGCTGTGTAAAAAGTATACACAGCATCCACAGAAATGGGACAGTAAATGTAGATCTATGAAATGTTTACAGGTAAACTGTATCTCATCATTAATGCTTTCTGTTCTAGTTAACTGATCAGTCATTAGAAAGTAATTGCTCAGAACTAAGGAAACCTGAATAATAAAGACTCCATCCAAGTCCTGGCTGTGTTTATTAATACAGTAGTTCATAGGAATGCAAAAAGTGTTGTTTAGCAACTGGGAGATCGTGACAGTGAACGTCAGGTTTTGGACTCTGCTATTTCATCTTGCAGCCAATGGCTATGAACTGCTATGAAACACTTTCTTTTTCCCATTCTCCACTTTCCACGTCTAAAAATGTGCATAGTCACCCTTAAATGAAACTGAAAAGAGGGAAAGGGCTGGGAATTTTAGCTAATGTTCCTTTTCTTTGTAAGTAGATTCTGATTATTACTGAAGCATAAATTATTTATATTGTCATCTCAGAATATATGCTACAAATATGTCTATTATATTATAAAACTAGTATAAAACAGTATTTTAAATTATTTCCCAAAGGGAAATGATCTGCTTAATTTGCTCACAGTCTTTCTCTTCCTACATAGTGTAGCATAAATATTTAACTTTTCCCTCATCGGGTGTACTAATCCATCTTTTCCTGCATCACACAGTGTATTTAATAACTATAAGTCGTCTTCCCCGTGCACAGTGACTCTCTGTGTGTAAGGTTAGCTTTGTAGTGATCAGACCACTACGTCCTCTAAGGATTAATGAGGTTTTGTTGGCATGATATGACTCTTAAAAATAATTATCACCCAATGACACTACTTTAAAGAATTTAAATAATAGCAGTAACTATGCTGGAAAAAAAAAATCTTTCTTCTTTGAAATGTAGTATTTTATAAGGGAACTGAATGTTTATGGAAAGCACTCTAAAGATTAACTTAGAAACTGGACTACTTTAATTGTGTATGGAATAGTACCAGCTAGTAGTAAGTCTACGTATTTCCATAGACTAATTTTTAAGTTGTGACCTAGAAAGGCCACTCCATTTTATCCTTAATACATCCAAGAAGGACCCAATTATAATTCTTCCTTTCAGAGTACATATACCTTGCCAAGTAACCAAGATGGAAAGTTGTCCTTTTATGTACGTGACTTTCCATTCAGCCGATAGAAGGATGAAAGGGATTGATTTCATAAGATTCTATAAATACATTTTTCCAAAAAGCTTCACAAAATCACGCAAGATAAATAAATTCAAATACTCTAATTGATAAGTGATTTCTTGAAAAGTCTGTGGTGGTACTTATTTTCTCTTTTCTGTCTTCAGAAACCCAATACTAGAATAATCACACAAAATTCTGCCCCTTAAAACTGCTTCCTGATTTGTAGGAAAAACTATACCCTGAAGATAAGGCACACTGTTTTCTTCTGTGCTGCTTTACTCATTTTAGAGAGTCTGGATGGCTTAAATAATGGATAGTGTTTCCTGTTGTCTGACTAATTTGTATTTGTGAATTGCCAGGGTTTTCAGCTGTGTAAAGCATGTGCTTTGCCAAAAATTAATCATGTTCTGGAAGCAGGAAAGTATGGAAAATAAAGTAGATACAATTAATGCTTTTAAAGGTCACTGTTGCATTTATAGAACTACAGAAATCCAGACAGTGAAGAGAGGTGTATGAATAATGACTTTCAATAGGTATTGAAAAAGCCTGGCTCAGGTAACTCATGTTTATAACATAGAACAAAAAAACCAATGTGTGGCACATACACAGATTAATGGAGGTTTTTATAAAGGAAGGGTTATGAAAACATGTTGAACAGAAAATGTTATTTGTAGACTAAGGATTTTGCATATATTTATCAGTTTTAATTCTCTGTGATCATGTAACGTTTCTCTTGAAATGTGAATGTTAACCTCTTGCTAGATTCCTTTCATCCTCTTTCTGAAAGTTAATTTGTACAAAGGGGCAAAGAAAAGGCAATACCAGGCACTGATCTCATGATGGACTGCATAAGACATACTAATGTAATGTAAGAACAGCCAATGGCTTCTTTGGCCCAGTATCCTATTTCTAGTAGTGCCAAAGCAGATACCCAGGAAGAAAGTAGGTACAGGGTAAAGCGTATCATGATATTTTTCCAGAATACTATCCCAATATCAGGAGATCAATGACTTGGACGTTTCCTGAACCAAAGACAGTGGTTGTGCAGGTAATGAAGTGGCATCTTTGCACGTCTTTGTGGGAAGCACTAAAAGTGAGAAACTATTTAGGAATGTAAATGTTGGAGAGTATTGTGTTTTGCTCTCCACCCTGGAACTGAAAAAATCCTTTTAATACCACATCCGCAAACAGACAACCCTATAGTGTGGTATAAATATTTATACCGTTTCTTTTTAACAATATTTCTGAAAGTGGTCTCTATGCCACTAAAAATCTCCAAATTGATGTAGCTGCACTGTGTTTCTCCATCATCTTCTACAGTAGTGAAAAAATGTTATCTGATCACCTGGAAATAGCAACTAAGTATACTGAGGTTTCTTGGAAAAAAACAGGATTCCCTACAGGTGTTTTGATATGTGTTTCCATAATTATTATGCATGCACTAGATAAAAAAAAAAATACTACATGCTGTAATACAGGTAAATAGTACATAATAAATTTGATAGAACAGTTCTCAAATTATGGTTTCTGTAACTGAGAGCTAAGGTACTGAAAGAAAGAGGTAAGTGTTACAGTATCTTGTGCTTTCCCATCAGGAGCATAAGCAGTGAACCACAGCTGGCAATGTTATGCCAGAGCGAAAAGGGCATCATGCATAATGCATTAGATTTAATTAAGAAGCATGCCAAAGAGTGATGCCATCCTCTTTCAGATTTTCAGTCTGCAGTGTTCCTTTGTTGAATTTCTGAAGTAGGAATGAAATAAAGGATATTTTAAACTTATTTTGACCACTTTTTAACACATTTATCTGAGCATTTCCTAGAGAAAAGGTAGGGTATAGAAAACTCTTCCATAAATGAGAATATCTGTGTTGGATATATTGATGAGCATAACCCATGGATTCATTTATGGACCCATACAGTAGGAGAACAAGTTCTAAAAGAGAAGTTAATTAGCTGCTTTGGACATCCAAGAAATCTCAACTTGTTGTATTTATAGACAATCAAAGAGGAAAAATAAAATAAGGCTTGGGCAGGAAAAGGTGCTGTCATTAGGGGTTTAAAATTCAGTTTAGCCCTGTCATGTATTTAACTCCTGGAAAGTCCTCTTTGGTTGCATTCATATGTGAAAACCTTGGTGGTCATGTTGCTGAGGTCTCGTTCACACAGGCCTGTGCCACACGTTCGCTTTGTGCGTTGCATATATACATCCCCTTCGTGCTTGCTGTATTCAAGAGCAAGTCGTTTAATGGCAACTTCTCTATTGCAGCAGCATCGGAAAGGCAGCTTGCAGAGCTTTTCTAGTATAACGAGAACCAGGAAGATCATATCTAATGAGATTTCTGGATCAGGAATGAGGGAGTTTTAGATAGCAATCTGAATTTAAAGAGGCTTAAGCTCAGTAAACCTCTGAACTTTTGGAAATTTGCCATGAATCTGTGGGAAAAGTTAGGAAAGAGTTGTTGCTGTGTGATATGCCCAAGGAGATTAACTGCTTTCCACAGTGCAGTTCAATGTGGTATTATTATATAGAACACTTGAAGTGGTTCAGATATCCCTTAGGCTAACATGTAATCTCAGCCACATGTGTAAACCAATACCTGAGTATTGTTTCACTCTCCTTTTTAACTGGATTTAAACTGATGATTTGGGTCTAGGAAACTACAGGCAGCTTCCTAGAACCTAAAATACCACCAAGTTCAGGATCTGATACGCAATACAGGCTTCATTAAAATTTGTTAACCATTATCTGATTGCACATTGAACATCATTCAGCAGAAAGCATTGAGAGAAAGGAGGTTTATTTGCTGGCCTTGTCCAGAGAAAAGCAATGTTTTATCCATTAGTAGTATGTTGGGTTTAAAATTGTTTACATTCTTTGAGGAAATGCGGAAGCTACTGCTTGAAGAGGTTAGAGAACATGTAAGTTTATGGGTCCTTTTTGAAAATATTCTTAAAGCAAATGCTGAATTACATTATTCAAGTAACAGACAGCAGAGAGAACATTGTGTCTTGGCAAACTGAATTTACTGAGTTATATTTGAATAAAGAAATCTAAACGATGAAAAAAATTTCCCAGATCTTATCATGATACAGTGGAGAATTATATCTTTTTTTTTTGGTCCTACCCACAAGTTTTGCTTGCAAGTTACAGCCTTTGTCAAATTACTGATGGTCTCAGAAAGATAAACAGACTACAAATAAAATTATTTGAGGGTTTAGGTAGAATGCTTAGAAGGTTAAAAACATGATAATCTGTTAATGAAGAGTTCTGAGATTTTTAATTATTTTTCCTTTTCCTTCTTTTTCCCTGTAAGGATAGAAGTCTGTTAATTCAAGAAGTAGCAATTTGTGATCTTTCCTTAAAGCTCTCTTTTGAATTATTTAAATTGCTGTCCCGTAGAAACCTTATGTTATAAACTTCAAAGGAGTCTCACGAAGCCTCGAGGTGAAAGTAGGGGAAAATTTCAAAAAGACCTTCCCTCTCGTATGGAACTAAAGACCTGGGAAATTGTGTCAGTACAGCTGAAGTTTGCTTTGAAAGGCTGGGTTAGCAGGACCACAAAGTACCGAGTGGAAAGCTTCAGATCACTGCTGGTGTACTTACTGAATCACAAAGGCTAGGTTCCTGCAAATTGTTACCGCTGCTCTTTTGTTCCTAATTCCAGACAACATTTTTTAATGATTCATATACTTTTTCTTCAAATGAAATATTGTACTGGGCCAAGGTTATGACATGTTCTATTCTCTGAACATGTTTTAGTCCAGGAGCAGTTGTAGAAATCCAATGCGAAAGCACTGGGGCAAATATAAACTACAAGTTCAACATTTTGTAATCCTGCAAAGGCAGAAATATATCCCATTGGTATTCTTTCTCCTAAAATATGAGCTTTCTTTCTAATTCTTGTTAGTTATCAGACACCGATTGCATCGTTCTGCTTTACCAGCTCGCTGCATTGGTCTGCCCATTCAGTTCTTGTGGCGTGAGTGTGCTTTTTGATCCTGAACTCACTTTGCCCTCTCCTTGCCTTGTTTCACGTAACACCACAACTGCTGTAAAGGAAAGGTAAACATTGGAAACAATACATTGGAAGTTACTGCTTTTTTTTTTTCATTTATTTTCAAAATAATTGTGTGAACCTTTGACATCAGTTTTGAAATATACAATTCACCAGTTGTTGTTTTCAAGATACTGATGACTATGAAGAAGTTGTTGTTCATATATCATATTCTTCGATATGCTGAAAAGTTTTGCTGCTTCAGGGACAGAACACTCCAGAGCTTGAAGTTTAAAGCCTAAAATAATTGAAATTAGAAAAATAAATACAATCATGCTTCTCTTTGATATACAGTGTGAAATTAGTTAATTTATAATGAAAGATATCACTTTTTTTGCGTTTTTTTTTTAATGAGAGCTCAAACTTAAGGAAAGTGAGATATGTGTCTGCAATCACAGATACAACTACTAATTTTTTAGAAATTCAGCAAATATTAGATATGGGTGGTCTTTTAAAATTTTTTGTTGCAATCCTGTTTGCATTATCCAAAGAGAATGCATTATTCATGCATTATTTAAGGAAAGGCATTTTGCCTTAACTTTGCATATGTAGTGAAAAAAAAAAATTCCTGAAAGGAATTTTCCATACCTTCTCAAACTATTATGAAGTTTCCATCACTCCACTGTTCATAAATACCCTTGACAAGCCACTGGCTCTTTCTGCTTATTTTCTTAATATAAAAAGCTGTTGAACCTACTTTAATACTTGCTGGTATTATACACATGGCATGGAATTTTTGTCAGAGAAGCAACACAACTGAGTCTATAGACATTCTTCATTTTTACTTACTGCTTATCAAAACCTGTATTTATTTTTGCATGTTTTTAATCTTTATATATTCTTTGTTGTCAACCTTGATACTGAAAAAAGGGTACTGAAAGCTCTATCTTGAAAGCCATGTCTTTAAAAGTAAAGTTCATGTTCTTACATTATCACTTGTTTGCATGGAACAATTAAGTGAAACTACAAAAGTTGTAACTGGAATTGTGATTTGATCCAGAACTCATAAAAGTTACTGTGCTTTTGATCAGGCTCATAATGATGAAAGCAAAATACTCTGATGGCACTGTGTAGATTTTAGGGATGTTTTATAACATTTTACTACTGCAGTCTGTCATCTGATGAGAATAATACAGAAGATCTACTCAGTCCGTATCTGGCAGCCAGGTATAAGTCATTGCCAGCTTTTTTCAGGATATCGCCCAATTTGTGTGGGGTTGGGGGCATTGAGGTAGGTTGGTTTGTTTTGAATAGTGACTACATTTAGTTCAATGAAACTGAAAAAGTGAAATTAACTATTCAGGGGTGAAAAATGGAAAATAAACAGTTTGGGTCTTATTGTACAAAACCAAAATACTGGTGTTTTATTCCAGGTGATTTAAACATTGACCAATTAATAGTGTGATTTCATGATACATGCACACTGATCTGAGACCATGCTGCTGGTGGAGGAGGACATCTCCCCCGCTGCTCTGTCTTGCTGGGCGTACCTGGTCTTTCCATTGCATCTGTTCCAGCGAGCCCTTGTGTGGATAAGTTGGATCAGTTTGCTGATAGAGGTGAAAACTGAAGTTACAAAAAGTAATGTGTGTGTCAATGGGCAGCTCTAACCTGCCTGACACTCGCTGGTGCCTAAGAGGCAGCAAGTGGGAAGGACGCTCTCCTCGGTAGCAGTTCACTGCTGAGGCAGACATGAAATCCCATGTAGCCTTTGCCTATCCAGACAGCGATGGATTTTCTTCTTAAAAGAGTAATAAAAAAATTTGAACTGTAGGGTTTTTCACATTGGTGTTTTGGGGCTGTAATCACCTTAGATGTGATCCTGAACTCTTTATTCTCATGATTGCTATTAAGTTGCTCATGAGAATGGAAAACAAGATTTGTGGGTCAGATTTGATCCTTTTGAAGATAATGATTATATTCCCACTGACTTCAGAAGGGTCAAAAACATTAACTTTCCTTTTTTTTTTTTGCCGTGACCAGAAGTAGGTAGTGCAGATGAGATGTGTCATTTTGTCATCTCTTACAAATTCAGCTTTTGTCACTGCAAATATGTGAGCAGCATGTGCAGTTGCTATTTTGTTTCTGGGTTTGGGATTTTTTAATTTTTTTTTGTTTTATTAGTTGTTATTTCTAGTGTTTATAGTCAATGAAGCCTCACTAGTAGTTGTTACACATAAATTAATTATACTTCTTAGGGGACATGCTATAATTTTCCATGTCCATCTTTGGAAGTAATTATTTCATGGTATGTTACCTATGCAGTAAAGGACTTACAATGGTTGATCCCAAATGGAATGTAAAGTATCTGAATGTGGATTTTTAAAGGACAGGGAAAAAACTTGGCTGGTAGATTTCTGTGTATCAAATGCAGCACTTAATTTGGAAAACAGCCAGAGACTGCAGAGCATTTGTATTATAATGTAGAGTGGTGTTGGCACTCTCCAGAGACATCGATCTTTCAGGAACTTGCATGTCCTTGTGTATTCCCCCTTCTACAGGCAGTTTTGTCTGAGCTTTCTCAAATATCCCCTGTGACAGCCTGTCACTATCTTCTCACAGGACTGCGAGCTCTCTAGGCAGGATCAGCCCCGCTCCCTGACCGCTGCTCTGCTTAGCATCACTGCCAAGCACATGGCTGCAGGTTTGAAGTCTGCAATCTTGACATACTGTGTTTCAACAAGGCCTGACTCAGACAGATACAAGTCTTAACCTGCTCGCTGCATTTACTTTGTGCCTTACCCACTGTCATGGGAGTTTTGGGGATGAAACAGATAAAAAAGGAAAGCCAAATAGACGAAATAACATGAAAGGCACGCACAAGTGAGTTTGCCAGGGCTGTTTTAATTGTGTACATTACATTTCTCTATGACTCAATACTAGAGAAACAGTTCAAATACCACATACATTAGACTGAAAAAAAATACATTGAAACTCACTGGCACTGGGAAGAAGAATGCTCGGTGTTGAAGGCTTATAACTGATGATGCATGGAAATGATACCTGCTGGTCGTCATCTAGCAAGAAGAGGGTCACAACAGATGTCCGTGTGGTTACTTTTCTGTGTAACAATGCAGTCATGTTTTAATGCAGAAAAAAATTATTTGTGTGAAGAGAAATATGGGGGAGTATATTATATTGGTAAGCTGTTGGTATCTTTCTCCCAACAGAAAACTCTCTATGTGGTAAACCAACACTATGCATGCTGGAGGCTAGGCGACTTTTTTTCCTGTTGATTTTTCTTAGTTTTCTAACCACAGCGTCTTTTAGTTTTCTATTTCCCATACCTCAGTGTACTGAAGTCTGTCTTCAGAAAACTTTCAAAATCTGTGCAACTTGATTTACCTGGATTCAGAGATGGATTAGGTCCTGTGTACGTCCAGGTTATCTCTGTCGGGAGTTATTAAAAAGTTTTTTCCTTAAGATTTCCTGTAAATTTCTTACATCTACAACTAGGTATGCCCTATCAGGTGTTTGCTTTCACTCTAGATACAGCACAGACGTTGCGCGTCAGGCTTGTTACTAGCAATTTTTTTGGGTTGTGTTTTTTTTGGGGGGTTGGTTTGGGGTTTTTTTAATATATGCACCAGTACTCTTGCTGGCCTCTGTTAAAGGTGTTTGCTAAGTGCAAAATTTTATGTCCTAGATGTTGAACTGCGTGGGGTTTAAAGAAAAAAATCTAGGTTTGCACTTTTAATGACCCAAACTTTCATTCATCATAGAATTCTGTGTTTAATCTGTTCTAGGATCTCTGCCATAATCTTACCGCTTTAATTATAGTCCCCAAAAATGCAAAAAATGTTATATAACTCTTTCTGAACTTGTTTGGGCTTCTTATAGACATGCTTATGTGGCAGGAAAAACATTATGCACTCCAACAGTGGCACAGGGGAAAAGTCATGCAAGCAATTAGGTTCTGATTTTCTGAAAAGAAACTTCTATAGCGTTGACAAGAAATAAATTCTGAAACATTAAATGTTATATCCCAAAGGATAGTTTCATTATAGTTCTCTGAAAAATGTAGACTTCATGATCCAAAGACTGGAGTCAAGTAAATTTGCATTTGTCAAATTGTAGTTATTGCAAACTTTCCGGTTCTCCTTATAAAGTCAGTTTCTAACAGATTTTAAATGTGTGCCATAAAATTACTTGCATCGTATTCTGTCTGTAATTTTGAAAATTATAATTTCATTATTTTCACATAGAATTAAAAAACCATTTTGGATTTATGCATATTGTAAAAATCTATGCCTGTAGAGGTTACCCAGCTAGAATCAGAATGGCTTTCTGCCTTTTCACCTCATGAAGGGTGCCTGCGTTTCCTTTCATGGCGTGACTGGATGGATAGATGAAGGGACAGCGGTAGATGTGGTGTACCTTGACTTCAGCAAGGTGTTTGACACGGTCTCCCACAGCATCCTTATAGGGAAGCTTAGGAGGAGTGGGTTAGATGAATGGACAGTGAGGTGGATAGAGAACTGGTTGCAAGACAGAGCCCAGAGGGTTGTGATTAGGGGCGTGGAGTCTAGTTGGAGANGGGTGCACCATAGGACTACCAAGATGATTAGGGGACTGGAACACCTCTCCTATGAAGAAAGACTAAGGGAATTGGGTCTCTTTAGCCTGGAAAAGAGACGGCTGAGGGGGGACCTAATCAACACTTATAAATACTTGAACGGTGGGTGTCAGGAGGATGGGGCCAGGCTCTTTTCGGTAGTGCCCAGTGACAAGACAAGAGGTAATGGGCACAAACTTGAGTATAGGAAGTTCCACCTAAACGTGAGGAGGAACTTCTTTACCTTGAGGGTGGCAGAGCACTGGAACAGGCTGCCCAGGGAGGTGGTGGAGTCTCCGTCTCTGGAGACATTCCAAACCCGCCTGGACGTGTCCCTGTGCAACCTGCTCTAAGGTGGCCCTGCTCTGGCAGGGGGGTTGGACCAGGTGATCTCCACAGGTCCCTTCCAACCCTATGATTCTATGATTGTTGCCTGTGCTGAGGAAACCAGTTACGAATTCATCATTAATGTTGTCATAATTATAATACTAAAGGCAAGAAAAAAAAGGAGGAACTGGATTTTGTTTCCAGTTAACAAATCCTGTTTGTGTGTGTGTGTAAATTAAAGATTTCTAAGGATATTTTTTTAAAGAGCTACTGACCTTCTGAATTGTTCACTAACTCTATTTCTAAGTTACCTTGTTTATTTGTGCATGCTTTTTTTGGTGTCTTCAGACTCAATTTTGTTTTAAATCTGCAATATTTTAATACTTCTCTTTTTTTTTAATGTGAAATAACAGGACATAAAATCATAGTAAAATTCAGAGTTAGAAAGCGGGGTCAGCCTGATAAATCTGCCCAGAGCCAGAAGGTCTTTCATCTAGATAGTGCAAGCAAGTCTTAATGTGACAGTAGGTCAGAGCATTTGCAGAGAACTCAAACTCATTTGATGGGAGCATAACAAAAGCAGTTTCTGCAGGATTAGCTTTGTCAGTAGTCTACTGTGTTGGGGTGTGTTATGAGAAATTCGATCATGTATCAGAAACATGTTGGCTGTTGAATAATTTCATGGAAATGATATGTAGTTGTACGTATTTGTGGATACAGACAAGACAGCAGCAAAAGCATTTTTACTAATGTTCAGGCCATCAGAATTACTGGAAAATATGGCATATTGTTGGACTAGAACCATCATTCTTGGTGAATAACACACATGTTGTACAACCTAACAAATTGTCTGGACTCAAAGAATCTGGATGTCAACGCTGCCATTAAGCTGCCACCATTATCTCACTATGTCATGTTAATTCATAACTCTTGTAAAATCTATTCTATGAACTCCACATCTATAATGTGCAGGATACATAAGTTGTTGATTTTTAGGAACAGCCTGCTTGAATGGCTATATTGGGGTTTTTTAGTAGATATCCAGACTTCCAGTTCTTGTGTGCTTTGTCTTTGAAGTTTCTGGATTACAGTCAAGAATAAGCTGGGCGTTTTGAGGGGTACGTCACATTTTCATTTTGATAATGGGGAATTGCTTGTGGAACTTCTTGGCTTTGGTGGTTGCCACGTGAGAGTTCTACACTTGAAGATCACAGTAACACAGAAAGTCATTGTTTTATTTCACCTTTGTTCGAGCTTTAAGTGTCGCCCACATGTAATTGGTGACAGTGAAAGTCTGTAGGACCAGTCACATCCCTGTATCACTAACAGAGTCTGCCAGAGAAGCCCAGGGACTTCCACAGTTCTCCCTAGAGCAGGGGACTTTTCTGGCCAGAAGTTCTCCAAATGGACTTCAGTTTGTAATCCTTTTTCCGTTAGTGGTGGTTGTCTGTCCTAGAACAGGCTTCATTCAAAGTGTAAAACTCTGTGTGTATAGTTGGCAGTCTCCTCTAAAATGGATTTTTAGGAACTTTGCTTGGACAAGGACTGTCAGGAGTTTGGTTGCTGCTTTCAGACTGCAAAGATCATCTTAATTTATTTTTAGAATGTGTGTACACTTTATCTTCTTATATCAGGACTATTTCTTACCAGGTAATCTCTCAATTAGTATTTTTAATTTGGTTTTGCTTGGAATATGTAAGAGTAATGTGTAGTAGCAATATTTGGGGAGATCACTCAGACTTTGAATTTTGAGCCAACACACGCATCTGAATTACTGCCTCTGAATGGATAGTGACTTCTGAGCCCTCCAAAGCTGCCAGAGCATTCATTTTGGTCCCTTCCACCCCTGCTTTTTTTTCCTTCTATTTTTGATAGGCCTAAAATAAATATTGCTGAGGTATCCAAGAATCCTTTGGGGGGAGGGGGGCACACACAATTTTCTCTGAGTGTATCTCCTTACATGGCACTTATCACAATAGTGCTTGTGCTAAACATTCCTCTTCTGTGAGGCAGCACAATGATATTTAGTTGCTTTTTTATTTTTTTGAAACGATTTCTGCAACACTTTGAAATTGCTCAAACTCTCAGTTTTTCTCCAGCAACAAGTTTAGAAGAGAAGATAAGATTCCAGCAATGAATAGCACCAAGAAAATATGCTGGCATACAAAGTATCTTATGTAAGAAATCAGATTTATTTTTTTCTTCCTCCCTTTTCTGCCCAACCCCTTTTCTGTGCTAGTCAAGGCCTTTGTTATAGCAATAGCCCAGCTGGATGCTACTTCCTCTGCTTAAGTGAAGTTCAAGAAACCAGCTGCTGCTTAAAAGAAAACTGCTTATTGTTAAGTTCTCCTTCTTCCCCCTGCCAAGGTTAAACATGTCCCTTCTCCGTCAGCACCTCCAATGTAATGTGTCCCTAGATATTGCGGGGCACGCCTTCAAGGATATAAACCTAGTCTTGACCACATTACCTGCTGACGAGACAAAAAGATAGACGACAGTTTCTAAAGCTGACTTAATGTTAGCCAGCCATGCCAAGACTGATTTCTCTTCCTTTAGAGGATTTTTCCTATCCACAAATGTAGTGCAAGGTGAAATTCTAGTTCTGTAGAAGTCACTGAGGACTTCTAGGAAGATGTTTCTATTAGTTTTCTTACTCTTGCCTGACTCTCTTCATCACTTTTATAAGAAGAGGTATTTTTTCCCCTCTCCTTATAAATCTCTGAAGGTGCTATATAAAATCTTGTACTTTGGAAATCTTAATACAAGAATTCTTATGATACTCCCCAAAACTTCTTAGTCCAGTGATTTACCCACACTTACATCCAGTAGGAAGTGATTGGCAAAGAATCTTAATCTTCCTCCTATATGCAAAAAAGCTTTCTAAAGAAATTTAGAAAAATTCACTACTGAACTGAGATTTCCTGTGTAATTCAGCCTTCTGAGTATTCAGTATGATGCAGTCCTTAATTCCGTGACTCTGTATGTTTTTATCCTAGACCATTGCTGTAGTAAAAGAGGAGGTGTCTTTTTCTGTACCTGTGATAATCAGTGTGATGCCTTCTTTAGGTACTGATTGTAAACCTTATGCTAACTTATTTCCCAGGCTGTGTATTTAAGGTTCTTTTACCATGCTGTCTGAATGCTTCACAGAAAATAAACAAGGTACCCCATGAGAGCCACTGAAACTGCTATGACCATTTTACAACTGGAGACCTTGGGTACAGAGGGATCACAGCCATAATCTTCAGCAGTTTTGTTTTTGTAAAACATCACGGGTGCCTAGATTCATTCTGCCTAATTGTAGCACTGAAATTGGAGAGAAACTCTGTCTTCATGCAAGGAGCTGAGGCTGATGAAACTAGGCATCTTTTTTATCTGTCTTAAAGTTGAATGGAATAAAATTTTGCCCAGAGCATAGTAATATCTTTTCAGTATTAGAGTTTTATACTCTATGAACAACAGTTTTTGTTGTAGTTCAGATACCACAGTTAATGTCCTAATCTTCTGCAGAGAAAGTGGAGAAGAGAAATAGATAGCAACCAACTCTTAAACACTTTTAAGAGGCCTCACTAGTAGGGTTGATTACATAACCAAGGCAAGGACAGACTCCCTCTGTTTAGAGTGACAATTAATTCTGAAACCATCCTTTCTCTAAAAATCAGCTTCATTTGCATTTCTTTAAGCTTTCCTGTGGTAATAAAGTGGGGTTTCAAAAGAAAAAAAAGTCATTGTTTAAGTAAATAACATCAAACTGCAGGATAAAGAGGCAAAGGGGGAATAGATGAGGGTATGCAAACATTCTTAATTCTGGCATTTATGGGGGTTTGAGTCTTTGCTTCTGTAATGCTCTTTTAAATATTCTTGCATGTGTTTTTTAATGTTTATTTACAAAACACACATTTTTGTATGCATACATATATTTACAGTGATGGGAAATCAAGCTTTGTCCTTTAGCCCCGAATACAGCTTTTGTTGCTATGAGCAACTTCACTTACTTCAAGAGAGTACATAATTTGACCCTAGTTTTAGCTGCTTCTTAAGAGTCTTTAAGTAGTTTCAGATATTGTTTATTTTCTACCAAGAGATCTATTCTTTGGTTTACCTTGACTGCATTTACTAGATCCGTTACAAGTCTCCAGTAAAGTGAAGTCTACAGCAATGTCTGAAGCCTATCACAGATTCCTTTATCAGAGTGATTTCAGTAAAACCACACCACTGTTGTGTGGTTAATGGAAAGTCTACTCTTGATGACAGAAGAGTTTAAGTGTTATTGTCACCTCCTAGTTTGTACATCATCACTTCTATTCAGATTCAAGGGAACTGAAAGGTAAAATTAAGGGCTTTCCCTAGATCTCACAGTAGGCCATTCCCTATGTCGGAATGGATATGTTGATGTGGTGTTTCACTATATCCAGCATTCTGTGTGTTTTCCAGAGTGCATAATTAATGGATTGTAACGTGGTAAGCTTGTCTTGAGCAGGGATTGCTGTAAATCTGTAGCACACGTCTTTCACAGTATTATTTGCAGCCCTGGCATCTATCTTGGCTTTGTATCTTCTCCTGAGGACATTGTTTCTGAATTCACGTCTCTCCTAGATAATTGCAACAAGAACTCTTTTGTCTCTCCAGTGGAATCCTGAGAATGCTATCTGAAGTGTTAGTGTAAGTTTATGGTCTGTAGCAAACAAAAAAAAAAGTACTTACTGGCTTGTTCTAAACTTCTATCTGGTCTTTCTGCCTGGCCAGTGGGAGATAGTGTGCTGGGCTACCGTTTAATATGCATCTGTGTTGCACACAGGGAACTTACCATGTATGTTCATTGAAGTGGAAGGGGATCAAAGTTATGTTTATTTAGTCTTTGTGATAGTCTCAAAGACTAAAGAAAGGCCCTGTCCAACAATAAGTTAATTTTGAAAGCACTGTGCTTGATTGTGGCTGCTCTGTTTTTCTTAAAGCATTTCTGGAACTGCGGATGAACTGTGGTTGGAGATTTTTAAAACCTGGTTACCTAAAGCCAAGTTCGTAAAAGATAGATAAACAAATGGGAAAGTTGTTGAAAAGTTGTTTGTGAAAATTCCAGTGTCTGAATCCAGTGTGAGACAGAAATTTATGTATTATTTTAAAATAACTGACAGTCATTTTCTACAGAAGGTTTCAACAGATCAATATTGCATCATAGTGTTATTTCAAGTTAGTTGTACAAACAAAGCAATGGTAGGTGTTGCAAATCCATCAATACTTAACACCTTCCTGCTGCACTCAGTTACAAAATATATAGGTGATAAAAGAGTTGATGTTATTTTTTAGCCATTCCCCAGAATAGAATCATAGAATCGTAATGTTTGGAAAATAACTTTAAGATAGTTGAGTCCAACTGTTAATCTAGCACTGCCAAGTCTACTGCAAAACTGTGTCCCTAAATGCCACATCTACGGGTGTTTAAATACCTCCAGGGAAGTATTTAAAACTGTCGACTCAACCACTTCCCTGGGCAGCCTGTTCCAATGTTTGATGACCCTTTCAGTGAAGAATTTTTTCCTAATATCCAATCTAAACCTACCCTGGCGCAACTTGAGGCCATTTCCTAGGCCAGTGCCACCTATTACTTGGGAAAAGACACCAACCCCCACCTCGCTGCACCCTCCTTTCAGGTAGTTGTAGAGAAGAGTCATAAGGTCTCAGCCTCCCTTTCTCCAGGCTAAACAATCGCAGTTCCTTCAACTGCTTCTCATAAGTCTTGTGCTCTGGACCCCTCAACAGCTTCCTGGCCCTTCTCTGGACTCGCTCCAGCACCTCAATATCTGTCCTGTAGTGAGGGGCCCAAAACTGAACGCATTACTCGAGGTTTGGCCTCACCAGTGCTGAGTACAGGGGGATGATCACTTCCCTAGTCCGGCTCACCACACTATTCCTGATACAGGCCAGGATACTGTTGGACTTCTTGTCCGCCTGGGCACACTGCTGGCTCATATTCAGGCGGCAGTCGACTAACACCCCCACATCCTTTTCCACCAGGCAGCTTTCCAGCCATCCTTCCCCCAGCCTGTAGTGCTGCATGGGGTTCTTGTGACCCGAGTGCAGGACCTGCCAATCAATCCAGCCTGTCCAGATCCTTCTGTAGAGCCTTCCTACCCTCAAACAGATCAACACTCTCGCCCAACTTGGTGTTGTCTACAAACTTACAAAGAGTGCACTTGATCCCCTTGTCCAAGTCATTAATAAAGATTTTTAAACAGAGCAGGCCCTGATACTGAGCTCTGGGGAACACTGCTTGTGACTGGCCACTAGCTGGATTTAACTCCATTCGCCACCAATCTTTGGGCTGAGCCATCCAGCCAGTTTTTCATCCAGCGAAGCATATGCATGTCCAAGCCATGAGCAGCCAGTTTCTCCTGAAGAATGCTGTGGGAAACGGTGTTAAAGGCTTTACTAAAGTCTAGGTAGACAACATCCACAACCTTTCCCTCATCCACTAATATTCCATGAATGAGAAAAGAGGAATAAATCTAGGAAAACCAGAACTTTGAAACTCAGTAATAAAGGAATAGTTTGAAAAAAAAAAATTGTTTGCCATGATGTATTATCTCAGAAATAAATAGTTCACAAAAATTATCTAAACTCTCCAGAAGAGAGCCATCACAGCAAGTAACATAGTCCCACAAAGACCGTGTAATGAACATCTTCCAGAAATAAAAAAGGATGGCTTCACAAGCAAAATGTAAAGAAAAACACACCTCTATTCTCTATTTTACACCCAAAATCACACTTGATTTATAGTCAGTTCAGTTAAGTGATGGACATCTGTTCATAAATAGAAGCTACTAATTTAATAGTTTCCAATTGCCAGAATGCTATGTGTAGCATGAGCTAGAAATATTGAAATATAGTTCAATTATTTCTTATTCATGTGATGACTGCAGGAGAACTAATCTCAGTGGAAATCAAACAGTAAACCCCTTCTGTCACTCGTCCGTGAGATGGTCTGCAGCAGGAATGAATGACACAATTTGTTAAGAAAACAGCTTCTCTGATTTTCCTTATGGAAGAAATCTTGATCCACCTCACCAGGGTGATGCAGAGCAGCTGATGCCTTAATGAGAACTGCTCAGGAGCATGTGTCACTTAGGGCTTGGTTCCCCAGATACATGATTTGTGGAGCCTACTGAAAAAAGGTTACTGTTTCTCATGTTACTAGGTTTTACATAATTCCCTTTTTTTAGTGATTTTATTTAATATGTTTTGAGCAAAGGTTTTCTTTCTCTTTTGGATTCAGTGAGAGTGAAGGACTTTTAGAGCTTTGTAAAGTTTTGAACAGGTTACAAAGGAGGAGTGATTGATTTAGTATAGACGAGAAATTTTCTTCTGCATCCTAAGTACGAATCATGTCAAAGTATTTCCGCTATCTATTTGGGGTAGAAAACGTGGTTTTTATCCTGTCTAACAGTTTTGCTTCCAGTCCTCATCAGACTAATAAAGTTGCAACCAGTAGTCAAAACAGAAAAAAAAAAAAATTATTGAACTTCAAAAGAAGTTTCGATTTGTGTGTTGTATAAAGTCTTGAGTCAGTATTTTTTCCTACTGAACTTAATGTTTGTACATAGACAATAGTATCTAGTACCAGTACTATAGCAGTTTACTTCATTAGTGTCCAGTGTACTATTAAACACAGTACATCAGCTTCATGCTAGTCTAAGTAATCACAGATCCATTGATTCAAGTGAGTTTTGACTTGCTCGTACTTGTGAATAGGTTATTTTTTTCTATGAGATCATATTACCAAAAGCTTGCCAAGAACTTAATACCGTGCTGGAGTTAGATTTGTAGAAGCTTACTACATCTTGTGACCTCAATTTACTTAAACTTACATGTTTTCTACTCTGGTAAGACATAAATAAACCAGCACTGGAACACTACACAAGCTGCAGAGAGCACAGTGCAACTCAGGACACTTCCATGGCCACCCCTTTCCAAAGCATAAATGCCTTGTCCCTCCATAAGCCAAGATCGCTTTGGCCAAGGTCCAGCAAGTCGTTGTGTTGTGATGGAAAGAAACACTTGGAAGCAACCAGTTCACTGTCCAGGATGTTATATATTTTTTCAATAGAACAACACTGCGTTTAGGTAAGGTGAAAGGGATAATTTTAAGCCTCACCAGGGAACAACGTGGTAAGGCTTGCTGTGCAGGCTAATACAGAATTTAGGAAATATGAAGAGCAGAATATTTAAACCAGGTCCAACCAGTCTTACTGTATTTTATCCCTAATATTGTCTATTTTCTGTATAATTAAAATTAAGGGAAATTTTTTTTCATCATCTAATAACAGTAAACCTGAATGGCATCTTCCTGGATTTGGTTTTATTTCCATGATATAGTAAAATCTCATGTAATTGACCCAGGGAGGTCTGAGATCCCTGTTTTGCTCACTGTGAAGGGGCCTTAGAAGGAGTAGGATGAAGTATAACACGCTCCTGCAAAAACCAGGTGGTGAATGGACCCTTACTGATTGTTGCCAGACTGCCTTTAGGGCTCACGGGGAAACCTTTGATATTATGCTTAGACTCTTTTTCTGGCAGGGTGGATTTAACTAAAGTTTGGTGGCTGGAGGAGAAGGGCATCTGCTTTCAGTTGGCTATGGAGCATTATGTTGTCGACATTGGGTCAAAATAAATTACTTTGCATTTTTCCTGGTTTATGGATGTGGAGTTCACGTAATTTAAAATTTAAAATGCTTAGTAAAAGCAATTGTTTTGTCACTACTGTCTTGGTAGGCATAAGACTGTTGTCTTATAAATAAGGATAATATAAGAAGTGCAAAAGAAGCTGATGATTATGCTGGCTCTGATGCCTCAGGAACTTGTGCTAAAGTGGAAATTAACCCCAGTGCTGCACTGATTTCAAAACCAAAAAGGACTTGTAAGGTGAAAAGACTAAAAAGGTTCCATAGCAGTAGTAAATTGCTTGGGGTGTTAAAATGCTAGCTAAGCAATACATAAAAACGGTGCTCTAAATGATACCCCAGTAAAGGAATTGTTCCCTGCCTTGGGCCAGAGGGACCTTCCTCACTCTCATGGCGGCTTTGCTTCAAAAGTTGTCTTAAGATTGAATCTGCCAGACTGAAGATCTTGGCTTCTGCTATGCTGTTGAAATACTTTTAAAATCTCTTTGTATTCTGTAGAATTTCAACACTAGTGCAACATGTAAAGCACTGCACATACCCTCTGAAAATGCACATCACTAAGTGCTCCATGCTTATAAGAACTTGATCTGAATGATACAACCAGAAAGCACTTTGAAACTAGCAAAGCAATGTCATCCTAAATAATAATCTGTTAAATACTGATGAAGGTCTGTTTCTAGCAACAGGATTACTTTAGCAGCAGGATAAGAAATATAGAAAGTAAAAGATGGACCGAAAGCTAGGAGTTTTCTTTCTTGCTCTGGCATCGTATTTTTGTTTTACTTCCTGAACTACAGCAGCTGAAATAATTTTATTGTTTTATTCCTGCTCACTGCAGACATTGAAGCCAACCAAAACATGTTTCGAGGTTAAAATGAAAAAAAAAAAGCCCACCTGATGGGGGAATGGAAACATTTTTTTTTCTAAGAGGCATTTGAAGCTCTATGAGTCAGTGTCAAGTCTGTATTTTTTCCAATGTGCAATAATTGAAACTAAAAGTGATCCTGTGGCACAAAATCAGAATGCATATATTATGAAAAATGTTTCAAAAACAAAGATGATTATGCTTTGTTGTGAAATTACTTTATAATATTATCATTTTCAGTTTCAAGTATTCTCTTAGGAGGATAATCTCATACAACCATAATGTTCCAATATATCATATGAATCTATGTAAAAATCCTCTGGACATAAATACCTGTACTTTGAAAGACTTAAGGGGTTTTGTTTGGGTTTTCTTTTGTGTAGTTAATCTGCAGGTTGAAAACAATCTATGTAGGTAGGTATACATCTCTGGCTTTCTTTGTAGTATTTCAGTGTGATCAGAATGTAAATACAGGTAAAAGACACAGTAAAAAAAATTAGGTCTCATTCGGCAGTCACATCTTCAAATTGTCCTTTTAGTCGCTGCAGAGTTTAGATCTATGTGACTGCAGGCTTGGAACCATAATGAGCTTTATTCAGAACGTGATATTCTAAAGGAGATTATTATTTTTTTAATACCCTTGAAAGTACAGGCTCCTAATGAAAGCTTGTGATTGATCAATGGAATTTTTTGACTATGTTTTTACATTTGATCTACATTGTTACACACGAGCAGATGTCACAATTCCTTGATAGATGCAGAGGAAAAGGCTTTGAAATTCTTTTCCAGGGTAGAAAGACTTGGTATACAAGAGTTACATGACCCCTGCTCGTTCTGGATTTTTTTCCAAACGTTTTTGTTTAAGTATTTTTTCATACACTAATATTAGTTCATAAATTAAAACTTTTTAGAGCCAATTATGAGCTGGAAGCCTGAAACAAGGTAATCTGAAGTCTATTATCCAAAATAAAATGAAACTAAACATGACCTTTATATTTTATGCTATCATTCTTCTTTCAAGGTGCTGCAATCATAATTTCAGTCTTTGTCCTGATGATGCCTATATCACCTCCTTCATTGTTCTTTTAAAATAATTGCTATAATAATACAGTTATTCTTCAGATAAATTGCCACCTTCACTAGGATAATGATCTTTTTTAAAAAAAAAATCCATTTTGTGTATGTCTTTATATATGTATAGATATCTTGTAAGTTTTTTTGTAACCTACAAGAACAACTGTCCTACCAGGTAAGATCAGTGGTCTGTCTAATCCATTTTGTTGCTACTGACACCGTGCAATAAAGAGGCTATTTAGAGAGGGCAGGTAGATGCCACTTTCTGCAGCCTATTCCCTTCATGCTTCAGCAGCATCCAGAGTTATAGATGGATGTTAGAAGGGACTTTTCTGCCTTGTTCCTTTTACTATCTGCTTATGAGCCTATTGTCCATGAATGTTTCTAATCCCTATTTGAAGTAGCTGATACAGTCTGTTCCACAGCTACAGCAGCGAATTCCTGAAGTTCACTAATCACTGTGTGAAGAAACAAATGTTTTTTTTACTTGTTTTACTACTTTGACCAGTGTCCCAGTTCTAGTATTGCAGGATTGGGTGTACAGCAGTTCCACATTCTGCTTATCCACCATCTTCATGATGATGTTAATCTTACTTGTATTCTTACTCAGCCCCTAGATTTTAGTCAGTTCAGTCACTTTCCACTCTAGGAGTCCTGCATGCACGTTCTTACAAGTGGGAGTTGGTGTGAACTTGAGTTTACAGTAGCCCTTAATTTCTTTAGGATGAATAAATAAAAAGTAGTATTGAGGGCACTTTAATTCAAAGATTTATTGACATTTTTGAGCACGGTATGTTTGTAAAGTTCACAAACCATGGGCCAGGTCTTTGTTTCTGAGGTTAATTCATTCCATCTTTTTGTTAGTATTATCTGCTTATAATGGTACCAGATGGCTGAAAATTTTGTGGCAGTAAAAATACCAAGAATGGAGTGTAAATTGAATGTTTACACCTTGTAACATCACTCTTTGAAGTAGTTTCACTCTTTGCTTTGAAGTATGTTACGTTTTCTATTTAACCTGGAATTAAACTTTTCTGACCTGGATCCCTTCTGTCATATATTTAAGTATTTTTCAGAAACATCTTTCCTTCTAGATTTGTAAGAAAGTGGCACCACTTAAGCTATTTCAGTAACTTTCAAAATAGGAACGCTACTGTATCCATGCACATATGCATTCCTTTTTCAGTTTATCTTACAGTGCAACACATTCTGCAGATTCCTGATACACACATCTTTCTTTTTTATGGGCATTCTGCAGAGAAGTAAACTACCAGGCTATTCTGTAATCATCTTTGATGTTGCAATAAATGCTGTTTTCTTTAAAGTTTTTTAACCTTTAACCAGCTGAAGTACAAATCAAAGAAGCAGATTTCTAGATAATTTAAAAAGACTATAGACACAGTAGATAAGCTGAAGTCTGTGTTTGTTGTGTATGAAAACACTTTCCCTCCATGGTAAGATGGACATTCATTGAGCAGCTAGCAGACAAACTTAATTTAGAGACCTCATTAAAAAAATAAGCGTATATTCAAAATGTGCAATTATTTCCACATAAAAGCATGTGTTTACAGGACTAGTGTTTTAAATTAGCCATACTTCAGTATGCACTGAAGATGCCCAGTGAATACATGCAACCTCCATACGTATGCTACTCCAAGCAGCAGGTGCAAAGCTGATCTGACAAAAGCGTCGCCCAAGTCAGAGGGCAGTGACTGTTGGTAATGGGCTCATGGCATCACTTAATGTGTGTGTCCCTGCTTGTTCCTTCAGGGGAAACTTGCTGATCCAGTTTTAAAACTTACTGACATTTTACTGGGTCTTACGGTGAGTTCAGCCTTAATCCAGAGCAAAATCTTATCTGTAACCTGTTAAGGCCCTTGCCGTCTCCGTAATAAGCCAAGGCAACTCTCTCTCCACTTTCATTCCCATAAGCAGCTTGGCTGGTGATTAAGTCATGCAGGGGACAAGCTGTGCTTCAAACAGGAAATCTTGTACCTGAAGTTCCAGGGGATACATTGGAGCAAGTATTAATTGCCTTTCTTTGGGGATATAAATGTAATCACCATTTGTTCAAATTTGCTCAACCATTGGAAGTAGATATACACCATCTTGTCAGTGAGAGTAAGGGCCAGCCTGAGCTCCAGGCACGGAGGGTGACCCACCGTAGGCCACCCTCACGATTGACACAGACCTGTGCGATCTGAATGCGATGAGCAGAGCTGGGTGCTGGTAAGGGCGTCCATCAACAGCCCCCAGCATGGCGAGGGAATGAACCAGATCCAGGTTCCATCTGGAAACCAGGGCCAGAGGAGCACACCTATAGCCCTGGGCTGGACTGAAACGGGGCTCCCGTGGGTTGTCCCTCCCTACGGGAAGCTGAGCAGGGACACTGGGGCTTGTAAGTGCCCTCAGGGCCCTGACTTTCTCTATCAATTTTGTACATGCAAAGAGGGTTAAATGCCAAATTTGAGGCTACGGAGAGTGACGGTGCTCAGCTCAGCAGAAGGTCCTTTAGTGAGATAGTCTGCCATGGTCCTCATTTCTCTGTATCAGTTCATGTGGTAGCCCTCTATATATGCTTACCTGTTACCATTTGCTGAATAGGAGAATCTGTGCATACATTAGTTATTTTGAAGTAGACATAGTTATTTGATTTTGTATTAAACGTGTTAAATGTTAACTTTTTTAGTCTTTATTTATAGCTATAATTCCATTCTCCCTTTTTGTTGTGGGTTCGTTGTGGGTTTTTTTTTCTGCATGAGATCAAATCAAAGCATGAAACACTGAGTTTGTGGGTAGAATAGTGTTGTGTACAAGAGACACAAGAGAAGAGAGCATATGAAGGTTAAGTTTCCCTCTCTGACAGCTGCTCTCTAGCAGACCAGGTTATATGGTTTCTGCTTAGCAACAGAGGCTGCCCAGGGATTTGCTCAGAACATTTACTCAGGGTGGAAGCTCTGCCCATAAGCCGCTCTTCGTACTGGCCTCCATCTCCCCATGACAAGGGAATTTTGATGTTAAGTTTTCAGAAAGCGACTTCAGGAAAAGCACTGACAGTTTTGAGAAAGTTATATGTTATCACTATCTAATGAAACTGTTACGTTAACTGTTACCCAGGACAGCCTATGAGTAAGAAAGGTAGTGTAAGAGGAGCTGAAGAGAGGACACAATTTTGTGTTTGGTCTTGCACCAGGCACAAAGTTAGCAACACGTCTTTTAGTCTCTCTCTTCCCAAATAGCCTGATTCACTGATAATTTGTGTTATCCTCTCTGAATGAAGGATGCATTTCCCAATAAATAGATAAGCATCTCTTTCATTGCTGCAGTCCGTGTGGTGAATTTTGCTCAAAGGGAAATAGGTTGGGCACCTTTAAAAAGGGAGGCCTAATGTGCAATCCCTGAAGTTTAGCAAAGTGAGATGGGTCCTGAGGCTCTAGCAGCAGCTCCAGCACTCAGCAAAGATGTCAGCTCGCTTGGGTTAGGCAGCAGATGCCCTCCAAATACATTTCCCAGTGTAGCTTTGAGTAGTCGTCTCACTGTTTCTCCCTGTACATCCTAACTCTACCCCTTCCTGGCACGTGCTGAGTCCCAGTGCAGAGGAACTTTCAGTCTCTATTACGAAGTACAGTATCAGTGGAAAGTTGGTCTGTCAGTGGGTCTTGTATGGTATTTTATTACAACTAATAGTAGTATACATTTGAGCTCAGCATATTTTTTGTATGTATACAATAATCTGAGGGTCTGAGCTTGAATTTGAGGAAATGAGCATGTTAACGTGCCTGTCACCGTTAGACTACTATGAATTAATACCTGTAAGAAAAGAGGAGTCTTGAAGAAAAAGCTGGAATTAGGTATTTCTGAATGGAAACATTTCTTAACTTATTTTAGAGCAACAACACATCTATTTTTTGCTGTCATAACTATTTTGTTATGGCTCAGCCAAGTTCCCAAAAAGAAAGTTTCTTTGGTAAAGACTGCAAAATAATACTATGCTGTTTTTCTTTCATGTGAGTGGAGGCACAGTTACTCAAGCTAATATCTCATTTTAAGGAACTTGAAATCCTCAGCAAGGTTTTGTTAGTACAAATGCAACTATTTTTTACTACTCAGAACACTGTGTTCAAGTAAACTGTAGACTTTAAGTTATTTCTGGCATCCAGGGCATAGTTTGTGAACTGATATGACAGTATCTCATATAAATTTTCCATCTGGATGATCACAGTGCAGTAGAAGTTTCTTGCTGTGTTGTCAAGCTAGAAGCAACTGTTGTCACTGGCTGACCTTTGTTTTTAAGTACGTGGGAACATTACTGAAACGCTTCACATAATAGAGAAGAGCTGTTTCTCTCTGGTAGCAAATATCTTTATGTTGCCAAAGACTTCATTCATCTTCTTCTTTTGAATGGAGCACAGGATTCCCTGTCCTCCCCCACCGCAAACTTTCTAAAAGTATAAATGAGCCAATTCCTTACCACTTAATCTCACTGAATGTCCTGTAGGAGTCAGTGGCTTGGTCTAATGAGCAAAAGTTAGAAAATCAAGTCCTAAAACAATCCTGGAGACTGTTTTATTGTGCTCTGACGTGCAAAATTGCTGAATACAAAATACTGTGTGTTAATGAATAATCTTACACTTTAATGCATAATTATTGAGTTGGTTAGAAGAGTGAGGAAGTATGAAGACATGCAAAGGAGTGCTCTCATGTGAACATTACTTGTGAATGACTTATTAATGAATGTAAGGGAGATGATAGCCGGCTAGAGACTGGTAAACTATCAGCTCTAAAGAGTCAGAATTTTGTACCGAGGAACTGGTAAAAGCCCTCTGTTTAATGCTCATACTGCTCGTGAGTTTCATTTGGTGATTCCTCTTCAGAAAAAAAAAAATAGCTGCGAGGGAAGTACCAGCCTTTTCACCCACCCTCCTTTTTTGCTTATGGAAAAAAAACAATTTAAAAGCAGTAAAGAATACCTAGTAGCAAATGTTTCTGTAACACATAAAGCATCATAAATGGAATATCTAGACAGTATGTATAGAAGCTGGCCCTTCTGCAGCACAGTTTTCCAAAGTTCATTCCCACACTACAGGGAAAAATGTTTGAAAACTTTTGGAGAATTCTGGTTTACTTCTGTCTTAGTAAGTGCACTACTGTTCACCTCAAGCTGCTATTAGCCAATTTAACTTACAATACAACATATCAAATGACTTTTTGTACCCTTCTGCATTGCCTGCTTGCTTTCTTCAGTGTGTACTACTCTGTTCATGGGCAAGTACAATTTTGAGCTGGAAGAAGGGGCAGAGTTTTCCAGTGCCAAATTCTGTAATGCAGGACAACTCTCCTTTCACAGGCTGGTGCAATGGCAAAAATTCATTGCTGCGTGGGGAGAGAGGAAAGCTCTGTACATCTGTACTTTCTTTTCTTACAGAGATTTTAGCTTTTTGGTGATTGTTCTAAGTGAAATTCTAATTGTGAAAATGTAAACAGTGAAATTTAAAGACAAAATATGCTGATGTATTCCTGCTGTAGTGTCCATTTTGATTCAGCATGCCTGGTCCTGATATATGAGACTGGAAATCATATCTCAGCAGACTTCTTTGTCTGGGTAGATTTTATACAAGTAACTCACTGGTAAAGACATTGTAGTTTTCTCCTGGATCATGACTGATGGTTTCATAGATCTGAGAAGACAACTTCTGCCTTTCGGTCAGTTGTTTACACCCCTAGAAACAAAAAGCACTGTTGCAGTATGTCATGCCCACTCAGCTAATTACTCCTAGCTGTTTTTTTCAGCAATAATAGGTAATTTCTCGGAAAATGGTTGCAGGATGAGTATTTTGTCCCATCATTTTTGTTGTCTTCTTTAACTGGGTTCCGTTTC